>OU015493.1:144679139-145135907 GCA_907164885.2 Dolomedes plantarius | reverse complement strand
AAATCATTAAAATGCTCGGTGTCCACTGTAAACAAAATGATAAACGTTGATTTAAATCTTAAGAAAGCGAAAAAACGCAATGTGCATCATCTTCTTCCAAATCATATCGCTGAACGCAGGACACGCTGCAGAATTCTATATGAGAAACACATATCCAAAGAAAAATGGAAAACAATTGGCACAATAGATGAATCATGGGTGTATTTAAATGATTGCAACAAAAAAAGAGCCATTTATTATCATAAAAGGGGAGAAAAAAAAGTTAAGTACATGGTTCAAAGAATCGAAAGAAAGTTTTTCTAAGGGATTCATGATTGTGGCTGGTTTTTCTTATAATGGCAAGTTAAAAATAAAGAGAGTGGAAAAAAAATGTCAAGATTAACTCCAAATACTATCAGGAACATATTTTATCGCCAATTTTTCTGAATGAAATACCATCACTTTACCCACAGTGCCATAAATCTGTGAGACTCCATCAGGACAAAGCTAGCAGTCACACATCAAAATCCACTGTAAATTTCCTTAAAGAAATGGAACAAAAAACTGGTTTCAGGGCCATACCCTTCACTGATATCCCTACTAAATCTCCCGATGTATCACCTATGGATTTTTGTGCTTTCGGACTTTTAAAATCTGCATTACCCAAACGTCGTTCCAAAACCCTTACAGGACTCTGGAAAGCTGTTCAGGAGGAATGGGATAGAATACCTCTTCTGACACTTCAAAAGGCATTATTATCCTGGAAATTACGGTGTCGAAAGATAGTTCAGAATAAGGGATGTCAAATAGAACATTTAAAACACAAGAATTTTATGTAATTTAGTTTTGTGAATACAATATACATCGTCTAAAAAATGTGTGAACAGCCTCTGTAGATGTTTTTATATTAAAGCATTTAGAAAGTGTCTACGACAAAGACTGGTTCATATATGAAAGATCATATATGAAAGTTTCTGGTGTTATGAACCACCATATTGAGGTACTCTGTCATATCTTCAGACAATTTAACGGTTCAAACACATTTTAGTGCCCTTCATGATCATCTGTGAGAAGTGTTGCAGGCAATATCCTGATATGTTGATTGTTTCAAACAAATAAGTCTGCATCATTTCACAGTTAAAAGCACAGAAAAGAGTGGCTTACAGGAAACTCGTGGAAAACGCAAACGACAATAAACCAATCTTTATATTCCCAATATAGTTACTCAAAGGATGGTTAACGAAATGCCTTGTGAATTGTTCATAGTGAAAATCACACCTAATGTTCCTCGGCCTGACGATGAAGTATTAATTAATTCGAAACGCGCAGCCATCCTTTTAATTATATTGCGAATTTTAAGAAGTGGTTTACTGCCGAAGCGCAAAGAGGTCCTATTGCTAGGAGGCTTAACTGAAAGAAGCACCGAGATGTCCTCTGTAAACGGACGTTATCATCTTAGAAATTATACGGAAATTTACAGGTGAGAGTACAATCACAAGAGAACCATCATCACATGGCCTGCGAAATTAGAAATAAATTTACTGAAGGAGTGAAGTAAATTATCATTTATCATGCGCAAAATATGTATGACGACTGAAAAGAATGCTCATTGTGTACTAATATCATATAAAAAAGGTTACTGTTGATACAGAAATTATTTACACGTACCATCAACCAAACTTTTACTAACTTTGAATACAATATCTGCATCATTAATGCAACTAATTTTGGTTTTTAGGCAGGCCCTGATTTCCATTAGGCCCGATAGGCCCGGGCCTAAGGGGTCCTCGAATGTTGGGGGCCGCCAAGAAATTTTTATTTTAAAAGAAAAGAAAGAAAAAATTACCAATTCAATTTTTTTTTTAATTTTACCTTTTTAATAGCAATTTTTTTATATATCTTTCAAATTTGATTGATTGGTTCATTATATTTAGTTATATGTATAGATCATTATATGTATGTTATAGTGTATACAAGGGATTAATAAGTTTTTCTGGTTGCATTGTATTGATGTTTTAATGATGAAGTTAATATGTTGTATTGCTTTTTGTTATTTGATAATGTTCTAGGCTTTTACGCTTCAAATAGTCAATTCTTGGTAAAATGGTACTTTCACAATGATTCATGATTATTTATTTTGTGTGTCAATTTTGGAAATTTTACGCCCACATCAGTGTTAGGGGGGGCCCCATCCCGAGTTGTGCCTATAGTCCAGAATTTTCTAAATCGGGCCCTGTTTTTAAGTATTATTAGCATTTTTGAAACACACTTTCTTATTAACAGCTAAAACGACAGCAGCAAAGAGCACTTAAATAATATAATTTGGCAGAATCTATTTTCAAAATTTTCCCGTTGATATTGAGACTACACAATGTAATTATAAAGAACTCCTTAATAATGATATATCCATTAATCATTTTATTGACATAAAAGAAGTAAAAAGTCTATTGACGGAGATAAATGATCGATATTCCAGGGTAAAAAACCTACTCGTTGAAAAATCGACCTATTTAAGTTTTTAAAAGACGTCAATATTTTTAAATAATTATATACATTTTTTCAGGCTTAATTCCATATCATTCCATCAATTATTTTTAACTTGCAAATAACAATTTTTTTAAACGGAGTTTTAAAGTTGTAAAAATTCTTTCATTTATTTTGAAATGGGTATTTATATATTATTTTTAGCTAAAATTTGACGCGTAACAAAATTCCTACTATAACTGTGTTTATTAATAAATTAATAGTTCGCTTCGTTTCCTTAATCGTAATTCAATTCTTCTATCAATTAATTGAGTTTATTGGTTTGATACTACACTAAAAAATTGAATGGGACCCATAACTAACAAATAAATAAAACCTTTAATAGAAACGAACTCATGTAATGTTTTTAGACGTGGTAACAAAAACCTTTTTAGCATATGCTTTACAGACAAATGTAGATTCATGAAACACCTGTTATCGCCTCTTTATCTAACAGTGGATAGGCTTCTATAATTCACGTTCAAAATCACCCATATACAGGGCTTTAAGGTACTGAATATTTTAAATATTATGTTTCATATTATGCTCACATTTTAATATAAAACAATTGCAAGATAAAAAGAACTTTTTATATACCATATTTTTAAATTTTCTGTCTAATCATATAAACTTGACAATTCTATGTATTAATAAATACTTTTAAAAAAATTTTTTGATGAATTATCCCATCAACTTGAAAGAAAATTAAGTTGATTGGAAGTTTAACTTTTAGTTTAACTTTTCGTTCTCGATCCGGACCATAGATGGCTGCACCAGTCTACAAAACAAAATTAACTGAAAATAACTGAAAGTTAATTCAATTCTGCTTAAAGATGGCTAAAAGTATCAAAAAATGCATTGTCATCGTGTTCTGAGCTGTTCTTAAAGTTTCAAATATCTAGCTAGTCGGGAAGTTAAAAATCGATTGCAAGATTTGTACTAGACAAACACACAAACAAGAAAACGAGTTAATAAAAACATTGAAAAAATTCATGTTTCCCTCTAAATTAGCGTAACTCATACCAAGACTGACACGATATAAACCCGATTTTGCTAAAAAAAAAAACGTCGTTTATTGTATTTTTTTCCGTGAAATCATGTTGGCTAATTTATTTTGAGAGTACGATTAAGTTAAGCCAACATTGCTCGATATGAGGGTACAACGGGAACGTCCAATTCTCAGTCGGGATTCGAATCCAAGCCCATTAGTTGGAAACTCACGACGCTAACCACTCTAACATGAGGACTGCATTTATTAAAAAATAAAATATAATATACAGTACAGATAAAAGGCACATCGATGTAAAACGATCGATTTTAAATAACATCGCAATAATATCTAAAATCTTCCAGATCTCCCCCTAATAAGAAAATGAAGCATTTAAGTACGAATGCCCATACTATTTCATGACATCCTACGGGTCGATGCCAAACAGCTAAATTTTTATTTCTGCATTAGAACGGAGAAATCTCTGATATAAACTTTAATATCTTTCTATGGATTAATAACAATGGCGACAATTTTTTTAATGATTTAAAAAATTGGTTAATTTATTAGGTGAAAAACATATTTTTGAATAAAAGAAATAGGACGAAACTTGTGAACAGAGAGAAGTGGGAATTTTTGCAGATTAATACTAAGGTAATTTAAACATTTTAATTTCCAAGAGACTTAAACACACAGCTTCAGGAAGGAGTGCACACCGTGAATGTAACGGCAGTAAAAAGGAATACAGTGAGAATGTTGCCAGTCTCATAACAGAAAAAACTGTAGGAGTTTGAACTTGTTACTCCAAGAAACAGAAAAGAAAAAAGAAAACAAATGACAAAATACCACATAAAATAAAATGATTAAAAGTTTAGTACAAAAGAGTCTTCCAGGCAGATGGAATATCTGGAACAGAACAACTGTCATTAACTTGATAATGAATTACGTAGTTACTTTTTCCTTATTTCCATGATTTTTTTCTTATTCTTATCATCGCATCTTTAATGTTCGTTGGATTGGAAATTCCCACCTTAGAATTTTTTTTTTAGTTTGACATTCCTCGCTGCAATCCTTTTTTTCCACTACAGTGCGTATTGTGCGTGATTCACGACTCAGCTCCTTTAAATAAAGATTATCCGGCCTCGGAAATTCGAAATCTACGTTGAAATTATCATATAATGAATCTGTCACCGTAATTAGTTTAGTTTGATTATTATGATATTTATTGTGGAGGATTTAATTGTGGTTAGTACATTGTTTGGCCCAATGGATTAACGATTACTCATGTGTATGATCACAAATCAATTTATTAACTATCAACACACTATTTATACAGTTCACATTACTCATTATCGACTTCTTATCATTAATACTTTAACATGTTAATACAACACATATATATATACCTCATATCACTTATCCTATACCATTAATATTACTCCTTATTGACCTTCTATCATTATTCTTTTAACATGTTGTAAGGTATACACAAGATTCGATTCACAAGAATCGAACTTTTGAGTGAATTAAAGAAGCTGCTTTAGATATGCTAATTTCGGCATACGCGCTTAGTATAAATACCACGCAGCGTCATTAAGAAGAAAGGGGAGGTTGTTAAGGTTGAAAAGGTGTTATCCTGCGCTAGTGCTTAGCGGGCCAGAAGTTTACATGGCAGTACTGCTGGTTTGACTTACTGTTCGTGAGTATAAAAATATATTGTTCTTGAAAGCTGTGTTTATACATTCCGTACAAGTAGTACGCATGCTTATTGCTGTAAAAGCCAATTATATGTGCAACGAATTCAATAAACATTGTTTCATGTATAAACTGTGTTTGCTTCAAATTCAAATAGAGTGCCACTTCAAATTATATACACCCAAGTCTGGGTAGAAGTGAGCATAGATTATCTATACTGGTGCCCGAAAGATATATATACCCTGGTAGTTAGCGTTAAATTTGTAACGAACAACATAATTGAAATTAAAAACTGTGTACTGTGTACTTATATTGATAAAATTGTTGCAAGTACTTATATACTATTTAAAAATGAGTGTTGTAGAACAAAATCCTGCTGGAAAATTTTCCTCGGGTAATTATGGTTCAGCATTTTGCGCCATTCGAAGCCACCTTCAATGGCGGCCCCTCAAGCCAATTCCTAAGAAAATTGAGCATTACTTTCAGCAACAATGCACCCCAGAGGGAATAAACTTAAAATGCTCTAGCCGCTTTAAGAGGTAGTGCATTTCAGTGGTACACGTGCATGCAAAGCAGTAATCTGATTTTGGACTATTTGTCATTCAAGCAACAGTTTCTTAGCGTTTTTCCAAAGACCTTTAATCAAAGTGAAATTGAAGCGGAAATTTATTCGCTAAGGCAAACGTGAAGGTCAGTCTGCATTAGATTTGCTATGGAAAAGATTTCCAAGTGTGAGGAATATTTAGAAGGGGTGACGGAAGCGATAATCTTAAAAATAGTTATCCAACGTTTGAAGCCAAGTGTTCAAGATTTTTTAGATAATCAAACAATTACAAGCAAGGTTACCCTCCTTCAAGCTTTAGCTAAATATGACAATAGACATTTCTCGCTACCCCTCACCGCATTCAGGTACGAGAAGTTTTTATACAGCCTCGCCAAAATTTTCGCGAGTTTCAAACCAGCAGCGTAGCAGTACCGCAGGCAAAATAATAGAAGCGCACGGCGTTATAATGAAATTAGTGCTCTTAAAGTAAATAATATGGAAGCACCTTACTTGCACTGGCAAGTTCATTCACATGATATGGTTCAACCTGTTGAAACTGTGTGGTCAAATGTATTATTTTGTCCGAGCAGTAATCATTATTTTGAGAATAGTGAAAGTCAGAGTATTTTTGTGGCTTATAAAGAAAGTGAGTCTAGCTGGAATGATGAGATAATTCCAGTACAAATTTCTGAAAATAGGGCCGATACTAATGCTAGTGGTTTAGAAAATAAATCATCGGACACTTCTATTAATGCTATACCTGATATTATTAATGCTATACCTGATATTATTGATGCTATACCTGATATTTTAGATGATATTCACACATCTGTTAATGAAGGAAATTTAGTAGATGACGAAGTATGCGTTACGGAAGTTAGTGAATACTTATTAGTTGACGACAATAAATATTCTTTAAACGATAGTAGGAACTCGCTAGGTAATGATGATATTATTTCAAGTTTCCATCCGAATGAGGATGCTGTAGGCCAGGTTGATAATATGGTTTTAAATAAAGTACATGAAAACCAGACTGAGAATCAGGATGAAAAGTTGACACAGAGTTATACTGTAAGTAGTTTAGCTGATGCTTCGGAAGTTATAGACGTCGTTTGCATTAAAACGCACCAGTACGAAAAGCTTAACCTTCCTAAAACTGAAGCAGTGTTAACGAATATAAATGATAACGATTCTGATGTCGCAAGTTTCAAAGAGACTTTTTCGTCAAAAGAGGATAAAACTAAAGTTAAGGGGGATAAAAAACGTGAAAAAGCGCCTTCAGGTTCCAGCATTAAAACTGCTAATACTGAAGTAATTAAGGCGGTAAACAAGAAGTCGTATAAGCACAAATACCAAAAACAGAGTCAGTTTGTTGAAAAACATGACACAAGTAGAGAGATAAAGCCAGTAACTAAACACGTTGGTGCGGCGTATAAATTTGACAAAATAGAATCTGCATTAAAATCTAATACCGATACAAGCAAAAGTACGAAGAAAGGTAAAGTGTACACTACAAAACCTCCATCTAAGGATGAACGTGGCACACATAAGGTACACAAGGTTATAAAAAGGAAGAATGACAATTTTAAAGCTCCTTTGCATAAGTACAGGAAACGCAAGATATCAGCCGCCCAGCAAGGTTGGCCTCCTCCCAAGAGACCTCCTGTCCATCGTCAAGCCGGACCAGCGCCTCAGGACCAACGACCTGCTGCACGAAGGATGCCCACACGGTCAACGAACCCCTTTACTAGGACTGTGACCATCAAGAGAGGTTCCACGGATTGGAGAGACTGGTGCAAGGAAGTTGCTGCATTCATGAGGAACAAGTCTTGTATCAATTCTCTTATTCTAACTCCCACCCTTTAATAAAACCGAACCAAATTGGTTTGAAATTCCCCATTGTATATACTGTAAACATTTTGAGAGGAAGTGGTGAGGCACTGAAAAAAAAAAAAAAGACATACTGTTATTTTATCAATTTTTGAAGGGGACATGTAGTGACTAGGAAAAAAATACATACTGCACAATATACCAATTAACCACTAATGTACTAACTTCACAAAAAATAACACATCTACATTATAAATTGGGGAGAGCGAGTACAGTCAAGAAATGTCATGCTGTGCAAGTGTGTTGTCACTTTTAATTAAAAGAGATATTCTACGGGCGCAGTTAGGCCATCCCAGTATCCGCAACTCTGCAATCCACTGTTTGATGGTGTCACCTGGACCCTTCGGGTTAGTTTTGTAAAATGGTAGTGGCGTTTTTCCTCCACACAACGTGTGGAAGGTTTTTTTTGACTTTGCCACCCATTATGTCAAAAGTCAGACCACACGCGTTTTCAATTAGTTTAACTGAAGCCGTTCAGACCTCAGTTACCTAATTTTTTTTTGGCGAGGGAGGCCAGTGTAAGGTATACACAAGATTCGATTCACAAGAATCGAACTTTTGAGTGAATTAAAGAAGCTGCTTTAGATATGCTAATTTCGGCATACGCGCTTAGTATAAATACCACGCAGCGTCATTAAGAAGAAAGGGGAGGTTCTTAAGGTTGAAAAGGTGTTATCCTGCGCTAGTGCTTAGCGGGCCAGAAGTTTACATGGCAGTACTGCTGGTTTGACTTACTGTTCGTGAGTATAAAAATATATTGTTCTTGAAAGCTGTGTTTATACATTCCGTACAAGTAGTACGCATGCTTATTGCTGTAAAGCCAATTATATGTGCAACGAATTCAATAAACATTGTTTCATGTATAAACTGTGTTTGCTTCAAATTCAAATAGAGTGCCACTTCAAATTATATACACCCAAGTCTGGGTAGAAGTGAGCATAGATTCTCTATAATGTTAATATAATGCATATATATACCTCATATCACTTATCCTATACCATTAATATTACTCCTTATTGATTTTCTATCACTATTCATTTAACATGTTAATACAATACATATATATACTATATATACAAAACCACAAATATTCGGTAACATATATCTATGACAACATGCAATATTAATCGCGGCTACTATCATCCTCCTAACCTAATTGAGCATCGGCACAAGATCACCAAATAAACAAAATCCCGTACCTGATACTTGCACGGCTCGGGGAATCGTGAGGGACGATGGGAAGCTTGCGGTGGTCATCTGTGGCACAAGGACTCTACACTCGGGGCGATGGTGGCTGGTGGCAATCATCTATGCATACGGGGCTCCGGTACTTTACAACCTCTTGGTAGCTGGCGCTCGCTCGACGAAGGGGTGCGGCATGGGAGAGTTCTGGGCTCCTGGACAGGTGTCTCCTTCTAGGGCTAAGCTATCGGCTGGTAGTCTGATCGACTTCGCTCCTGGTCATCTATGCATACGGGGCTCCGGTGCTTTACAACCTCTTGGTAGCGGGCGCTCGCTCGACGAAGGGTGCGGCATGGGAGAGTTCTGGGCTCCTGGACAGGTGTCTCCTTCTAGGGCTAAGCTATCGGCTGGTAGTCTGATCGACTTCGCTCCTGGTCATCTATGCATACGGGGCTCCGGTGCTTTACAACCTCTTGGTAGCGGGCGCTCGCTCGACGAAGGGGTGCGGCATGGGAGAGTTCTGGGCTCCTGGACAGGTGTCTCCTTCTAGGGCTAAGCTATCGGCTGGTAGTCTGATCGACTTCGCTCCTGGTCATCTATGCATACGGGGCTCCGGTGCTTTACAACCTCTTGGTAGCGGGCGCTCGCTCGACGAAGGGGTGCGGCATGGGAGAGTTCTGGGCTCCTGGACAGGTGTCTCCTTCTAGGGCTGAGCTATCGGCTAGTAGTCAGATCGACTTCGCTCCTGGAGTCATTAGGCGGGCGCATTGAGTTTGGGTCGGCGCGGTAGGCTTTCGGCTCAAGTGATCCTTCAATCGGCGGGCATATATTCATCGGCACTTGAGGGCTTACACCTCTATCTTCTTTATTCGTCTGCGGCCCTTTCCGTCTTTCTTGACTCCGACTTCTCCTCAGCGGCTTCTAAAACTCATCTGCTCATTGCTTTTCAACTCTATCTCTCTCTCTCTCTTCTCTCTCTGACTATCCTTTTACTTTACTCCCCCACTTCATTCTAGGCTTTCCATTGGTAGTCACCTCCTGACCAATGGGTAAATATGGATACCCTTTATTGGTCCGAACTCTTTTTTTTTATATTACTATCTCCTCCACTCAAAATTGAAGGGGGCGTCAGTCGTTGCACCCTTCTGGAGAATTCTCACGCCCCTACATTCACACGCTTCTATTCGGACCCCCTACCGACCTCCTAACGCATTGAAGCTCGTAAAGTCTTAACTCGTCCTTCACTAACATCAAATTTCGGACTTCTTCGTTTCCTATTTCTGCCTGTCCAGATCATTAACTGCAGCTGGTCGCCGCTCCTTGCCATCAATTTTTCGACCGTTCCCCTTTTACATGTCAATTCTCGTCTCCCTTTTTGACATAAGCAGATCGTAAACTGCATCTGTACACCATTTATCCGCTGTTTGGAATATATCTTCTCCTCCTATTCTTGTTCCCAACTTTGCACCTGTTTAATTTTCCAAAACTGTCGCCTACACTGCGACAGAATCTACAAGTTACTTTTTTCCTTCCTAATAGCCACTGCGTTTATGTCCTATCTGTTGATAACTAAGAATTTTCTATCAGAAAGTTTTATAAATCCCATACAGAATCTATGATTAAACAGCGTTTTGTATTCCATCACTGCTGTTTTAGTTCCAGACAAAATATAAATTTAGTTTTGAATGATTTTCCTCTTCCACAAAAACATGGATAAATCGCAAATGACTACGTATGTGTTGGCTTTTTATTTATGTTACCAATCAATATATCAAACTCAGACACCTATTATTATTAAACATTCACCAAATTACAAAGCGTACTCGTAATCCTTCTACAACGTACAATACTTTATTAACTTACTGACCTTCTCTTTTTTCAAGTTAAAAGACAATATATACGATGCATACAGATGTTGCCATTCCCAATCACAAATAAAATACACTTACATATGCAACGTAAAATGAGCTTCTACGTTTCAATAAACTACAATTAGGAATCAAATAGAGTCTAAATAAACATAATAATGAAGCTCACCGGGTTATCATTTTGTTCAACGGAAAAAACAAATTCTCTTGAACATATTTTGTATACAAGCCATAACCATGTCAACATTATTCTGGAAGATTTGAATTTTGTTTTTAACCAATTTGTTCGCTGGTAACTAAAAGGAGACGAAATATTCTGCTTTTGCATGAAGACAGGAAAACGAAGTCTTTAAAAACACACTGCAATTTTATTACAGTATCGGAGGAAAAACAAAATACAGCAACCGACAGCGCGGAAAACATTCTTCACTCTTTGAATAGTTTTTACAGTGACGTCACACTTTGATCGTCTTCTTAACTCGACGAATTTGTATGAAACAAAGAAAATTTACACGATACATTTAACTTGCCAACACATTTTTATTTTCGTGGTGGCAGTCTTGACAGCATAGCAAGTAATCCGGCCAGGAATAATGGGAAACTATGCTCAAAAATAAAGATATCAAACCAGAAATTATGGTTGACTCCTCCGTCCCACTCTTGGTATTCTGGGAAATATCCTGGTAGTGCCTTCACAGTTAAAAGGGAACAGGACAGTCCAGGCCACCATCGGCAGACTCGTGAGGGGCCATATCGGGAGCCTTACTTTTATCAATGGACAGAAAACTTTTCGAAGCTGCACTAAATGTGCTTCAGCACCGGCCTCCCCTGCCCACCTTTTGAACTGCGTGGGGCTACTGCATGAGGACCTATTTACTACGCCTCATCTCGTGTATGACTTTTTGAGAATCCACGACCTCTTGGACTTGATCTAGCCTTCGGCCAGACCTTGAGGAATAAGCCACAACAACACATAATTGGAAACTCAGAGTAACTTCTGCAGTTTTCTTTGTCAACACCCATCCTCACATGTGGATACGGTTTTGGTACGTTACTTCTGCGACAGATCGTGATGACTACAAGTTTAAATCAACTTAACTTCCATTACTTGTCTTACTCTATCTCAGAGCTTCTAAAACTTTTTTCCCCTCGCCAACCTTTTCATCCGAGAAAATTTTCCACTACCCGGGTATATACATAAAAAGAAAACACAAATAAAATGTAGGTACATGCAATAAATATAAAAATAAAACATTTAACTTATAATAAATTAAAGAAATTGAGGCTAGAAAAGATCGGTTTATGCATGTATGGTGTGATTTTAGTTCTCTTACGGTGTAATTCTGTTACGCGGCTCTATATGGCGTCACGACCCATGGTTTAAGGAGCTCTGCTCTATCTCGCTGAAAACGGTCACAATAACTAAAAATATTGACTTCTCTCGCATTTTTATTAAAATATATTCCCAGAAAAATCCATCTATAGAGACAAAAATATATACTAACAATGAAAATAAAGTTTCTACTTCAAGTTAAAGTAAGAGTTTCGTGTAAATAATGGGAAAACTCTGCGTTCGTTGTAGGAAAGAAATCTTACACAGAAATATAGCAAAGCTGAATAAAAATTGACCCACACGCACTGTCTTTCAAAGAGGAAACTGCATAAATTTCTCTTTTCTTTCCCATCCAGCTAGCAAAGTGATTATTTAGCCTAACACAGCAAGTTCAACGGAAGCAGAATGAGTATTTACCAGAATAGAGTTGTTTGGTTAATATATTTTATTCTAGCTTAGATACAGAAAACGTGATGCCTCGATGGTAATATAAGTTCAACGGCTCCTTAACAAAGGAAATTTATATTTTCTCTTTGAGTTTATAGCTAAGTTTGTTGTTCGAGAAACTTAATTTAAATTAAAATAATAATAATGATATAACTTATTTATTTTTTAAAGGTTTAAAACACAATTTTTTTTTAAATTTTTGCAATGGCAAGCAGATTACAAAATATACATAAATTAAATATTCTAAATAGAGAAATATAATATTTGAGATCAATTTTGAAAAATGTTTATATTTAAAAAAATAATGTTATATGTTTTTAGGCTTTCTAAATGATTCGGAAAATGATAGATGTGCTTTTCATTTGCACAGTGTTGCCAGTGAAAAGTATTTTTTAATGACTTATAGTAGTAAAAATAAGAAGAAAGAGAAAAATCAAATGAGAAGAATTAAATTATATTTATGCTGTGAGAAAACTAACTGCTGAGAAATTTTCGTTATAATATAAGAACAAAATTTCAGCTAGTCTCTTCTAACGAAACTACCGAGGGTTTAACATAGGATTACTTATCGTTGCTTACCTCTTTCTATGTATATATGTATGTATTTGCTATGTATATACGTATCTATATATATTGTACGTATGTATATATATACATATATGTATGTCAAACTTTTGACGCATTTTGGCACTTTTCTGTTTAATTGTTTACTGCTTTTCCAAGCGAGTACAGACTGGGTTTGGCACGCTGCCAAAATTATAACTCGCGAGGTACGACGGACGGTTTTAGCGTCTGAAATTTTCCTTTCCGGAGGACCATTATGGAGGAACGTATCCTATTTTAAAAAATAAACTCTGGTTTATCAGTTAAAAATATTTAAAGGAAATTAAATCGTAAAATGTTATTCAATACATTGATTAAATCGAGTCATCTTCAAAACTTGCATCAACTGAAGGCTCAGAATATGTTTCTAGTCCAGCCTATTAGTTATTCCAAGAAAAGTAGTTAAACAATTTACTATAAAATTTTTTTATTTTTTATTTTTGCTATGACAAGCAGAATGCAAAATACGCAATACTAAGATTGATGACAAAAGTACGAACAAACAATACATAAAAAATTTAAGAAAAAGGAAGAGCAGAAGCAATTAGCTGCCCATACGTCCTCTAACCTTCCAATATCGGCCACAGAGGTCACGGCTAGAAAGCGCAGCTCATATAGTAAAACATCGTTTATCCGGAATAACTGGGACTATATGCAATCCGAATAATAAGCAAAAATAAATCCTAACTAAGCAGATTTACGGTTATTACGATAAAAAACATATGTTTTGTAACAAAATTGCATAGTATTGTTTACAAGACGTAAAAAATAAAAATAATAAATTTTCACAGCATTTCATAACAAACAATTTGCTAAGTCTAGTTAAAGCTTTTCTTAAACTCAACAAAAAGCATTTAATTACCATACTTTATTGTACAATCTATGCAGAACTGTACATTGAATCAACTAAAAGCTAATATTTGACGTACTCGTTACGCTCTTGCTATCATAGTTGAAAATTATCTAATGTGAACATTAATAAAAATTATGTTTACAAATCCAGATTATCCGGAGATCCAGATCACGAGGGCCGGATAAACGAGATTTTACTGCATGTGGAAAGCGGAGGATGTCCATATCTGAGGGGCTATTACGAAGGTGCTTGTAGGGGTTCTAAAAACTTTTGAGCAATACAGACGCTTAGCTACACGATCGAGGCCAGTTAAACGCCGGGTTATTGCAATGGTTCCGTGCAACTGCTTCCGTGCTTGGAGCACGTGGGATATATTAAAGTTAATGAGCCAAAGTTACTTGAGTTCAGGTTGTTAGTTCTCGATAGAAACGTCGTTATAGTCAAGAAACGTGCCCAAGAAGACTGCAAGTAATCCAGAGTGCAGAAACTTAGTAATATTTGCTCCCATTCCGAGAATTAATTGAATAAGGAAAGATTTATAGACGTTTTCAAAACATGATTTTGAGTGAAGAGTTTTAATAGATTCTTGCCTAATCAATGTTTTAAATAAATTCAAATTTATTCAATGCAGACTTAAACTCTCTACTTTACTTTAAGCATTTCTGCATAGTTTTTAAATCTCATAGTTCACCTGCTTTTGTAATTTTATGTATGTTATTAAAATCATTTTCTAGAAAGTGGGAAAAATGTATGTAATTAATCCTTTTATGGATCTGATTTCTTTCGGAAAATGCTTTCATTCATTCATTCATAAAACCTGACTTCGCGTTATCGAATCGTGGAGAGAGTCCTTGAATATCAACTAATATTTCTAAAAAATTAAAAGGTCAAATTTTGAAAAGGTGAATTAAAACATTCATTTAAAAAAGATAAATTATTAGCATTTTAAGTATTTTTCTCAGAAGCACATAAACTGATGATTAAAAACATGAGAACAATTTTATACCAAAACAAGATTGGTTTAAGTTCTGTATAAAATTAATCGTACGAAAAACCTATAAAAGGTCAAACAAATGTTGTTCTTGCCCATTCTCCCTGATTGGAGGTTCCATTCACCAGGTCCTAATAGGCTATTGGACAAAAAGGAGCGGCTCCTGTTTTGAATTAGCAACCACAAGGGTCGGAGTCCGACTTGGCTAAATGACCGGTCCCGAAATTTTGAACAGAGTCAAGTGACGAGACCGGATCACCTGACCCCACACCTCCAGAGGTAAATTTGAGAACTTGGAGGACATTGCATCTACGACTTATTTTACATGCCCCGGCCACCATTAGTTAACACGGCGGTGGATTTGCAGCGACGAGCATCGAACCAGGGACGTTCAGATCATTAGCCCACTGCGCATGCCAACTGGGACAGGTCAAACAAATACTTGAAGCTGTTTATTTTTCTATTATATAGAAAGATACTGGAAAATCCCTGGTTAACTTCTCTAGAAATAAACTTGTCTAGAATTTTAAGATTTTAATTTTGAATTATTTCTTAGAACGGTATTTAGTGGACTGATGCCCTATGATCAACTTTGGTTACTCAAAGGCTTATGCAGACCAGGACCTTTAGAAAAAAAATTATTTCCATGCTAAATGTTAATCTAATTATCGAGAGATAATTGAATTACTCTTGAACACTTAAACTTCTTACTACTGAGAACTAGGGAGAAAAATGTTACCAGAAATAGGAAAACGCCCATGTGATTTGACAAAACTTAAGATGAAACTCAACACACGCTAAATAAAAACAATATTTTCTTGTTTATAAAAGCTTAATGGTATAAATTAGAAAAAATTAACAAGGAATATTTTTATTAAAAAAATATTTCGGGAATATCTTTTATATCTTCTCACATAAAAATTGCAACTGATATCCAAAAGAAAATATAGATGTCACATATTTAATGTAGTACTCATATATATATATATATATATATATATATATATATATATATATAGAGAGAGAGAGAGAGAGAGATAGATAGATAGATATAGATATAGATATACAGTGAAATGAAAAGTAGGAAATGAATATACTGTAAGTGAAGTCAATATGTGTGTGTATGTGTGTGTAATCTAAAGAGCTATTCGTCCTAAAATAACCAGGAAACTAACACAATTCTAAAATTCTTTTAATAAATTTTATTTCAAAATTCCTGAACCTAATTTACATATTTATATTTATTGTAGGATACTAAGAGTAATGAATCAATTACTTATTTTAAAAAAATTTTAGACTAAATTTGTAACCTGATTTTCATAAAAGGGTACTTCAGTAGAAATCCAAACATTCTTTAATTTTTATCGAATATATGCTGGAAAAACTGAGTGTGAGATGAAAACAAGAAATGTTCATGATTGTTTTTAAAATTTCACTGCTAATATCATGACAGTGTCCTATTTCATCCCTTCTTTAAAAAAAAAACCAGGAACTTTGTAGTTTTTAAATTTTACCAGTATTATTCTATTAACTCTTTATTATCTTCCTCAGTTTTCTTTTCCAATAACGAGGGTATTTCATATAGTAGTTACCGCTTGGGTTATTGCTTATAACACACATGAAGGCATCGATCAGTTTTGGAGTCAACCAGTCTCAGTCACTTGTTTAACTCCGTGTGAATTCTACCGCGTTAGCAGTTTATTTGTTTGTTTGTTTTAAAGTTAATTAGAAAATGTTACTTAGATGATGGAAAAAATTGTAGTTTCCATTAGACGAGAACACATAGAGTCAATTTCACTTAATGAAGAACTATAGTTATTTGTGTGAAATATTTTTTATTTTTATTTTGGATGTTAACACTAGAAAGACGGCTGCCGTCATTTTAACGGTTTCGGACGTATTACTGTGCGCTATGTCTGTATTTATGTCCTCAGGCTTCTGAAATTTTATGACTTTTTCTAATTTTACGCGAAATGTGCACACACATTTACAAAATCACATTTGATAATAAAGAAGGGTAGAAAATGTGTTGTATTATTACTAAGACTGAAAAGCCGTCAATTTGACGGCAATATAGAAAACAGGCAGAAATCTTTAAAATTATACCGGAAAAATGTTAGTTGCTTTCGTCTCTTCCCCTTTTGCAAACAACAGAAATACTGGCTCTTCAGAAATATCGGTGTTGAAAAATAAGGACTGCACAAACCATGCATATATTTTTACGGATAAACCATACCAGGTTGTCAGCTCGGCATACCTGCATAAAAGTATATCTAAATATAGACTAATTTATTATATATTGGTAGGAAATAGTTCAAAATTTAAAGTATTTAACCAAATATTTTATATTCTTGGTATTTTTTAACCATCATAATGACGGCGTTCAGTCTTTTAGTAGGAAAAAAAATTCCCGTCTTTCTAGTGTTAAAAGACATGTGTTTCTGTTTCAGCGTCATGCAGAAGTTTCGAGTAAGTAATATTTTTCCCAATTCGGTTATCTTCCTTTTGATATTATTTTGTCTTTCATAACCTTTATCTTGAATATATATTGTAAATTTATCTGTCAATTTATCTATTGGTTTCCTCTGTCAGTTTATCTATTGGTTTATTTAAGAATCTAACATTTAGTTCAAATATTAGCCGATTTTGTGACCTCAGACTTAAAGGTGCTACAAAATCTCAATCATTTGAACTTTTTTCTAAAATGTAGACTTATAAAATCATCCCAAAATTTATTCACTTGTAAATTCTTATAGAATCTCTTTAATGTTCTTTCCTGTTACAAATATTTTATTTTATACTCCTTTATTCAAAATACCAAACACACAATTTTTGCAATTGAAAAGGAATAACACAAGTTACATTTTTTCAGGCATTTGGGAAATTACTTAGACAGACACACTTTTATCCTCTCCGGCTACATGAAGAACTATAATTATTAAGTTGGAACTATAAATATTAAGAGCTATAATTATAAAGTTTTTATTGAATATTTCAAAGAATGTAGGATTTCGCACTCCAAGTAATAGTACCACTCATGTTCACCTCAAAGACTTCAAAAATTTTAGTCTAATCTATACTAATATACAGGGTGTCCCAAAACGACCGCATAAACTCTGCACAGCTAGAAACCTCGTTGGGAGTACATAAAAACTGCCCAAAGAAGCGTTCCTGTACGATCCATAGTTTACGAGAAAAATACGAAAAACAAAGTATGACGTCACTGCCGGTGCAAGAAAAAAACACTTTATTGGACATATTAACAACAATATTTGCATATCTTTCCAGACGATAATGTTTAAAACGTTCGCCGCACATATCGCGTCATGCATACGCGCGCGCCATGGAATGACGTTAAGCCGCCGTTGAACTGGTATTTAAAAGGCTGCATCTTGCAGCTACCGGTAGTCTTCGTATGGTGGCCATGTACTCCGTTCGTGACTACTGCGACATGTACTTGATGTACGGCCGATGTAATGGAAATGCCTTACGAACTGCTAGGGAGTATGCCCGTCGATATCCGTCCCGCCGCTCTCCCGATTAGTCAACGTCATCCGTAGGCTGGACGACAGACTGCGAAATACGGGAAGCGTCTTGCCAACAGCCAATCTTCACGATACTGGAAGACCGCGGAGCGGCCTGACGGTAGCACAGGCGGATGCAATAATGCAGCGGGTAGAAGAGACGCCCGAGGTAAGCACACGCGCATTAGCCCGTGAGATGACTTAGAGTAAAAGTACTGTGCACAGGCTTTTACGGTCTGAGAGGTTACATCCATTTCGGTACACAACCGTGCAAGGTCTGAAACCAGATGACTTTCAGAAACGCGTGGCCTTCTGTGAATGGCTGTTGCAGCAACAGAACACAGATAATGGTTTTATTGCACATATCCTGTGGACTGATGAATCCTGTTTCACTCGTGATGGGGTATTCAACCATCACAACAGCCATATGTGGTCCCAGGTCAATCCGCATGCAATCCGGCCGCTGAAACATCAGGAACGTTGGTCTCTTAACGTGTGGGCCGGCATACTCGGGGATCGCCTGCTTGGACCATATCTGTTGCCTGAACGGCTCTCGGGACAGTCGTACTTGGTGTTTCTTAATGAGGTCTTAACCGAGTTCCTCGATGACATACCATTAGCGGCAATACAGGGACTTTGGTTCCATCACGATGGGGCTCCGGCGCATTTCTGTGCTCCTGTACGTGGTTGGCTGGATATGGAATACCCCGGCCGCTGGATTAGACGTGGGGGTCCGGTTCTATGGCCGCCACATTCGCCAGATCTTACACCGTTGGATTTTTTCCTATGGGGCCATCTCAAGGAACTGGTGTATCGAGACGTAGTGACAACACAAATGAACTTAGTTGCTCGTCTGCATGCTGCTTGTACTTCGGTGGACCCCGCGATGCTGCAACGTGTGATGACAGCCATTCCACGGCGTGCTCAAGTCTGCCTCGACATGCACGGCGGACACTTTGAACATCTGCTTTAAATTGTGCATGCTGTTGATATGTTCAATAAAGTGTTTTTTCTTGCACTGGCAGTGACGTCATACTTTGTTTTTCGTATTTTTCTCGTAAACTATGGATCGTACAGGAACGCTTCTTTGGGAAGTTTTTATGTACTCCCAACGAGGAATCTAGCTGTGCAGAGTTTATGCGGTCGTTTTGGGACACCCCGTATAAAGAGAGAGAGCGGATTTTGTATGTGGAGGGTAATCTCCAAAACCACTGTGCCTATTTGAAAAATTCTTTCACTATTTGAAAGGCACATTATTTCAGATGGACATAGGCTATATATTATGTATACCTGATCAGTAGAAAGAAAGTTATGGGCCTAAATGTGGAGCTGATGCTTCACCTTTACAATTTTTCCTTTGTCAACCATAGTCAAGTAACCATAGCAACACATCAAACTACATTTTCATTTATTATCAGTACATCATTTAATATTTTAAAGCTTCAAGTGGAGGAGATATTGATAAATACAAAAAGAAATTTTGAAATTGGCAACGTTTAAGGGTTTATTGAAGATTTGGAACTACGCTTTCTATTGGACATTTAAGGTAAAAAAAAAAGATTTAGAATTTATTGGCTATCAACTGGAAATTTATTGGAATAATATTACAGAACTTTATTTATAAACTTTATGTTTTTGAATTTATGTACAATCTATACTAATATTTAAAGAGAGAGAGAGCGGATTTTGTATGTGGAGGGTAATCTTCGGAAATACTGTGCTTATTTGAAAATTTCTTTCACTATTTGAAAGGCACATTATTCTAGATGGACATAAGCTATATTTTATGTATATCTTATCAGTAGAAAGAAAGTTATGGGCCTAAATGTTGAGCTGATGCTTCACCTTTACTACTTTTCCTTTGTCAATCATAGTCAAGTAACCATAGCAACACATCAAAAGATATTTTCATTTATTATGAGTAAAACATTTAACATTTGAATTTTCTTTGTCGACCATAGTCAAGTAACCGTAGCAACAGATCAAACTACATTTTCATTTATTATCAGTAAAACATTTAATATTTTAAAGATTCAAGTGGAGGAAGTATTGATAAATAGAAAAAGGATCTTTGAAATTGGCAATGTTTAAGGGTTTATTGAAGAAAATTACATTTGGAACAACGCTTGGACATTTAAGGTAAAAAAAGATTTATAATTTATTAGCTATCAACTGGAAATTTATTTGTATAATATTACAGAATTTTATTTCACTTATAAACTTTATGTTTTTGAATTTATGTACAATTTTATGCACAATTTGCGTAAATAGAACTTGAATTATTGAACTTTATTCAAAAATCAGAGTGTTTCATTGAAACTGTGAAATTTATTGATTATTTCGAAAAGGTCTATGTTTGTTTCTTTATAAGTGAAAAAGTATTGCTTCCATTGATCTGAAATATAATTGATAGTTCAGATTAAAACATAGGCATATTATTTTTTGAAAATCGAGCCCCGGAGTTTTTTTAATTAATGTTTTAATGATTTTGCTCTTAAAAGTTGCTTATTTCGACAGCTTCCGCGGCTGTCCTCGCTGACAGGGAGACTATAGGGCCGAATGGTACCAAAATAGGCACGCGGGTGGCCCCGGACACGATTCAGTGACTGACTGACTGACAGACAGATAACGCACAGACCAAATCGCTGGACCTAAAGGGCTGAAATTTTGCATGGCGATTCTTCTTATGGTGTAGAGGTGCACTAAGAAAGATTTTTGAAAAATTCTTCTTAGATTTTTTTTAATTAAATTTTTAAGCTGTTTTTGTAACTTTTTTTTAAGTTTGCATTTAAAATAATAATCCGAGGGTTATAAAATTTATATCACAAGACAGATCATAAAAATTTCTTTAAAAGAAAATCTTTTTCGAATCTTTACCTCCATTATCTGATTTTTCGTGAATTTTTAAATATTAATTTTTAGAATTTAATTTATTAAATGTTGATCACTTAGTTTCTTTTCTTTTTGTGGTACTTTAAATTAATTTTACATCACGTGCATAACAACGAAATAAATTGATATAATTTTTTTTCTTCTTTCTAATGCGGCAGACGATTGGACATTACCCAAAAAAATATTAAAATACAGTAAAAGAAATGTTCCTCAAACTGTACTATATTAACTGTGCTATATTCTTTAGTATGTTCTATTAGATTTAATTTGAATATTTTCTTCTACATTAATTTGTCTATACGAATTTTTTATAAATATATTTTTTTTTTGCATTAGTTGCATACATTGACTGTTGTATTTATAATAAATATATTTTTTTGTTCTTTTTATGGCATTAATTGCATACATTGACCGTTGTATTTAATTTGAATGTACTCCGTAGCGAAGCACGGGTATTCAGCTAGTACTCTATATTTGGATAGTAATTACAAAAATAACTCTTTCTCTTTGATGCCGTAAAGAACCACCAATAAACGCTGCCATACGCTGTGCAAGTTTGAAGCAGTTGTGTCAGACAATCGAAATTGCTGAAGACAGTGGCGTAGCGAGCATAACTGGCGCCCGGAGCACGATCACTTTTTGGCGCCCCTCCCCCAAAAAACATATAGTGATATAATATATAGAATGCGCGTGGCGCCCGGGGCATGATAGACCCCCTTGCGCTTCCCTCGCTACGCCACTGGCTGAAGATGTCTATTGCTTTGCGGTTTGATCTTCCTTCAAGACAATAGCCTTGTGTTTCGTCGCAAGTGAAAAGAAAATCATATTAAGTTTCAACTTGTAAGTTCTGTAAAATCCACTCTAAGGTGTCTGTTCCGAAACTGAAACGTTTTTCATCGCGATTTTGGAGTGAAGATAATATGAGGAGAGCAATCACCAATCATTGAAGAGATCACTGACGTAATATGATAAATGCTTTGCCATCTGTAGTCTTGTGAATTGATTTTTGATTCCACCTAACAGGAAACTTGTGAAAAAAGCAAAACAGAAACACGCAGCTTCTTAATATCCACAATAAATATAAAAGACAGGCAACAAGTTTCGAACTAATTAATAGTTCATCAATAAACTGCGAAGCATTAGGTGCTATTGTCTGTGCGGACTATTCACCTGTGGATTCACACGCAATTCACAAGCTATTTGAGAACTGTCCCTACATACAATCAAACCTAATTCTCATCTGCCTGATGAACTGTTAATTAGTCCGAAATTAATTGCCACCCTTTAATTTTTTATTGTAGAAGATGTGTGTTCTTGTATGATTCCAGGTTCAACCAAAACCGATCAGTATAACGTAACCTATCTTTTGTAACCTACATATTCGATATATAAGTATTTTACAAATATCAGAAGAAATCCTGAATATATCTATAACATCGTCTTCTTTGTTAGGTAACTGTGCGTTAGAGTCTGCCGGTGCCAACTACTTTAATATCAGCAGGTGCAGCAGCACCATAAATATACATTTATATATGATATTAATTTCGTACCATCTGAATCAAAACCTAATTTCCTTAGGTTGCAGAGAAAAATATATCCTTTTCCTGAATCCTTTTTTTTTATGGTAGGATTCAAGTATCGTCAAAAGCAAAATATCCGAAATATTTTCCGATGAAAAAGGAATTTGTAATTCTTCTCTGAGCTTTGTGTGTTTCGAGTTTTGTCATATCAGGAATTCTTTCGAGGTGGAAAGTGGATTGTATTTTTCCAATCAATACTGTTTGCTCATGCAGATTTTCCTCTATCTATGCGTGTTAGCAACCTCAGGAATCGCCAGAATCGCATATCGCCCATTTGCCACTATACAACCGGTGGGCGTTTTATTCTGTCACCAACAGATGGCAGCGCTTGTCCGAGCATTGAAGTCCGATTTATTTATTCGCTGAGAAGACAAAAAGTCGATATCTCACTGAACATGTCATCACCAGTAGGTCACGTCTCCCGGTGACCAGCGCAAATATATTTTCCCTTTTGAACTTTATGCATAAATAATTCCGAAACGAAGAAATAAAGTAAAGATGCAATATGAGACAGGAGAACGAATCATTCGAATCACGTTTTAAATGAAAAGAAGCAGTCTAAAGGTTTTAAAGTCGGGTATGTGAAGACTCATATCCCGGTAAACTGACGTTATCATAAAGTTCCCTTTTAAATTAAAAGAAGCCCGCTAAAGGTTTAAATGTGGGGTATTTGAAGACTTATATCCTGGTAAACTGACATTATCATATAAAGTACCCTTTTAAATTAAAAGAAGCCCGCTAAAGGTTTGAATGTCCGGTATTTGAAGACTCATATCCTGGTAAACTGACATTATCATAAAGTACCCTTTTAAATTAAAAGAAGCCGTCTAAAGGTTCAAATGTCGGGTAGGCTAAGACTCATATCCTGGTAAACTGACATTATCATAAAGTACCCTTTTAAATGAAAAGAAGTCGTCTAAAGGTTTAAAATTCGGGTATATGAAGACTCATGTCCTGGTAAACTGACATTATCATAAAGTACCCTTTGAATTGCATGCATACATAATTCCGGGACGAAGAAACTTTTCAAAAAATAATATAAAATAAAATAAGTGCATTATAAGAGTGGGACGAATCAATCAAATCACGTTTTAAGAGAAAAGAAGCTTTCTATAGGTTTAAAAGACGGATAGGTTTGACTCATATTCAGGTTAACTGACGTTATCTAAAAGTACCCTTTTGAACTTCATGCTTACATAATTTCAGGATGAAGACATAAAGTAAAGATCCGAGATGAGAGGGGAACAAATCAATCAGATCATGTTTTCAGACTGCTGTGTACTAACCCTGTTGGATTCGCTCACCTCAATGTTAATCTCTGGAGAAAATGCGTCTACTATTTACAGTTACATAAATGCTGATAATCAAATGCGGTATTTTCAAATAGCCTGAATTTCTCTGCACCTTGCAACAGGATTCATTTTATAAATTTCGTCCACCAAAGGAATTTAGGAGCGTTTAAAACACACTAAACCAGATTTCCCGCTCCCCCCCCCCCCGATTAATATAAATTTTAAAATATTATTCTTAAAAAAACAAAAAATACCCCAAGGTGTAAAATTTATATCTCTATTACGGAGTATAATTTTAAAATAATCTTTCAATCCACGTCGGCAATCCTTGGCCACATTTTCTCCATAGGTTAACATTGAGGTGAGCGAATCCAATAGGGTTAGTACACATCAGCCTTAAGGGAAAAGAAGCCTTGTTCTAAGGTTTGAAAGTCAGGTAGGTATCAGAACTTATATTCGGGTAAACTGGAGTTATCTAGAAGGAAACCCTCAAAATTTCTCCCTTACTACTTATCTATTCATATTATTCTTGTAACATCTAATTTCTTCAACCTAAAATTTTCTTGGTCCTCACGTTTTAAACGGGAATTTTAGGATTTGATTTCACGGCTCAGACAAAATCGTGGAGACATCAAAATAAAACAAAAGAGACCCAGCTTTAAGTATCTCATAATTTTTTTCAAGTTTAAGGAAGGCGGTAGCATTTAAAGGGACTAAGTTGGAACCGAAAGTGTCGTTTTAATGGAGTCAGTCAATCGGATTCATTCTCCTCGGACTCGAGGTGAGTAAAAATACTTAGAGTGAAGCGATATTTATTTTAAGACTAAAATTTGAGACAGTAAAGCCAGACAGATAATAAAAGTGTCTTTGAATCTATGAGCGTCTACTTTTTCTGAGAAGGAAATTTTTTTTTCACAAATGGAAGACATAGGGGGCAGTTTTGTACAATTTTCTGGAGTATTTGCTAACCTGGAAATTTTGAACTTTTTAAAGTCAACTCTTATGAGTTATAGTAGAACCAACCTCAAATGAAAAGATTTTTTAGGATATCGTTCCTCCATAACGGTCTGCTGGAAAGCAAAATTTCAGACGCTAAAACCGTCCGTCGTCGCGAGTTATAATTTTGGCAGCGCGCCAAAACCAGTCTGTAGCGCTTGGGCAAGCAGTAAACAGTTAAACATAAAAGTACCAAAATGCGTCAAAATTTTCACATACATACACACACATATATGCGCACACACACACACACACACACAGATATAGATATATATATATATATATATATATATATATATATATATATATATATATATATATATATACACAAAAGAGGTAACAACGATAAGTAATCCTAAGTTAATAACCCGTGGTAATTTCATTAGAAGAGACTACCTGATTTTTTTTCTTACCGTTCGAGTGGCAAGGTCAGATTTGGTTAAGTCAGTTTGGTTCCTATGGCAAGTCGACATTTTGGAGCTCTCTGGATGAGGCTCTCCAAGGCGATTTTCGACATTTTACCTACAAATACGATATTGGGCAGTAGACGAATTGTCAATATATTTTGGTACAATGTTCATAAAGTATGGAAATGTCAGTGACCATTGCTTACATTTTCTAATATAAGTAAAAGTGTTGTAATATTACCAGCAGCGAAATCAGTTAATATTTCACCCCAGGAATAAAAAAACTTAATCGAGAGAAAGCAAGTCTAGAATTAACTTTTTTCGGTTGTTATTTTAACTTCCTCGTATTGCTTGTTTTAGCATTAAATCTAATGACTGGTTGATAGACTACGAACTTCCGTGTTACTAGCGGAACTTAACCCACAGTATCAAAATACTCTCAGGTACCAAATCATTCGGCGAACGTTCACCATTAAATGCAATGGAAAAATGTTTGTTGCTCTCCATAAACAGCCTTCTAATTCCCCCCACACACAAACCACACACACTCACCCACTATTCGAAACGGATCCTGGTCTTACTTATTTCGAAGTTATATTGAGGCCATAGAGTTAACTCAAATCAGCATCAATCTTGAAGCTTGCAGAAAACCAAATGAGAATTATTTGATTTTCTGCATACGAAAAGAGAAAAAAAAACATGAAGAGAACCAATTTTAGAGAAACGATTAATGTTTATTCAAAATCTCTTGTCCGTCCTTAACCACTCTACTTGTATATTAAACACTCACGTACCACTCTGAGAAAATTGGAAAACAGTTATGCTAATTGTCTGCTGACAAAACTAATACACCGATCTAATGACCCCAACTGCAGTAGACCTTTCGAAACAAGTTTTGACAAATGATTAAAAAAAAACTTTTTGAAATGATTTTCATCATGTCATAGTCAAATTGAGATGAACTGACTTATAACATTGTATCCAATCAGTTTGTTCAATTTTTGTTGTTGTTGTTGCTGTCCCGTGGTCGGAAATGTATTCCTGACTAGGTCCAAGTAGGCTTGCGGGCCGAGGAGTGCGGCTCCGGTTTATAATGGCACCCCAATATATGGAGTCCAAATTAGCCAAGCGCCACCGCAATTTTAATCCACCCCCCACCCCCAGGGAGGACTTCTGGGGGGATCATACCTTCCCTACCCACTAACTTCAAAGAATGGGCACGTTAAATCGGTAGACTGTCCGGTCTACAGATTTAACGTGCCCCAATTTCGGCCTAGACACAAAGGTATTTAATGGCGTTTGTCGGGATTCGATCCGAGCCCCTCAGTACCGAAAGCCGACGCGCTACCATTAGGCTACCTCTGGCCCATTGTTCAATTTTTAGCGAGCCTCGGTACCTGAAAATGTTTTATATTGCTTCATTTTTTATAAAATGCATTTTTATTTTGCTCAGCCATTCTTTGAAAGCGTCGTTACCTAACATCAAACTAGTGTTTCAGTGTAATAATTGATATTCTTTTCGAAATTTTTCCTTTTAAATGTCGCTATTCAAAATATATATTTTCAGCGCAATCGTAACTAAATAATCCAGTCTTATAAAATATTGTCTAAGCAAGTCACGTTTGGTTAGATATAGTGAATAATAATAATAACGGATTGCAGAAAGTTGTCATAGTGCTTTACCAGAAAAGAATTTCACTTTCTATAAAAAGTTATTAAAAATATAGCTTCATAAAATGAAAATACACTTCGTTGAAAAATATATAAACGCTTTTTAAAAAAAATAGTAACGGAAATAGCAGAAAAAAAGGGAAGAGATGGCTAAATTTTATTTGAGTACTTACACATTTTTACTTCAGTTTTAGAGCGAGAAAACAAAGCTCTTGAAAGTTTTTTAGCTGCACTTTTTCCCATTAAATATTTAACATTAAAAGATTTATTCTCTCGAAGCTTTCCAGTTGTCAGGGAGTTTTATTAAATTTCAAAATTCTTTTCTCTTCAAGTTTCTTTTCTATATCTTCTGAATTTAATATGATTCACTGTCCTTAGTTCTACAACTATATCTTTACTTTTCATAATTTTGTGACTTCTTTTAATGTTTAATATAAGCATTTGCCAACCTAAAGCACTTCCATATTTACATATTTTTAGGGTTTTATATTTACATTCGTAACATCTTTATATATATATATATATATATATATACAGTGGTACCTCGACTTACGAGTATCTCGACTTTCGAGATACGAACATTCTTTCGGCAGATTGTTTGCTTCGAGTTACGAGCTAAAATTCGGGTTACGAGCCAGCTTCAGATATCCCACCGCTAGTTTTCTCAGCGAATGCCATGTTGCGTGCTCATGAAATGAGAACACGACAAGCATATAATATTTACAACCTTTATGTACAATTATTGTACAATTGTATACATATTATTCTAAGACTACTATCCAGTCTTAAATCCAGAGATTAACACTCAACAATTATCACCCGGTCAGCTTGCTCTGCCCAAACTGGATTCTGCCCAAACCGAACAGCGTCCAACCTCTCTCGCAGAGAGATAGCTTCAATTCCCTCCCCCCACACTGGAACTCCCCATGGGGTCTACGGGATGGGATGACTTTGGTCCTAGGATCGCAAGCTCTCCCCCTTCTACGGATTCTCAGAAAACGTTCTTCGGATTCTCAGAAAGAAGAATTTGGACATGACATTACAGCCACAGTGAACTATGCAACAATCGCCCAGCTTCCGTGTCTCACTTGTTCATTTTAGGGAGGTAGCTGGTAATAAAAGCGAAAGTGAGGAAAGCGGGCGAAAAGGTAAAAAATCAACGAATAAGATTTAATTTTCCAGTTCAGCCTTTCCCCTCATCTTCCATCAGCATCTTCATGTCTGATCTCCAAAGCAAATGTTATACATTACACTTAATAAAACAAGTGTATTGCAGTACATTCTATTGTATTGCGTTTCTATACAATGTTCATCATTTATAAGCACATTTTTCTTATTTTAAAACATGTAACAAAAAATTGCGGTGTTTTGGGGGAACCCGGAACGAATTAATGGCATTTCCATTCATTTCAATGGGGAAAATTTATTCGAGATACGAGTATTTCGAGTTACGAGCTCCGCCATGGAACCACCGCTTATAGTGATCACTGGTTATAAGAATCAACCGTTTATAAGAATCAATATCGCGAAAACAAAAACAAATGAATTATTTCCATGTTAAAATTTTCGCTTTAAAGAATCAATCCACCGGTTTTAAGAATCAGTTTACTCTCTTCGCTTTACTTCCATTTTTCCAAAAAACCTACTTAACCCTCAAAAGGCACGAAGTTCGTTCTTTTTTTTAAAGAAAGATTGATAAGATGGGATGGAATATAGTCGTAAAATTCACCCCTTTCTTTATTAGACATAACATAATCGTTTCCCCTTAAACGCTTTACCACAACACTATCCTATTAGCTTGACCCGGGGGCAACTTTATCCGTCCGAGTAAATCTTCGTCTGAGACTATAAGTATTGAAAGAGGTATAAACAGCCTTCTGAAAACTTCATTACGTCAAACTACAGTAGAAAACTTTTTCTTGCTCCCTTCCTGTAGTTGAAATGTTAAAACTGTTAAGCAGGTATGTTGTAACTTGTAACAAATATTGTATTTTTTTCTTCTCTTACTATAATCATGTGTATCTACTTATAGGTCTAAAAATTAAGTTTTATTTTTAAAACTATAAAAAAAATTTTAATAAAAGATAGTTAATGTAAATTAAAGAGTATTTTATGGTAAATTATCTAATATATGTATATATAGGTGTGTGTGTTCCAGTCCAAAAACCTAAATTTCGGTTATGAGAATCAACCGCTTATAAGAATCAAAAACAGTAATAACAAACGTGATTCTTATAAGCGGAAATCACTGTATGTATATATATATATATATATATATATATATATATATATATATATATATATATATATATATATATAAATATATATATATATATATATATATATATATATATATATATATATATATATATATATATATATGCACAGGAATGCAGACATTTTTTTTACCTCACTCAATAGCACTCGGGCACAATTTTCTGGTTAATCTTATTTTTTTGTAAACTGCTATATGCAAGTGATTTATACTTTTTCATGGAAACAGATGAATTGATAATGCTCACACCTCTGCTTCAGGAATCCACGATCATACCACGATCAAAATCCGACAGTTAATTTATTTATGCTAATATTTCTTATGACATACGTTCTTTTAATTTCTGCAAGACATCAACACTTTCTCTTTTATGACTTACGGTAAACTTGTGGATTACATATACGTAACGAACTCTTCTTCAATTCAACAATAAATTAATAGGGGGTGGCTACATGTTTCGAACTAATTAACAGCTCAGCATCAGGCCGAGGACCATTGGTGTGATTGTCAAATGGACACTTAACAAATGCTCCATTTTTAAATTGTCCATTGCGATAATAACACCAGTGCTTCTTGGCCTGGTTATGAACGATTAATTAATTCGAAACTTGTAGCCACCCCTTTTCATTTATTGTGGAATTTAAGAAGTTTTCATTTCATACTTCCTCTTTTGTACTACCTCAATAATTTTCATCAGAGATATATATCATATGGACCCCGTTAACCCGACCAGTACAAAAGCTCAATAAAAACAATGGTTTAATTTTTTTTACAAATATATAGTGATATTTGGCTTCCCCTGTGAGTCCAAAACTATTTAAATTAATCCTTTCATATTATCGGCTAAATTCGGAACAACGAGTAAGATGGAATCATTAACCTCTGATGAATATACACAAGTTAAAACATATCGATAATCGTATCAGTGTCCGAATCCAATAATGACAAAAATTTTTGTAATAATCAGTAGTTTCTCCTAATTAACTACGTTGCAAAGACCATAGCTCTAAACAACGAAGAGCGAAGAGATTATATAAAGTGGCTTCCAAATCACTGTGCTTCTTAATTGTACTGCTTTGTTTTCCCAAAAACATTTATTTGCGTCTCCCTGTGCGACAGATTTAGAGGCGACAGTCTCGAAAAATAAATTGACCAGAAATCAGGAGACTGGGGAGTACGACTTTAGTATACGAATGGTGTTTGTGTATATATATATATATATATTATATATAAACAGATATGTCATGAAAGAATTAAGCCGCCACGCTACGTTACTAGCTTTTAAATGATATGATTTTTTTATTTATCTGGTTTAATTATTTATCTGTATGAGTTATTTTCTTTCAATTCATAGTTTTTGTACGCGTCGTATTGTATGGGCTACTTTTAGTGTCTACACTCTGTAATGTTTTAAAGGTGACTAATTTGCTCGTAGATTGTGTGCATACATATATATATATATATATATATATATATATATATATATATATATATATATATATATATATATATATACAGTAAAGCCCCGATTATCCGCGAGTGCCGCAAAAATCTTTTTTAATTACGAACCTCAAAAAACCAATTTTAATTTTTAATCCAAGCCAACAACAAGGAAAATACAATAGGCCCTACAGTGCGGAGGTCGAAAATTATGTTATACATTCTCTGATAACTCACCTTGACGACCCGAGCGGGTGAGTCCACTAACCTTCCCCCTCTACGTATTCTCTAATGCTTGCCAATGGTCTCAGTTGACAATAAGCGAGCTTAGTGATCAGTCGCGATTTATGTTTCTTTGTCAGTGCTCAAGTTTGTTTTTCGTCTTTTCATCCTAGACACACTAATGAAGAAATCCACCTATAATGAACTTGACTCGGCATTGGCGGAGTGGTTAGTTCTGGTGCAAAGTGAGGGCACCCCCGTGTCTGGTCCTACCATTGCAGCTAATGCAAAAATCTTTTTTGATTTGTTAGGCCTGGAAGGAAATTTTGATGCGTCGTCCGGTTGGTTACATAGTTTTAAGAAGCGTCATGGAATTAGAGATAGTATTGGTCTACACGGAGAGAAGATGAGTGGTGATCAACAAGCAGTTGATGATTTTCAACTTGATTTTGGAGAGTTTGTGTTGTCTCAGGATCTGTCATATGAACAAATTTATAACGCTGATGAATCAGGGCTTTTGTGGAAGTGTCTTCCCAAATGTAATTTAGCATTTGAAAGTGAACATCAATTGGCAGGTCACAAAAGTAGCAAGGAAAGAATTGCAATCGTGACATGCAGCAACACTGCGGGTAGTCACAAACTTATGATTCTTGTAATCGGTAAATCTAAGAAACTTTTAAGTAGAGAAGAGCAGAAAATTTACCAGTTGATAATTATTACCAGTCGTTGTTCAATTTCCCCTAAAAAAGGTTGGATAAAACAGCAGATATTTCAAGAATGGTTTGAAAATATTTTTGTGCCTCAAGTACGTAAACATCTAGACTAAAAAAATTTGTCAAAGAAGACTGTTTCGTTTTTTGAACAATAAAACATAGTTTTTATGTTGAAATATGTTTTTTCTTGTTTGCACCTCATTTTTAGCCTTTTTTTTCGGGTTATAAGCGATTCTTTCTATCCGCGGTGCCCTTGCCACCCAATTCCGCGGATAATCGGGGCTCTACTGTATATATATATATATATATATATATATATATATATATATATATATATATATATATATATATATATATATATATATATATTTATTTATTTATTATATATACAGGTGGTTATCAAAATAATGGAAGCACCTATCAATATTAGAGGTGTTTATGAATGTGCCTCGTATTCCTTAAAAAACAAGTCTGGCCACCTGAATTTTTTATATAATATAGTGTATGTTTTATTCTGTCAGGTAGCAGTAATGAAGCTAAGGGCATAGTGCTTTTGGTGGGAACAGCGTAAAATGTCAAACCTTACAGACCTTGCGAAAAGGGAAAATTGTTGGAGTGCGTTTGAATCGGAGTATCTGCTACTGCAACCCCCAGGTTAATGGGTGTTTTTTGATCTATGGTGTAGAAAGTCATGATAGCTTACAGAGTGCACGGAGAAACATCTTTTGCCAAACAGAATAGTGGACGAAAGAGAGAGCTGAGTGAAAGAGACGGACGAGGTACTTAAGCGGATTGTGACATGAAGAAAGAAAACAACTGCAATCAAAATGACCGAAGAGCTCAATCTGCATCTGTATGTTTCGGTATCAACCATTAAATGTAGAAGGGAACTTCACAAACAAAGCATTTACGGAAGAGTAGCTATTCCCAAGCCACTTGTAATAGATGCCAGCACAAAATATCATCCACAATGTTGCCACGAGCGCAAATCCTGGTTGAGTAATATGTCGAAAAACAGCATTTGGTCCGACGAATCATTGTTCACATTATTCCTCGCAACAGGACGTGCGTATGTCTGGAGAACACCTACACAAGCGTAAGATTTTGGCTGTCTCATCTCAACTGTTAATCATGGAGGTAGATCTATCAGGGTTTGGGATGGTTTTCTCTCAGGGATCTCATGGTTCCTTTCAGGCCCTATTGTAACCCTAAAAGGGAGATTGAATGGGAAGGACTATGTCGAAATTTTAGCTCATCCTATGGTGCACACATTGTTTCTTGCAGGAGAATGCGTTCTCCAGGATGATAATCACCCTATACTTGCAGCTAAATATATCAAGTATTGGTTTGAAGAGCATGAAAAAGAAGTCAAATATCTTATCTTGTCCTGTATATTCCAGCCGACTATATATCATCCAACCACTGTGATCTGTATAGGCGGATAGAGCCAGGTATCGATATCCACCACAGCATCTCTACAGGAACTTTCATGATTTTTCCCTGAAGAATGGTGTAATATATTCTTAATCACTATTCATGACTTGTATAATCCAATTCCAAGGTGAATCAGGTGGTATTACATGACAAAGGTGATCCTGCGCGGTATTAATAAAGGTTTTCATGATGTTTCGATGTTTCTAAGTGTTTCCATTATTTTGATAACCACCTGTATATATATATATATATATATATATATATATATATCAGGGTATAATCAAAATTTTACCTCAAATTTGCTTTCTAGTACAAATCCATTGACTTTTTAAGAGAATCTTTCTGTGAAAACATGTTAAATGAATACAAAATATTCAAACTTCTATTCCCAAGTTGTTTTAGTTATTACTCTTACTGAAATTCGTTTTGAATTTCAAGTCGTGTAATGAAATGTGGAAAGTATTTCACTACATAAAAAGATAAAATGAATCTGTGGCGGTATTATATCAGAATTCTGAAAATAGAAGAAACAAACTGATCACTCGGTTTTAGCATTTGAAATTCTTTTAATTCGTTCTAATATATATAATACTTCTGGAAGTCCTTAATCCGATAAGATGTTCATTTTAGATAGTTATATCAATTTGCTTTTTGAGCTTTTCATTGATTTATGATTATCTCAAACAAATATCCTTTTGTCGATTTTGAATCAATCACTTGAGGATTATTACAATATCTGGAAAACATTTGTATATCAATACTCCAGCGGTATTGAAAAATTTTGAAAAATAATTTGAAAAATGCTTTTACAACTTTATGAATCCTTCATTTGAACAAACAATAGATTAAAAATTTTAAATTTTAAGTTATTTACATGTAGCATGACAGACTGGGAGAAAAAAGTTTTAAATCATATCTGATTTTATTCACATCAACTGTGAAACATTTTGAAACAAGGAAGATATTCAAAACAGCTATTCGATGCATAATTAATACTCTTTCATCCTAAATTTGAAGACAATGATACCTTCAGTTTCTATCTTTGTTTTCCTCATTCCTATGTGGTAAGCGCTAAGGATTTTAAAAGATAGTCCAGTCCTGATATATGAATCACTATGAAACATTTTGAAAGAAGGAAGATATTCAAAATAGTTATTTAATGTATAGTTAATACATAGTGATCCTTTCAGTGATACCTTCAGTCAGGGCCTTTTTATCGCATGGGCAAATCGGGACTTTGCCCAGGGCCCCCTGATGCTAGGGGGCCCTAAAACCACCTTGGTGTATGCACCTAGTACTTCTAATAGTATGTATTTTTATAAATGTCCGTAAGAGAGGGCCCCCAAATAGCATCTGCCCAGGGGCCCCCAGCGTTCATAATCGGGCCCTGCCTTCAGTTTCTACTTTTGTTTTCATCATTACCATGTGTAAGCACAAAGGATTTTTTGCTTTTGATATTCCTGATATATCACTCACTGTGAAACATTTTGAAACAAAGAATGGATTCAAAACAACTATTTAATGTATAATTAATACTCCGTGATCCTTAGAGTGATACCTTCAGTTTCTACCTATATTTTCCCCATTACCATGTGGTAAGCACAGAGGATTTTTTTTAAAGTCTAGTCCTAATATATCACTCACTATGAAACATTTTGAAACAAGGAAGCTATTCAAAACAGCTATTTAATGTATAACTAATACTCCGTGATCCTTAGAGTGATACATTCAGTTTCTACATTTGTTTTCACCATTACCACGTGGTAAGTGAAAAGGATGTTTGAAAGAAAGCCCTTTCCTGATGTATCACTCCCACTCCAACATCGGATAAATAATTTCCCTCTATGCTGTAAACTGTCACAGGTCAAAAATCAAAGGACTCTATTAAATTGATGAAAGATTACCTTTTCAGTGGTAGCTGAAAATAACTAATGATATTAATTGCATGTGTCAAAAGAGAGGCAATGGGATTGGCCCTTCTATTACCTTCTGGCCTCCGTAAGAAGCTGTGTAAGAATGTCGGACTCGATTGAAGGGAAATCCTCGTGTGGCGTACGTTGCAAACTGATGGATGCGTGCAGATCCGTTTGTATTCATGAGCTACCGTAAAAGAAATGATGCATTTGCTAATTTTTCCGTCTGGTACCGGTCGGCATCGATCAACTGAAAGTAAACGATATACGTTATGTTCGCTTTCAGCGCTCTGATACAGATGATGGATTTCCCCAAACCAGCGGGAGATCACTTAGACATATTTAAAGTGTTCTATATTTCAATCGTCCGGGCTGATTAATATCAACAAATCACGCTGTGGACTATTTGTTTTTGCTGGGGAAAAGAAGTTGCCTAATTGATTTTACCGGCAATATGTTTTCTTTCCAGCTATGGCTTAAAAAGTATTCATGAGGGAGACAAATTTTGTTCTAAAATTATTTTCCTTGGTTAAATATAGAAGAAATGTTGCCATATTCGTAAATCAGGTTTACTGGTGTCTAACAAACAAAATTTAAAATCATTAGTCACAAATACCAAATTGAGTGAAGTGTAAAGAAATTAATTATTACAGCGGAAATCCTAGTTTTACATTGTAAAACTATTAGATTTTATATTATGTCAATGATTCAAAGTAATTAATTTATGCAAGTGTTATAATAATTTATTTACATTGTTATAATTTTCTTGTAAATTTTGAGGACTTGGTTTTCCTTACTTCAGACCTTTAAGGAATAACACCACCAATCTCGTATATTATCGTTGGCAGCACCCAGGAATTCACCCGTTATAAAACCTATTTCTTTTCTCGCTAACTTAAGATATGTTCCTTGTCAGCTTATCTTGCTGCGCCCACATAGCAGTTTCGCACTGAAGAATTTACATAGCGCTGAACTTCCGCGTAGAGTTGAGAAGTTTTGTAAATTGTAATTTTGAACTTTAAAATGTGTTTTAACAACATTATCGTCAATCATATAACGTTATACAGAATTTTTTAACACTTGTAAAATAGTTATACTCAGTAGTATTTTCAGAACATTAAATTCATCTGCCTTTGCCGGTCGGGCGCAAAGACCACGTACTATTTAATACGCCAAATAATACGAAAATATATTTGAAAAATTTTTAAAAATACGATGCCAAAAATCATGCCAAATGCTTCTTAATGCTTGTACTTAGATGGGAGCGTCTATCAATAGTAATAATATTATAGGTTTACAAAATTAAATAATTTAATTCAGGTTACGTTAAATTTTATTCTAAAATTATGAGCACTTTATTACCAATAGTGGATCAGCTGATCTAGATATTATTGGGGTGGGGGGTAGGGGGGGGGGGAGTCAACAGATCTACAGGAAAATAAACTAAAATTAACAGCGGTACAGAGAAGAAAAAAATCTCAGGTAGTTTCTTCTAACGAAACTGGCGTGGGTTATTAACGTAGAATTACTTATCGTTGCTTAAATCTTTTGCGTATATATATATATATATATATATGTGTGTGTGTGTGTGTGTGTGTGTGTGTGTGTGTCAGTCAAAATTTTGACGCATTTTGGTAGTTTCCTGTTTAACTGTTTACTGCTTGCCCAAGCGATACAGACTGGGTTTGGCGCCCTGCCAAAATTATAACTTGCGACGACGGACTGTTTTAGCGTCTGAAATTTATGGAGGAATGTAATTTTACGTTAAAAAGGTATTTTTTCCTCGCCCCTCCCTATAAATTATGGAAAGTTAGTCACTATGACCTATTGGGGAGTTGTACAACTACTCGAATGCTACGTTAAAAAATAAAAAACTGAAGACTTAAAAATTATATTAGTTAGTATTTTTTTAAATAACGTTTCCATTTATGCATAATCATATAGGTTAGAACACTTTCCAATGTTGCCATCAAATTATGGGTAAAATTAGAAAAATGTAAAGTGACGCTGAATTTGAATCTAAAGTTATTATTAGCACGATAATGAAAAATAATCGATCGGTAGCAGTAATTAAAGGAGAAACAAAAAGTTGTTAAAAAAATCTTTCAGACAGTAAATAAAATTGTGAGCCGCATAGAAAAAATAAAATGAAATAATCTGATCTCACGCTTTCCCGAAAAAATTTTCTTAAAATATCAGTATTTTTCTGAAAGAACAATGAATTAAAATAAACTTAAACATAAATTCCTAAAATTCCAGGACGGTCGATGGCCAAATAGCTAGAGCACTGACATCCGGTACCAGCCTGTGCGGGTCTGTAGCCAGTCTGTAGGTTCGAGTCCCACAATCGATATGTATGTTTGTAGCCGTTCGGAACCGGCTTTAAGCTGTAGGTCCCACTCTAATTATCCCTCGTGTAGCAAAAAATGACCGTAGTGCTCTAAACCAAATCAAAGTAGACCAAACGTAAAATTTCAGTGAAAATTCTAAGACACAACTGAGCTTCCATCTGTGAATTATACAAGCGAAATATTTCAATGTCAGATTCTATTAAAATCTGTGAAAACAAACTGAAATAATGTTTGCAAAATTTTAGTATGTAACAAGATATTTCTGGAAACTCGCGCTCTGTAAAGCTTCAGAATTTTTATGGCATGATGCGAAATCTGAATGTAACCTAACACTTTTCTGCGAAATAAAAATGCGTTTAACGTTTTTGGTTAAAATCAAAGTCTTGGAACTTCAAGCTTTTTGCAATATTTATGTTTCAGATAGAATGGGAATCTTTCTAAACAAAAACATGAGTGGTATCAGTTTACAAGCATCTAATTTTAGAAAATACTTTTAGAGGATATATTTATGCTTAAAGTAATGCATCTTAAACCTTATTTTTCGAAAGTAGATTGATCATTTTAACTGTTAAGTTAACTGCTTTCGTTTACTTAAATGTTAAGTAACTAAATGGGTAAATACTTATTGCTGCTGGGTAGGAGCCATTTTAAATTCTCTCGATTCAATGTTAATTTACGGAGTAAAATTTTCCTCTGATTGTCGACTTGCATTTAAGTTTTTGTTTGTAGATTCTACTCCGTAAAAGAGAAGGAAATTTTTACTATGCTATCTTATTCATTTTAGAAATTTCCTCCACCAAAGGAAATTATTTGCGTTTAAAATACAGTATACCTTTATTTTTCCCACGAATGATTCAAAATTTAAAATTCACTAAAAATATTAATTTAATTGATTAAAAATATTATTTATGTTTCTTTTAAAGATTAAAAAGATACCCGAGAAAAAATGTATTTATTTATTACAGAGTATAATTGGGGGGAAAAAATCTTTAAATCCAAGTCGGTAATCATTAGGAAAATATTCCCCTTAAGTTTGCATTGAGCTGAGCAGATCTAATATGGCTACTACACAACAGTCTTAACGGTTAAGTTAAGTAAACGAGAAAAATGGCCCGAGGTAGCTTAATGGTAGCGCGTTGGGTTTAGGTCTGGGGGTTGCTCAGTTCGAATTCCGATGACGTCTTTAAATGCTTTCGTGTCTGGGCCGGATATGGGCACGTTAAATCTGTAGACCGGAAAGTCCTATGAGGTCTGTCTGATTGAAGTGCAAAAACAGATGTACTCGTACACAACAAATGCTACTAGCATTCAAAAGGACCAATAGGACCAACAGGAAAAACTTGGCTATCTACGTTCCATGGGCCACACACCCCAACGTAGGTTTGCATAGCATTTCACCAAATGAGAGAAAAGTGAAAGCTGATAGGTTGGTTTTGGATCCGGGAGTTCCAACAAAACTGCTTAGTTGATCCTCGAAAGGATTACTTCACATTTTTGCAGGCGATAAAACAACTAAAGAGTAGGAACATTCAAAATGATAAGGATGATCAATAATAAGTGGTTGAAATAATATCTACGGGCATTTTGGTTCAAATACTGAAATAAGAATTTATTTTGTAGAAATATTCACAACTTTACAAAACATACTACGTCTAAATAACAGCTAGTTCCTAAAATTATTAATTTTCAAAAGAATCACGAACAAAAACTATTTAGTGTTGCCACTTTAAGAAAACTAAAGTAACAAAATATTAATTGTGGCTTATCTTCTAGATCTAACAAGGTCAGAAAAAGTGGGCGAAGGTATGAACCTCCCAGATGTCGCCCATGGGGATGCTCAATCTAAGTTGTGGTAGCAGCCTATTCATTGGCAGGGATTCAATCCCGGAAGGCCTTAGTTGCTATATCAGGTCCTGTCCGGTACATTGGAAGCATTGGAAGTAAACGAGAGATCAAAAATGTTTATCTTGTGTATTAATTAATTATTATTCTGCATATAGGCTTTGTTGATTACCAATACAATACTTTCAGTATACCTGTTAAACAATATTTCAGATTTACTTTGAGTTTCAGCTTCAATTGTTATTCCAATGAGCCATCTAGGCTGACGTAAATTTTCTTACGAGACTGACCTTAATAAGTCATCCCTCAAACCAATTCTATTAAACTAGCTCAATTTTCAGTATCACTTTTAGATTTTCATGTTTGTCTATTTTCAAAAGAATGCCTCTAAAGAACATTAAAAGTTTTCTCGTTCAAGGGGAACAAAAAAAAAGCTGTTTCTAAAAAGGCGGATGATTTTTTTTTCGTTATCGATTTTAATATAAATCGGAAAATATGAAACGCAACCTTTATCTTAGATACAGGTAAAGCGCAAATCGATTTATTTAAGGAAAAAATACTGCATCGTAAAGATCAAAATTTATTTATAAAAGTTAAAAATTTTGATGATATAAATTTATCATTTTTAAAGGTAGTGGGGAATTTTTCTTATGTTATATTTTTTTTATCTTTAAATTGAGAGGAGGGCATCAAATACATATTAATTCTGAAAAAAAAAGAGCCACAAAAGGAATTTATACACGGATTCTCGGTAATATCTTATTTACCAATTTATTGCAAGCTTAGGCCGTTTGATTGATTTAACCAATATTTCAAACACTTTGAAAACACGTTAATAAAATCAGTGTTTCCTTAAAATTGCCATGGCATAAAATTTGGTTTCTTTAATAACTGGTGGCAAAGTTGGTTACTGATCTTGTAAAATGTAAACAAAGAGGAAGGGGGGGGATTTAACAATATAAACCGGTGTTCGTCTCCACTGTTTTCGATTTCCATATTTTATATAGCAAAAATAATTTGTATGTAATTATATTATTTACATTTATAAATTTGGTATTTCATTTACATATTTTATACCAAAAATTTCGTCTTTTTATGAATTCGCGGCAACAGTTGGCTTGTCAAGCTTGTCAAATGTAAACAAAAAGAGTGTGCAACAATACAATGTAAACAGGTGTTCGTCCCCTCTGGTTTTTAAATCTTTTAAATAGCAAAAATAATTTATATGAGCTAAGTTTATGTATATTTATAAATTTATAGATTATTTTGATTGATCGTAATTACAATTAAAGATAAATATCATCTTATCCATCAATGGCTTAAGACCGGCAGACGTCGGTCTTCGACCAAAAAATTACTACTTATTTGTAGAGTATTTGAATAATTTGGATACAAGGCAGAAAAAAATTTCACTACAGGTTATTTATTTACATTCTTTAACTCAAAATTATAGCAACAAAAATGATAAATTTGTTCATAAAAATAGTAAATAAAATGCTTACAAAAAATAATAATGGGCCATTCTGCCTTTATGAATGCTCTCCCATTGCCATGAACAGCTTGCAGCCCCTTCCGGAGAAACGAAGTATTTTTTGAACTTCTCTCTCACTAGTCCAGCTTCACGAACATGATTTCCACGAATCGCTTCCACATTTCGGAAACTTCTTATTTCTTCCTCTCTTACTTGCACTTGCTGTTCAAAAGGTGTAATTGTTTTGCAACCTCTGAGCATGTTATGAAGATAGCATGCTTCTAAAACTATATAATCACAAGTTTCCAGTTGAGTTTTTATGGGTTTCAGAAACACCTTCCTGCTAATATGCCAAATGCATTTTCTACTGTCCGTCGTGCTCTTGAATGTTTGTAGTTATAAATATTTTCTTCGTCGCTCTTTATGGAATTCTTGCTATAGGGACGCATCAAGTATGTTTTTAATGGGAAATCCTCATCAGCGACAATAACATAGGGGAAAAATCACTTGGCGATGTTAGCTGAGCATCTTGTGGGAGATTAAATTGGTTTGTTGTTAACTTTTTGCCAAATGATGATCTCTCAAATGTCCCACCATCACTGCTCCTTCCATAAGCTCCCACATCAATCATCGTGAATTTATAATTAGCGTCCACCATTGCCAGTAAAACTATGGAATGCGTTCCTTTATAATAGTAATAAGAAGAGCCACCTCCACGAGGACAACGAATCTGAATATACTTTCCATCCAGCGCGCCGATGCAGTGAGGATAGTTCCATGTATTGCCATACTCTGCTGCGATATTACTCCACCTACTTTCATTGGGGTCTGGCATGTACACAGGTTGCAAAGTTTCCCAAATAACTTTGCAGCACTCTTTGATAATGTACCCAACTGTGGAAGCTTACAAACGCGTGTGTGTGGCTAATGTCCCTGGGGGATGACAACATTACACCCCAGTCCGGTGTACATATGAATATAAGACATAGAAACAGACAAATGACACAATCACAGAAGAATTTTATTGACAGACGATGACACAGGCGATGGACGATGGGTTGCAGCTCCCCTTTCTAGACGGGGTTCCAATTGCAGGCGGAAGACTGACCGGTTCCCCAGAATACAGCCAAGTCTTATGCGGGAATCGAACCCACACCCCCGGCGTGGCAGGCTGATGCCTTATCCACTTAGCCACTGGGCGACTAGAAACGCGTACACGAATGCGATGAAGAGGAGAACATCGAAATCAGGCCAGGGAACGAAAAACCTGATAAAATGGAAATATGAGGAACAAATGGGGTTTCTCGCTCCCACTCTCGAGCGAAGAACGTATGTATAAAACACTTTTGTTTGTGGATAATAATTGTAACCAATGAGTGTTTAATTTCAGGAATTTTCTATAACTCATGGAAATACTGAGCCGACAGAAGAGAATGCCTCGGAAGGGGAAGAAATTCCTGAAGAAGTAGAACCTTCATCTGTCCTACCGCTCGCACTTGAGGAGAATGTATCGCCCTCTGATCCATCCCTCCCTCCTTCTGCCCCATCCCCACGCCATTTTCGTATTCCATCAACAACCGGAAAAAATAGAAGGATGGAAACATCAATAAATGAGATGGTGGCAATAATGAAAGAGAATAGCCGTGTGAGGGCGCAAATTTCATCAAACAATGAGATGGACATGTTTTTCCTCAGCCTTTCCAAAACTGTTCAAAGGTTGAGTCCCGAAGAGCAAGTGCGGTTGAAAATGGAAGTCGGTAATGTGGTGTTCCAAGCCGAGTTTCGGGAGCTACAGCAGAGTAAACCACAAACACAGTAAAATCCACCATACCCGCCTGTTATACACCCTCCATATTCCTACTCGTAGATACCTCCTAATCTCCATAATACCTCCGCCTCCTCACAACATATTCACCTTCCATCTTATTCATCCCCATCCTTGTAATGACCCCTTCCCCTACACCAAATAAAACATCAGATATCCCATTTTTATTAAACATGTAATGCCATTTCATGGGTTTTTTTTAACTTTATATTTTACGTTTTATAAATTATTTTGTATACCATTTTCTAAATTGTACATTTTTTTTCTTTTGAAAATTTTACTTTACTTTATATTTTACGTTTTTAAAATTATTTTATATATCGGTTTCTAAATTGTACATTTTATTCCACTGAAAGTAAAGTGAATGTTAATAGTAAATTGTGGTTTTATTCCTTACCTTAAACACAATGCTAATCTTTCCTCTGCTGAGACGCTCTCTCTCAGTTGAGTACTGGATTTTTCAATTTTTCCGCCAATCATGTTTAGAAGTGCATAGAATTGCTCTTTACTCATTCTAAAGTACATCAAAAAAACGTTTTTCCGTCTTTTAATAACTGAGGCATCAGATGGTGAAACTCCCCGTAAATCGATCGGCCACTATTTATAGGGTGCACCCATATTCTTCTTGAGTGGTGAGCAGCTATACAAGCTTCTGTCACAGCAATATACTCTTCTTCCTCATCTAAAGCATCTAAAAGTCTCCTATCCATTCCGCAACGATGTGCACCTTGTGGGAACCAAACAGCAACTGACGTGAATTCGTCACGACACGTCAGCGTAGTGTGCACACACCGCCTGACGCTGACGTTTTCCCACGTCAGCTAACTTTGCGGTCAGTGCGTGTCAACACGTCACGTCAGCGTAGTCTGAATGCAGCTTCAGGCTTCGTACACACGATACGGTTTCGGTTTTATGATCGTCTCGGTTTTGTCGTTTCGTTTACAGTAAACAATGTACAGTGGAATCTCGATCTATCGCTTTTCAAGGGACCGATTGAAATGAACGATAAATGCGGGAAAACGATAGATGCGGAAACATAACAAGGCAATATGATCGTTGGGACTGGATAAAATGAACGACACATACGGAAAAACGATGGATCCGAAAACGATCGATCGAGATTCCACTGTATTTTGTTTTTACGTTCACAGTTGCGGTCGAAACCCGCAAACATCAACCAAATCGGTAGCAGATGTCATTCGATTTTGTCTACCGAAACCGGATAGACGGAACCGACGCCAGGCCGTTTCGGTTGCCATTGGTGTATAGATTTGAGAGGGGGAGTACACACGATTCGGTTATTTTGAAGAAAACGTACACCATTGCCGATCTAGCTACTGAAGTGATATTTGAAGTGATTTTTTAAGTTGTTTTTTTACAGTTTTTTTGCAGTGAGTTTTACACAATGAAGAAAATCGAAACAGAAATTCTAATTTCTTTGGTTGAAGAAAGACCGACCATTTGGGACAAAATATAAGAATGTTTTACTTTAAATGACGCTTTAAACGACGTTTAAATCATATTTATATCTTAATTAGAACAGATGTTATTATTATTATTAGTAGTAGTAGTAGTATTAGTATTAGTATTAGTATTAGTATTAGTATTAGTATTTGTACTATTCTAATAGCAGCCAATCTTTGTTTAAACCTGTAAATACGTTTTCTGCATGATGGGTTTTTTCACTATTTCTCATCTTTAAATTGTTATAAGTCAAGAACCGTTAAAGATAAATGGTTCAGACTTGGAACATGTATTATATTTTACTTTCATTTTGATTCAACAAATTTGAAAAATATATTTACTTTTGAAAATATAATTTTTTAAAAATAAGTTACATCATTTTTTTTAAAAATTCTCTAAATAATTTTAATTTTTTCAAAAATTAATATTTTAAAAAACGCTGAATCGAAATTAAAACATACATTTCAGTTTAATTAAATGAAAAATTTTGAAATTCGACAAATAATATTTCGAGTTATAATGATTTTAAATTACCCCACTTTTTTTATTTTAAATTTTAAAATTTTTTAAAAACTTTATGAGAATTTTTATCATGTGATTTTGTTTGCAAATTATATGGTTAACCATTACAAAAAATTCAAAGTTTTAACTCAATAAATGTATGCATCGTCATTCGGAAGTAGTTGAAAAATTTCGATTAATCTTTTCTTAATTCAATCATAAGCGTTTGAAAAGATCCCAGACAATATTTGTCCCTCAAAATAGGATGTACCCAATACGCTCTATAATTTTTTTTTAATGTTGCTTCGACGACGACGATACCAGTACATTACAAGAAAAGTATTTACGTCCATCCGGCAAAGTGAACTACACTGCAAAGATTGCAAAGGTGTTCTGTGCAGACGGGAAAACCGTATGCGATGAAAGAAAAATCGAATCGTGTGACCACAGCTTTTGGTTGACACCGAAACAATTATAAAACCGAAACCGTGCCTTGCGATAGATGGCGTTATCACGCCCGTGACGCTAACTCGCGTGTCTCTACAATTACTACACTCCCCTCGTCGATTACAGTCATTGGACTAGGAGTTACAGCCTGTTGACGCTGAATCCAGAGCATTGCGTAGCGACAGCATTAAAAATTTTAAGCAATTTGAGCTTAATTCATTGACCACGCGATATGTCAAACCAATCACAAGTCATGTCGAAAATCTCGAAGCCAACGTGGTAACGTAACGCAGCGCTCCAGATATGCAATACGATATGCAATACGAATATGCAATACGATATAAAATTCGCCCAGCTAAACGTCTAATTTTCCTCTAAACTGCCCGAAATAGCGAGCATGTATTAGCTATAAGTTACATATTTCCAAATCTTTTCCAACACAATTAACTACACTGTTGGTCATTAAAACTGCATCACCATGAAGAAGAGGTGATATAAACGTCAAATTCAAATGAAAGGAAGAAGATGCTGGGATATGCAAATAATTAGCATTTAAGCGCAATCGAACGACGCAAGAGGGAGAAACGGTATCTCAAACTCTGTATGAAAGGAAAGTTACGCAGCGGATTTCTCATTCGAAAATCGCATTTGAATGTTGGTTGTTTGTGAGAAGATCGTGTTATGCCTCGTATAAGAAGGAGAAAGGGAGACAAGCACGTGTCGGAATTCAATAGCGGCAGGATCGTGGCCTATCGAGAGAGCGGTTTATCGTTCCGTGATATTGCTACTAGCATTGGTCGGAATCCAACGACTGTCATGCGAATATGGAATCGATGGGTTCAGGACGGTTGTACTGAACGCCATGCAGGATCACAACCGCCTCCCGTCACAAACGCCCGAGAGGATAGACATGTTGTCAGGTAGGCCTTGCAGGATCGTACAGCCACATCACGGACCTTGAGTCAGGAAATGGGCTTGTTTGCAGCACGACAAGTATCCGCATGGATACTGCGACGACGTCTGGAGCAGCACGGACTGTCTGCACGGCGATCATTATTGCGGCTTCTCTTGACACTGCAGCACAGACACGCGCGGCGACAGTGGTGCTTCCAACGACAAAACTGGATATAGAAGTAGCACCACGTCGTCTTTTCAGACGAGTCCTGGTTTTGCGTGGAGCATCATGATGGACGTATCCGTGTCTGGAGGCACCGAGGAGAACGCGCGGGACCTACTTGCATTCGATATCGTCATAGGGGCCAACGATATCGTCGTTGGCCCCTATGATATCGTTGCAAGTAGGTCCCCCAACGATATTCGATATCGTCATTGGGTTTAGCCCCTGGTGAAATGGTATGGGCAGCCATTGAGTACACGACACGAACACCTCTTGCTCGCGTCGTCGGTTATCTGAACAGCCAGCGTTACATTTCTCAGATCTTAAAGCCGGTGGTTGTGTCCTATCATCGAGGCCTCGGAGACGTCATCTTTAAAAAAGATAACGCAAGACCGGATGTGTTCCCTCAATCAACACAGAGGGTGTTCGACTGTTGCTCTGGCCAGCACGTTCTCCAGATCTCTCACCCACTGAAAACATCTGGTCATGGGTTGCTGAGAGACTGGGCCGCCACCGCTCTCCAGTCACTACGATTGATGAAGTGTGGCATAGACTTGAAGCAGCATGGAATGACTTGCTCGTATCTGTCCTCCAAGTCTAGTTCGACTCGGAGCCTAACCGGGTTATAGTCGTTTTAGCTGCCAGAGGTGGCAGCTGTGTGTACTAATTTCGGACCCTGTATACCCCCGAAATTCCTGTAAATTTAATCATGTTTTCCTACTATGCTGTATACGTCCAATAAGTAAAGTTATGTTATTTGCTTTCCTTCCTGGAGTTGCAATTTTAATGGCCAGCAGTGTACTTGTGCAGAACCGGAATGGTCATATGCAGCATAGTCATATTCTCACTTTGGGCCTTGAGGCCTTTTCCCATTGCATCCGGAACGTTGAGTTGCATTGCGTTACTACGTTTACTCAAAGATTGTTGACATGACCTGTGATTGGTTTGACATATCAATGAATTGAACTCTGTGATTGGTTAAAATTTTTAACGCTGATGCTACTTAACGCTCCAGATACAGTGTAAACAGGCCGTTAGTGTCTGGGCATACGAAGATTTCGCTATTGAAAAATGACGTCATCATGACGTATGTCTTTATATGTAATATTGTTTATTTGCAGGGTTTTAATATATGCTTCACGATGACGCTATTTTCCAAGGGTGAAATTTTCGCGTCGAGGCTAAAGGCCGGTTCATATTGCATTCAGTGCGTTGGGTTGCGTTACTAAGTTGGCTCCGAGATTGCTGATATGACCTGTGATTAAAAAATTTGATTATTTGTTTACTAAAATGAAGTTTATTTTTCAGGTCTATTAGCATTAATCTATAAGAATATATCACCTCATACATTATTCTTTTTGCTTACACGTTACACTAAAATTTATGCAAGAAATTATTTGTTTTATAAAGTTGCCAAAATGTTTCTGTTTTTCAACAGTGTGAAACGAAGTACTAACGGACAAAGTGCGCTGCATGTTTAAAAATAGGTCGTAAATAAAATCACTTCTTTTTGTGTTCTGAAAACTCAATCTGCATCTCATAAAAACAACCGTGCACGTGATTTGTTTGCGCGATGAATCTTATTTCTGTCAGAAAACAAAGATGATCGGAAATTCAGCATTTTAAAAATAAATTTGAACTTTTACATTAAATTCATGGATGGGATTCAGCTTATCAACATTCGGAGAACGAAAACAGCCACGGTAAACTGATAAATATGTGTAGACATGCATGACACGCGGTGAAATCATATGAATTTCGAACACTACATAATTCAAATACCAAAGTTTTGGGTTAAAAAAGGGAAAAAAATTCAATTAGTTTAGCTGCATTTTGATATGCATGAACACATATATATGTATGTGGGCGAAGGTTTTATGCAAGATAGAGATTTTATATTTTTCTCTTGGAAAGCTTGTTGCATTAATGCTGTTGTGTACTAACCTTATTAGATTCGCTCGCCTCAATGTTAACCTATGGAGAAACCTCTCAGTTGACACCTCGAACCCCCAGACCTGTTAGGCCCATCGTTCATGATACACTGTAGACCGGTCGCTGCATAGCAAATACCTGCATACGCGGCCGAAGGTTTATTTACGCGGTTCAGTGATATATTGCTGTGGGGCTCGGGGATGCCGGACAATCAGTACAGATCTGTCATCCACTCAAAGCACCTCAAGTCCCCTTAACCCATGCAGAAAATTTGTCTAAAATTTACAGCTACATAAATGCTGATAATCCAATAAAAATGGTATTTTCAGATAGCCTGAACTTTTCTGCACCTTGCAACAGGATTCATTTTATAAATATCGTCCACCAAAGGTACTGATGAGCGTTTAAAACACACTATACCAGATTTTCCCTCAAAAAAATTTAAATTTTAAAATATTATTTGCATTAAAAAAAACGAAAAATGTCCCAATGTGTAAAATTTCTTTCTCTATTACGGAGTACAATTTTTTAAAAGAAATCTTTTAATCCAAGTCGGCAATCCTTGGACAAATTTTCTCTGTAGGTTAACATTGAGGTGAGCGAATCCAATAGGGTTAGTACACAGCAGCCTTAATCCACTAACAGAGAATGAACCAATACACCTTAGTGCACCAGTACATGGCACTCTGATTTAGAAAAAGGGGCATGTCACAATGTAGCGTTGTAACATGACGTAAATAGGATAGAGAAAATCCCCAAGCTTTGCTTCTCAGCTAGCAACACGAATGTACGTTTTATCAAATAGTAACTAAAATAAATTTGTGAAAATTCAAGCTGTCCCTTCCCCAATCACACCAGACAGCGAATAAAAAACATTACACAAGGAATGTAAAGCAAAGATTTTCAATTTTACTTAGCTGGTATTCTCTAATCATGATGAAAAATATCCATAACATACCTCCACTATGAAATTTCCATAAAATTCAAACGTTTTGGGAAAATTTTCACAACTACGTGGCAAATTCATGAGGCAGCTTTTAATGTGTTATAAAGGAACTTTAACAAAAATATTTCGAATGCAACAAAAGTATTTAAAGAATCCTTTTTCAATTGCTTAAACAATAGAAAGGGTTTTTGTGTATAAATTCAGCCTGTTGTTGTTAACCAGTATACTTAAGAGAAAAGATTGTTTTCCTATGAACCAGTCCCTTATCGTTCGGACATTTGGCCATACCCATCACGAGTTTTAGTAAGCTACTTTATGAGAAGCCGGTAAAGCAACTAACTAACAGGCGAAGCAACTGTATTCCCTGTGAGAGGACCGCAAAGGTAATTTTTTATTTATTTATTTATTTTTTCAATACGGCAGGCACTTGTCTCTGACGGTAGGTACTTCTTCTGCAGCAGCCATAACATATTTTATTCCGAGCACGGTCCACGCGGTAATAGATTCCTAGGTTAATCATTCAGTTATAGAGAAGAGTTAATATTTCAATTCTTCAGCTTTACTTTTTCAATTCGGGAGCAGCCGTAACATATTTTATTCCGAACACGGTCCACGCGGTAGTAGATTCTTAGGTTAATCGTGCAGTTATAGAGAAGAGTTAATTTTTCAATTCTTTTTTTATGTTATTTAATATCCATATTTGATATTTTTTAAAGAAATTAAACCCTAATAAAATAGAAAACACACACGCACGCAAGCACCAACACCAACCAACCAACACACACACACACACACATATATATATATATATATATTACTACATTTCGTTATCATGTCATTCTAACAATTTTCCCTTGGGAGCTGCTTGCATACCCCCAAAGAGCTTTCCATCGCTGGCCATCTTTTAGGCGATAACAGATGTTGAAACCCTTGGTTAATGGCATGCCATGCGAAAAAGTATTTTATATTGCCACGCATTAGCTTACACTGCTTATCACACCTAGGTAGCCAAATTACTTCAGAGACAAATGGTGAAGATGTTTCTTAGAAGACTCAAACTACTGAATTTTCATGAAATAATGACCCCTATACGGATTAATGTAAAAGATGGGGGGGAGAGATTAAGTGCCAAGAAGAATAAGGTATCATAAGAATTCCTAAATAATAAATCTGGTGCTATAATTTTCTAAACCTGTGGTCCAGAAACTTTTAAATATCGCAGACCTTTTAGTGAAATGTGTTTCCTTCCCTCTCGACACCCTATTTTCAATTATCAATTTTCGATCAGTCATTCATAAGTTACAAAAACCGTACGCAACATTTCCTCTTCAACTATAAAACTCTATTAACTATTTTTATAATCTTAATACACCAGTATTACAATGCCAACTTACTTTCTGGTCTTAGGATGAAGAACAATGAACATGGATGTCATGAACAACGATGAACATGTGACCTTACCTAGGTCTGGCTTTACAACGCCAATTTCCACCCCCATTTTGTCATAAAAATATATATATTGATATATCATGTTAAGTAATGTTTTATCCGATAGTTGTTTGTTTGCCATATAAAAAGAACTTTGTTCCAATAAGCAACGTCAGCCTCGACATCTGACATGTTCCATAATCTTTTTCTTAGCTTATTTTTTATCCATAACTCTATAAAAAGAAACCACTCACAAACGTAGATTTTAGAAAAGGAAAGTCTTAATGAGGCACGTCTATTCCTGGACAAATATTTCTCAATAATTACCAAATTCAGAAGACTGGTTTGTATGAAATCAATCTAGGAAGAGCCATTCCCAGGAGCCCTCTAAGTTTTTCCTGCTTAAATATTGTCAATTTTAATATCGTTTTATAAAATCAGCTTTTAAAAAATCCTGGTTTTGAAATTTTTTATAACGTGCAGACATTTTCCTTTGTCTGACAAGAAGCCTGAGATTCCCAGAGTACAGTTTAAAAACCACTAATCTTCCCTGAATGTACTGTATAAAGGATTTTTTTAAATTACTAGCAAATATTAAAATTCTTTATGGTTTTATCTACCGAGGTAAAAGCTCTAGATTATTGAAAACGCATCTCATTCCTGAAGCAAAAGTTTAATCAATTAAAATTATAAAGATGCAATGGATTCCTTTTATAGAATTTAAAATACGAGGGAATCTAAAAGCAACAAGCAAGCCTATATACTTAGACAAAAGCCAACATTTTTTAATAACTGTGCCCCCATTGAAAAGCGATCAACGAATCTCGCGGATAAGTGCGGTTATCCTCACGGACAAGTGCCCCGCAATGGCAAACATTTTCACATAAAAGGCTTAATGTGACGCATTTTTCATTGTTATGCGCTCTATTATTAAAAAAATAACAGACACTTCAGACGCATTGAATTCGGGCGTATATTTTCTAAACATACTCCAAAACTTGCCTCCTCTGTTGCGTTAGCGGTCGAATGTCTTCCAGCCTGACGAAGGACAACAGATTGTCCATGGTTGTATAAGCTTCAGCACGACTGTGAATTTATAGCCTTTTATTCATCTCCTTACTCGACAGTACTCATTAGATTTTAGTATGACAGGAGAGTTTACAGGAAATTTTGGACTGGTTTCGATGGCATAGGACGTCCCGTGCTGTTCCCTCTTAGGGAGCAGCATTGACTCACCTATATGGTATTTCCATAATAAAGTAGCCGACGAATTAGTCGTGTGGATGGGTCAATGTCCTCAGGACAAAGTGCTGGAATGAATATGAATATATATATATATATATATATATCCACTGTGGTCGCGCAGATATACTCATCGTCTACTCTAAGTTTTTTATTCCAGAGACTTAATGCATTTCTGCATGTTGGCATTTTCTCCTTACATAACTTTGCACTTATTTAAAGAAGTGTTTTATTATATCAATTTTATTCACCTACTTCATCTCATCACAACTTTACTTTAATAATCACAAGTTTAATAATCCGTAGCGGTATGAAGCACATGCATTTTTTTCTTATGCTATTAATCACTGTCATTCTGAAATCCAATTAATTACACTTTCGTGAAGTTAATTACTTTCTAAAGAATTCCACGAGACGTTCTTATCAGATGAGGCTTTAAAAGAAACACAAGGTTGGAATATTATGATAATAGCAAGTTATTACCTTTTAAGCCATGGTAATTGGCGAAGTTATGATTTTATGAGGTCAATTTCATCATTGAGTTTTTGGCTATTTATATTTCAGGTCGAATCTAAAAATGGCAAAGAAAGCTATTTTCCCCTTCATTACATAAGTAATGAATAAAATCTAATAATTATAAAATGAAATCATACCTTAATTTAATTGACTTAGTAATAATCATGTTAATACTAAACACGCCATTTTTATTATTTCATTAAAGGGCCTTTGTCGTTCGGCGAAAACGTTAGTACTATTCACGTTCGATATAAACCACAGTGATCTTCGTCTGTGGTTGATTTAAAATTTTGTGTAAATATTAAATAAGATAAATATTGATGATTTATAAAATATGTATAAAAATCTACAGAAACCGTAAACAATAATTGTTTACGACACTAAATTTTGTCTCGAAGAAAGATATCTATTTTTTTCATTTTCCACGACGTGTAAAAACTTGTGGATTTCATTATAAATACCAAAATTGTTCATGCAGTAAGGTACGGCCATAGCTCTTGACCGACGAGAAGAATTCAGAAATCTTATTGCAAACGCCCACCTGTCAGTAACATGCCTCCGTACGACCTGTTGAAGAATAAACGATTATACCCATCTGATGGACACAATGAACAGAAACATGCATCTGTCGGTGACAGATCACAGCACAAATTTTTCACCATTAAATGTGAGGGTAAAAGAAAAACTTACGTTCAGGTCCATCACAAGATTAAAACGAACTGATAAAGTTCGTTTTAACGTTAAGAAAGTGAAATTTATCTTGCTGTTTCCATGACGACTATTTTATTTATAAGAATGTGGAATTTAAGTATTTTTTTTTTCAGCAAATATAAGCGAATGAATATCAACACAAATATTGACTTATTCATATAATCATGATCAATAACCTATTGGGACACACGCATAAATAAAACCCTATTGCAGTGGGGGGGGGGGGCAAACTGCGGCTCGATTCACTTTAGTTCAATGATCAATTTTTCAAAAAAATTTTAGAAGAATGTCTTAGAAATTGTTCTCTGAATTTCCTTTTATAAATTATCTTATTTCCCCCTTTTATCTCTAGCCATAATCAACATTTAACTGAATTACTACGAATTGCAACAAATCAATATTTGCCAGATTTGAATAATTTAGCAATACAATTAAAAGAAGAAAAATAATCATTAATAATTAAAGCTATTTAAGAATTTAGAAATGTTAATTATTCTAATATTGATATATTTAACAAAAAGAAAATTAGAAAATTTGTTTTCAAATTTAACCTTTTTCTGTTATTGGCTCATCTGAGTATATACACATTCCCAAGTGCCTCTTAACACTCTTTATCTGGGCCACTTCTAGAGGTGAAAAAGCAAAACAGCAGATCTGCTTCTTTGCTATCATCGGGAATTAGCATTCTTAAGCAGAAAAATAAGCAGAGGAAAATTAAAGACCACTACACTTTCACTTTACTACAAATTTTTATGTATAAGGCATTATTCTTCGGTAAATACAACTCATGGTTAAAGACATTCATTCTTATACACAAAGGGCCTGTTCACATAGAGTCCGTGAGCGTCAGCGTTACTCGTATTGATATACAGGTATCCCTCCTACAGCACGGAATCTTACAACACGGTTTCGCTCTAACACGATAAGATAAATTGCGAGAACCCTCGTATAACACTGCAACCTGTAACACGGTTTCGCTCTAACACGATAAAATAATTGCGAAAACTTTTGTACAACACTGTACTTCTATAGTACTAGATAACATGATTTATGTTTAACACATTTAAAAACTAAATTACCTTAAAATAATGACGGGAAGGAATAATGAACTATAGTGGCTTTACATAAAAGTGTATAAATAAATTGTAATTTATTCATTTATAACTTTATAAAATTATAAGAAGACCTAAGCTTAGCTGAAAATCCTGAATCATTTTTCCTGAACGCAGACCCTTCCGCTGAAAGAAGCCGAAAATTCAAAAGGGAGCTGCAAAATTGTCTATCTCCATACCGTGAATCTACGATGACCTTGTAATAACCAGCAAATAAATCAAAATTACAGATTTTTTAAAGAGGATAGACGGTGCAAAAAATCGAAATGAAGAAAAAGGTTCTGAAAGTGAAGGTGATATCGGTCAATCGAAAAAACGTTCTCGTTTGATTGTACTGAGCAGTGATGTGAAAGAAATTTATTAAATTATAGTCGCATTAAATTAAAATATTTTTTTGTTTGTCTTAGTTTTGTGTTATACATACATTTATATTTTTAATAAAAAGTAAGTTCCTTATATGGTATTTAAAAAAATGTTTGTTTTTAATGAGTTTTCAGAACGCAACCCCCTTTTTTTGAACTGTCTCTGGGTCTCATAGATCGTAACAACTTCGTAACAGGTTAAATATATTTCAATACAAGTAACGCTAACGGATTCTATGTGAACAGGCCCTTAGTCTTTGCGCTAATAAATATTCTTCAACAGTCAATGGAGTAAGCTTCAAACGAGCACGCGGTTTTCAAACAAGATCCAGAACATGCCTGTTCTTGGTAGTCATCCACAATTTATCTGTTGTAAAGAAATCAAGCTAATTTCATTATTACAACTAAATGAAGGTTAATTTTGAGATAATTTAAGTAACTATTTCAATTCACTCCAAAATTTATATAATTCGAGAATTGGGCTAAATTGTGCCTCGTTAGTTTGGAAAGTAACTTGTCTTTGCCGAAGAATGCTTTTGGCGACTAGAGGTAGCTGTAAAAATACCACATCGATAAATTTGCTATATCATGCTGCTACTCGTTTGTGGTGTATCGTAATTTTACAGATATGCCCTATTGTGAACGGATTTTGATGTTTTGAATGTAAATGGTAAGCAAATCAAGTCAGTTACAAATTTCAAGGACGAATGTATAGGTGCGCTGCACACCCTAAAATAATCTTGATTTTTATTATTAGACGTTATTTGGAGAGTATACTTATTCATTCATAAAATTCCATTCTGCCATTCATAAGATAAATGGCAGAAAATCAGCTACAGGAAATATGAATAAAAATATTTTTTAATAACCCGAACAATCGGTATTAGGGCTCCCTTACCTGCGTTTTTAAACCGAGATCTGGGTTTTTCAAAGACCATATGGGTTTTCGGTTTTATTTTTCAAAAATACCTCAAAATCTGGATATTTCTCTCGTAAGTTAAAAATATAGCAAAAAACTAATATTTGTTTCTTTTTTATCAGCATAATTTAATTATAATAAGGCAGTTTAATAATAAAATATACAACTTATATATTTTATTATTAAACTTACGCATACAAATATACATGATATTAGTATGCGTTTGAGTCTGAGATGCAAGTAGAGATAATTTCGATTGAATCGTAATATATCTCCCACTTGCAAACCATCCCAAAATTTTAGCATTTCTTACATACTATCACGATGGACCCAATAATCCCAAAAATGAAATCTTATCAAACTTTATGACCCATTTAACTATTTTACCTCATTTTTCTGATACGTAGAAAGAGTTTATTCACAAGTTAATAGAACCTCAACTAGACACCGATTCTCTTAAAACTGAAACCGCAGATGATCGTGTGGTGGCAAAACAGGCAACAAACAGCTATCAAAATTGCCACACCTGGGTACCTAAAACAGAACTGGTAAAAGACATAATAAAAGGAACATATAAGGGGAGAGTAGGGGAATGCCGCTTACTTAAGAGAGAACTGAAATAACATACTCAAATTTACACAAAAATCAAAACTTTGATAACGAAATGTAACTTCAATGATCTGTGTATAATTTGTAGTAGTTTAAATTGAGCAAAAGAGTTAGAAAACATTTTTTATTATAGTTGGCTCTCTGTTTAACGACTTTCAAGGGACCGTGAAAAATCGTCCTTAAGTAGAGATCGCCCTTAAACAGAATTTGTATAAAAATAACATTTCCCATAACGTCGGAGGGGCCGGGACTGGGAAATATCGTCTTTAAATAGAGATCGTCGTTAATTAGAGCGTCGTTAAACAGAGAGCCAACTGTATTTAATGAAAAATTCTATGCATTGAGCGGTATTGCCCATCCAGGTAGGGTAATGGCGCTCAACGTCGGCCTAAGATTTAGAGAATAAAAAAGTCACATTTGTAGTCTGTAGTCTTCTGCACTGTCCACGCCACTGCAGTCTTTATGTGACCAATTACCACATGTTGCGCCACATGGAACTACAGCTCGTTATTCTTCCCAAATTCTCGACAAACACAACTAATTTCTTCATTTAATGGAATCACACCAACTAGATCAGGGGTCTCCAAACTACGGCCCGCGAGCACCACCAAATATAATTAACAGCTGACATGACTAGTTTTAAAACTTCTGACATATCCAAGCATTTTTCGCACAAAGACTGTTGATGAATGATGCAATCTACGATTAAAAGGTTTTGAATTACCGTCATTTTCTACGGCCTTTGATACTAGAGGAACGACACCTTTATTTTTCCCACATATGCTTTTGCCATCATCAGTAGTGATACACTACAAGTTTTTCCATTGAAAATTGTTTTTCTGAACAGCATTTTCAACTCCTTTAAAAATATCTTCTCCAGTGGTCGCGCCGTGAATGCTATGAACGTCAAGAAGCTCTTCAGACAGTTCATAATTTTTATCCATCCCTCGAATAAAAAGCAACACCTGAGCAGTATCTGAAACATCTTGACTCGTCCAGGGCCAAAGAGAACCACTCAAAGTGTCAATTTTTGTCAGACAATTGAATTAATATATTTTCTGCAATATCATCTACTCTTCGAGCCACAGTGTTTGATGACAAACTGATGTTTTTAAAAAATAATCTGCTTCTGGACACATTTCTTCTGCTGCTGCAATCATGCAATCCTTAATTAATTCGCCGTCAGTAATTAGTTTCCCATGTTTCGCTATTGAATGAACCACTAGCACGAGTTGCTGCTTCTTGTTCAGCATTTACTTTCTTAAACAACTACAGTATGTTGGTATGATGGGCTAGCTATCTAGGTATTGCCCCTTGGGATTTAGTGGAGGAGTCAGTGTGGCCTTTAGGATAAAAAGTTTGGAGACCCCTGAATTAGATCATCATCAGTAGACAACTGAGACTCATCCATTTCTTCTTCAGAGCTGCTATGAATTAATTACTTCTAAGTACCAATTAGGTAGTATAGAAACTATGGTGTTAATTTAAAATGATAGATTAAAAGTTTTTAATATAGAAACCGTAATATTACCCATCATGTTACCTATGCAATAAGCAAATTCTAAATTGACCAAAATCTAATTTCACCCCTTTTTGGTTTTTCCTTCATTTTGATTTTTCAAACCAAATGTCTGACTCTGTTGAAGCATCGCAACAGAGCACCAAAGAAAGCTACTCAAAATAAAGCAGATTACTTCAGTTTCATCTTCACGACAAATCTATTTATTTATCAGCCTATTTAATTTACCAGCTAATTTGATAACTGTACTAGCCTAGATCATATTAAAATCTGTGGAATTATCGATACTACATGCAACAGAAATAACAAGAATGTATTCCATAGAAAGGATTTTGGAAGCATGTCGTGTTAAACTGATGCATCCACGTTTTCATCATGTCACCTACAACTGACAACAGCAGCATTGTACTTAATTCTTCAAAGCCAGTTAATTGAAGGGTCCAGGCAGGGCCGGATTTTCCTATAGACTAACTAGGCTTCAGCCTACGGCCTCAAGATCAAGAGGGGCCTACATTCAAACTGTACCTACAGTCACTAATTGTACTGGAGAAAGGTCATTTTCAAGACTTAAAGATATCAAAAATGAATTAAGAAGCACAATGACCCAGACGAGGTTGTCTTCATTGAGTATTTTGTGCATCGAAAACGAGACCTTCAGAAAAATAGATTTTGATGAACTTATAGAAGAATTCTGTGTGAAAAAGTTTAGACAGAAATTCTTCTAATCTACTATTTCGTTTTAAATGTATACTTGGATTGAATCAGCTCTTAAATAATATAACTATTAACATAAAATTTAATATGATATACAATTTGATATTTTCTTTTTTGTGATCTGGATTTTGTTTGAATAAAGTTCCATTTTTGGTTTAGTTTAAGACTTAAAATTCATAATAATTCATACTTAAATTTTAAATGCGAATTATTACGAAATAAATTTATCTGAATTGAATTTGGTTTAATCTTCAATGTATTGAATATATATAGGTTAGTACCAATAACAACATGTTTCATTTAATATATTGATATATATCAGAGTAATGATGTATTTTATTATCTCTCATGTAATTTACAAATTTAAAAATGAGAGGTGAAAGGGCCTCATAAGTGGAATAGCCTAGGGCCTCTTTTCATCTAAATCCGGTCCTGGGTCTAGGGGTAAAACCACTTTACAGCCATTTTTACGAAAATGAGTTAGCAGTGCCATCTTGTAGCTTTCAAAGAGTACTAACACCACGTGCATTCTTATCTGCGGCATAACTACTTTAAAACCATTAAAAATAGCGATAAAGTTCCGGTGTGCCATTGAAAAACCACTGTACTCCAACTTTCAAATTCGTTTTTCTCAAAGTTTTTGGAGTAAAGTGGTTTTACCCCTGGACCCTTCAATTGTATATATACCTATAACAGAAGCATTGTATTTGATTCTTCAAAGCCAGTTAATAGTATATATATCTACGTATGTATATGCAGACATTCTATGTCTACCCTATTTCTGTTCTCAATTATATAAGCTGTTTAAAATAGTTAAATTATATAATTTTTTCCACTTATGCCCCCCCCCCCAAAAAAAAAAACCTAATCTATATATATAAAACAGTTCCGTAACTGACTCATTCATTCACTGACTGACTGACATACAACGCACAGACCAAACCGCTGGACCTAAAGGGATGAACGAATCTTCTAATAGTGTAGGGGTGCACTAAGAGAGATTTTTCAAAAATTCTTCTTAGATTTTTTTAAATTAAATTTTTAAGCTGTATTTTAAACTTTTTTTACGTTTGCATTTAAAATAATACATTGAGGGTTAGAAAATTTATATCACGAGAAAGATCATAAAAATTCCTTCAAAATGAAATTTTTTTCGAATTTTTACCTCCATTTCCTGATTTTTGGTGAATTTTTAAAGATTAATTTTTAGAATTTAATTTATTAAATGCTGATCACGTGATTTCTTTTTCTGGTACTTTCAATAAATTTATCGTCACGTGCGTAACAACTAAATAGACAAAAAAAAAAAATTTTTTTCTCTTTCTAATGCAGCAGACGATTGGATATTATCCAAAAAAAATGCATATCCCTTACGATTTTTTTATAAATATACATATATAGATAGATATATATTTTACATCAATTGTATACATTGATCATCGCATTTATTATAAATATATATATTTATTTTTTGGCATAAATTGCATACGTTGACCGTTGTATTTAATTTGAATGTACTCCGTAGCGAAGCGCGGGTTTTCAGCTAGTATATATATATAGATAGATATTTTACATCAATTGTATACATTGATCATCGCATTTATTATAAATATATATATTTATTTTTTGGCATAAATTGCATACGTTGACCGTTGTATTTAATTTGAATATACTTCCGTAGCGAAGCGCGGGTTTTCAGCTAGTTCTACTATAAATGTTGATTCCATTTAATATTTTTCAGGCATTAAATATCCCAGACTGAGGATGAAAGTATATATATATATTAAATTAGGTCTTGAGTATGAAGCGCAATATTTCAAGAGTTGTCAATTTAAGAGATAGATGATCAATATAACATCAAAACAATAATATTTTGATTTTAACAAGACCGTAAAAAGTACCTGTATCCAACAGAAAGAAAACTCATACTAATTTAACAGGTTCCAAGAGTCACTTGATTACTTTATAATTAAAAAGCACCAGTGAAAGAAGGGGGAAAAATAACTGTTCCAAAAGTGCTAATCCAGTTAAAGAGGTCAGGAAACATTCTGTTACATGTGCCTTTAAAAAATAACCTTTAATCTAACGAAATCATAGATTAAATCTCTCACGCTTTGCAGGGGTGCAGCTAGGCTTTTCATCAGGAGGGGGCAGGGGGTGGGATGAATATAATAATATACAGATACTACTGCAAAGAATAAAACTTGATTGCTTTGCTGTAGATATATACAAACAGCTAAGGGGCTTTAAAGGAATTAAACTCCCAAATTCCTTCTCCCTGCAGAAATTATGCAGCTTTGTAGTGATGCCAATGGTCACTGCCAATAGTAAGGAGTACTTCAGGTAATTTCTGAGAAGCAATGCACCACTCAACTCAGTATAAATGTACAGAGCTCACCAAGTATGATGTTCTCCTAACAGATAAAATTTAAATTAATAAATATTTTTGGTATGTTTGGTAAATTCAATAGCAACCACAATTGCTGTTTTAACAAAATACCATAGCCATTATGATTTAATACAACATATAATTATATTTTAAGGAAGCGTAAAAGATAAACAATTTTCACCACAAAAATGTTTTTAAGAACACTATGATCTTTTATTTTTAACTATTTGTAGTTAACACATTGTTGATCAGTACCAAATAAACTCAAATGTTTGAAAAAAATGTTGCAGACAATTCAGGGTTAAGGAAGGTCATATTGGAGAAATTTTTGATCCACTGAACATTGCTTTACTTAAAATCTACTTTACTTACGACATGAATGAGTTTCAGGTAAATCCTGACATTTTTATCACATTTAAACTAATGAGTGAATCTCAGACACCCCCCCCCCCCCATATAAAGAAAATAGATTTCAGAAAATAAAAATTCTGTATTTATTCCAGAACTTTAATCTTTCCTAGTGACTTGCACATATATTTAAATAAAATTACTGTTCAATAATGTATATAGTTGATAGACAGAGAAACTCTCATCTTTTATTTTGAAATTAATATTACTGTACTCATTTACTATTAATTTAACTATAAATAGTTTGTTTTTTTTAAAAATCCGATCATAGTGTTTCTAAAGATATTTCTGTGTTGCAAATTGTTTCTCTGTTACTCTCCCACAAAATACAGGGTTTCCACTTATATCCGTTACACCCCTCTTAACTTCTAAACGGTGATCTCGAGAATCAAGTCATCGGGTATGGTGGTTTCGTAGAGTGGTCCCCACACTCACCCAACTAGACAACCACCATTGGACTTCTTATGGGGACACATATAAGGACAGGTCTCCTCCGCCAACATTGCAGAATCATTGATGACACATTACTGATGCTTGTGCCTCCGTAACACCTGCCATGTTGCACAATGTGCATCAAAAAATCTAGTCCAAAGTGCAAATGTGTATAGTGGCTAATGGAGAGCATTTTCAGCAACATAAATAAATTATCCTGAAGATAGGAAAGTGTCTGTTTCTTTCTTCCACTCTGTATGACATGACAATTTTCGAAATCGTGACCTAACAAATGTTCATTTTCTACATTCTGTTTAAGTATTAATGTGTGCAAGGAGCCTTTTTTTACTAAATCGATGATGCTGAACAACTTTGTAATTGACTTTTTTTCCCCGTATCTCGTACTGTTTTTGAGATAAAAACGCTAATTCAAAAATTTGTCAATAGATAGTACCGCATAGCCATTTTACTATACCTAGACACCTACTTTATAGCCTAAGCTGTCACCGTTTAGAAGTTTAGGGGGGTGTAACGGATATAGGAACCCTGTATAATTATTGTATTGTATTAAATCATAATGGGTTTCTCCTAACAGATAAATTTTAAAGTAATCAGTTTTAAATTGTTTTTTTAATGTGGAAATCACACAGTAATAAGAATTACTGTATGAAACTGTAAAAAGTTTGAAGATGAATTTTAAATTTTAATAATTTATGACCCAAATAATGGACAGAAAAAAAGTTTTATTTCTAATTTAAATGACATTTTAATATAAAATAGCAGTTATTCAAATATTTAAAATCAGGAAGATATAAAATTAGCAACATAACTTTTAGAAAGAAATTTACACAGTCAGTATCAAAAAAACATTAGTATTTGATTTATTAAACTCTATTGAGATACACTTTAAAGTTCAGTTCATGCATAAGCATACATTTACACAAAAAGTATTGATAAAAATAAATTTGTACTTAAACTAATATTTAAAGAACCAGTAAATAAAAATAATACTTTTAATAGAAAATACATTTTTTTTTCTTTTTACTTCAGAAATTTGTAATGATTTGTCTAATGCTGATATCATGAAATGTTAGCATAGAGGGGGGGGGGGGATTTAAAACAGTTAAAATTTTGAAAGTGAATTGAGATTCCATTTAAAATAATCATATAATAAACAAAGAATTTCACCACACAGTAATTCCACAATATTGAAAAATATTACAATAACTGACTAACACACAAATGTATTTTAGTATAATATTGCTTGTGAATCATTCCATAAAACAATGATAAAGTTAAGTAGAGAGCAATCAAAAAAATTATATAGTAATATATTTCGCAAGTTGGAATACTTGCGAAAAGATTATTTTGTTGAATGTAATAATGTAAATATAATTGAAAAAATATATATATTTGTTCTCCACAAAAATTTTATTACTTAGAAAAATTAAAGCACTTCAGATGGAGAAAATCCATTACATCTCTTCAACCTTCTACACTGAGCTTCAAATATGCAAGATTCAAAAAGCAATCTACATAGGGTTTCTACAACTGTACACAGAATTAGAATGCTGATGAGGATTTAAATGCATGTCTAATCTTTCAAAATATGAAAGGTTTTCAGTCTTAATTATTAGTAAAATGCAGTATGGCTGTTAGGGTAAGAATAAACAGTAAGTTCATCGCATTTTTATACATACATTGCATACATATCCAATTTTTCTTCTTTTTTTCTTGCCTGCAAGATTATGGCCAAGAATCAAGCTGATCCAAACTCTAGCATAGAAAGGGTTGCAATGCTAACTATTTACACAAAATATATATTTTCTGATCTTTCTCATTAAGTTATAAACATATGGATTATTCATGTCAAGATAAAAATGGACAAAGTATTGTATGCATTCAATAAAATAATGTTTCCCTTTTAAAGTAATCACTAGTAAGTTTTAATCTAATACTGACCATTCATTTTACTTCTAATATATTTACATCAAAAACAAACAGTACAGCATATGTATACACACCATAGTAGGCAATGACGACTAGATAAATAATTTGTGCCCACAAGATTATAAAAATTCAGCCCTTATTGTGAATCTATAGCAAAGTTTATCTTATCTGACTAAGTTAATGTACATTTAATACAACACATTAAAAGCATTAATATACAATACAATAGAACTAAATTAGCATTCACGAAAACAATCAACAAAAGTTAAAAATTTTCATGCAAAACATGCTCTTGCCTCTATTTTTCTTTAAAATATGAATAATTTAATAATCCTGTCAATTTCATATCAATAATTTTTTTATAATTAAAAACTTTCTCAAGATAAACAATATTGGTGTGAGGCAGAATTTATAATGTTTTGACATTAAATGATAGGACTTGAGTTCTTATGAAACTGAGGAACCAAAATTAAATAAGTAGCTCAAACTCAACTTTCAAGTACTAGTATTTTTAGTAAGGTATAGCTACCATCTTTCAAACAGAAAATTAAGCATTGTACCAGAAAATACTGGAATTTGCATTCTCAGAGATAAATCTCATGTAATCATGTTGAAATAAACAACCCTCAACACATAGTACCACTGAAGATACATTTCATATATATGTTTGTACATTAATATGTATGTATAAATGTATGTATACTTAATTAGGTGGCTTTTTTTTTTTTTTGCATTATAAATTTTCATGGAATGACTCATCTACAATAAAATTTATAACTCAGAAGGTATATAAGAAAGCCCAGCTATACAGAAAATTTATTATAAAATTATCATACAGAAGCTGTAATGTATCTCAAGTACATACATACTAGGGAAGATATCTGTTTTCAAATATTATACACCATAATCTCAAAACAAAAACAAAAAAAAATTATATATATATGTAGCTAAATAAGTCCATTCCTAAAACCGATAGCAAATAAACAGTATTTTTATAACAATGAAAGAAATTCTCCAACGTAAGTTCAGCACAATATTCTTCATTAATAATAAAAGCTAAACTCTTAAAATTCAGAATTTACAAATAGCAATGACTTGAAAAAGATACAATAAATAACTCAGAGTTCATCCTATTTTTCAACTTGTTCATCAGAATCTGTCACTGCCATGTGTGGTTTATTATGAACATTGTTTGCTTTTATTATTTTACTTAAAAAATAGTGCCGTACACAGGTGTCATGCACATGGTGAGTGATGTAACAGCTGGTTTCCATAAAATTTACACATGCTGAGGTGCAGGCATGACTTGTGGTGGCCTAGAATTGTTGACATCTTCAACAACCGGAGTTTCTGAAAATGTAGAGATATACACATTAACATGAAACTAAATAAGATATCGAAAATGCTAAGCCTTTATAGGGGGAAAAATGTTATATAAAGTGCCAGTTCCAATTTTTCATTTAACAAAAAATTCTGCAAAAGTACACAAACAAAATAAGGGGGAAAAAGCTATAACTATAAAGAAAAAATTTACTTTCAGGATGAAATAAATATTTAATATAGATACTTACTAAATTTAATAATCATGTGATTTAATCATGTAAAATAAAATCAACTTAAGTCAAAGTTAATATTACTACAACATATTTCATTATCCTAATTTCAATTTTTTTGTTGTTTTTGCTTTAAAATTTCTAATTTTATTCTGCTGAATATTTGCATTAGAGTGGAATTAAGGCAGTACAATTTTATGCTCTGCACTTCACCATACTGATGAACAATATGGTGTAACACAAACTTTTTTTAATTTCAAATTACAATACAATTAAGATTTTATTTCTTTTTGCTTAGTTTAACTCCAGTTTCTCTGCAAAGTTTGTTTGGTTTTGCCTTTATATCAATCAATGCAGTATTAACAATTTCATGTAACAACAGTTTACTGCTCACCCCACCCTACACCTAATATTACTGCAAAAACAAGTGAATCAAAAATTAACTAATAATTTCTTTCAGCAAATAAAATCTTTATTCTAACAAATTATGTACAAGTGCATACCAATAATTTCCATGGCAAAATATCTCACAACACATAATTGTGCACACAACACTTTTATAGAAAAGATTATTTTTTATCTGTTATCCCATTAAATGGTGCATATATTTGCGCATTAAACTGTGCACTATATTTTTTCATTGCACAATTGACTCCTGGTGATTAGGGTAAAATGTCAGTATTCCTTACTTTCTTTAAGTAAGGAGAGAGAGAACAATGTAGTGTATAGTACAAATTAATTGCTATATTTAATGTAAGTAATATACAGATAAAAATTGCTATACCATGTTTGTAATTGTTATAAGAAAATCACTTTATATATAGCATACAGACCTGCCAACCTCAGTAAGACCAAAATCCTGCAATATTCTACCGTGCATAAAATAATCGACGTAACAACATAACACAAAACAGTATAGTAAAAAATTATAATTAACGGATTATAATGTATACTTACTTATAGTTTATAGGATCGCTTTAATAATATTACATAGTTCAAAATATTCCCTTACTGTTTAGCACATCTTGAAATTATAATATTAAACAAAAGTTATATATTTGAAATTTGTAATCATACAGTTTAATGTACATCATATTTACACTAGCAGGGACCCCAGCAGTCTATATTTTGAGTACTTCTATTTCTTTATAATGTTTGTTTTAATAAATTGCAGAAAATCTTGGTAGATCTTGGTAAACTTTTGTAACATTTACTGTAGCTGATTTTGCTCTTTTTAAAAATTCATTGTCAAATTGTTCTTCATAACAGTGACCTTGTAGGTTCGATTTGCATATTAGCAAATTTTCTAGTGATTCTCTTGACATAGATGACCTGAACTGAGTATATATTTTTGTTATGTAACTAAAAATCCTCTCACACTCTGCATTACTGTGAGGCATTCTTAAAACCAGCGTTATTTTTTTACATTTCGGAATCCGGTAATAATAGTGTCCATTCCGGAAACCTGGAAGATGCATTAAAAATCTGGCATTGCCGGGGTAAATCCGGAAAGTTGGCAGGTCTGAGCATACATGTATTGATGCATGTAATGATAGCATACCACATTTTAAACAACGACATTTAGTCTTAATGTAATATTTATAGATTAAGACCCCTCTTGTACATATCACTCAAATGCTATAGTTGCCACAATAAATTCTCTTCAAAAGACAGTCTATCATACCCTTTAGAGAATCTTTACTCTGTTTTCAGAACATGTTTAGCTAAAAAAAATTATAAAAATAATTATCTCTCTCAATGGTAACTAAATTTTACTCATACAATTTACACATTTCTAGAGATGTTTTAAAATTTTTAGCAATTTTTTCATTTACTTTTAAAGCACATTAAATGTGGGGGAAAATAGCATTAAATTGCTTGATAAAAATATTTCTTTAACTGTTTTGAAATATGCAAGGAACAATATGAAACTATAAAAAAATTTTCTTTTTAAAAAAAAATTCTAAATTCCCTGGTTTTATCATTTACTGATTTAACATCATCATTAAAATACTGCTTTGCTTCTAAATACGAGAATATCACATACTGGAAAATGTAGAATAAGTGTTATAAGATTATTTCAAATGTTTTAAAGAATGTAATTATATATATTTATTCATAAGGAATTATATTTTTTTACACTAATGTAACAATTTAGACTTTCTATATCAATAACATAAATTTTAATATGAATAAAGAAAAACTTCTTTAAAAATTTTAGAAAAAAGCAAGATACCATGACACCATTAAATACTTGATTTAGCTATTTGGTGCCCTTTGAAAAGTCCCTTTGTAAAATTTGTTAATGTCCACAGAGCAATTAAGCTATGAGTTATGCATATTTCTTTCATCATGTAAAATAAGATGATTTGTTTGCTTCCTTTTAAATAACCTTCAATTTTTGTAAAGTTACATAATTAACAAATTTTATCAAAAAAAGTTATTCACAAATTTTTCCAAGTTTTATAAATTTTCTTCTCTTTCAAGCTTAGATATCTATGATTTTTTAAAAATTTCTTAAATGATATAGCTTTCTAAGGCTAAAGAAGCTAAATTATGCCCCTACAGGATAGCATATTCTTTTAATGTTGAGCAATACAAAAATAATGATAGCATATTTTCCTATAAAAAATAAGAGATTTAGAAGTGCTAAGACAACAGTAAAGCATTACATTTAAAGTATGCATACCTTTCAAATAGAATTGAGCATGACAAACTTAAATTTATGTCAGGAAATTCAATTCCATAAACAGAAATCAGAAGTAAAAGTGATACATATTACTATTAACCGTAAATCACAAAACATCAATGTAATCATTGAATTCAAAATAATAAAAAAGGTTAAACTGAATAGCTTGGAAACTTGTTTTCTAAAACAAGCTACTTATTTGACATCATAATCAGCAAATAAGGGAAACTCAAAGTAAAGTCAGTCTATCATTAAGTAACTATGAATTCTATTAATTTACATATTAATCCTTATCACCCAAACCTGCAATATTGCTGCCAAATGTAATCCAGCATTCTACTCCAACCAGCATCACTGCCAGTGTTTTCAATTAATTCAATTTTATCTACTTCAAACATTTTCCCTGTAATATTATACTTCATATAAAAAACCATGCAGAAAAGGAATATGGAAACCGACAGTAGTAGTGGTAAGTTATATGTTGAAGATTTCCAAAGTGAAAGTGAACAAAATTAGCCATTTTAATAATTCTGATAGTAGCAGTGGTATAGTGAACTTTTTGTGATGAAATGAAGGACAGTGCCTATAAATTATTCAAGTGAAGATAGTGATGAGGATACTTATTAAACAAAGTGGAAAAATGAGTTGGACATTGATGAAATACCACGTATGATTCAGTTGATAATAAACAACTGCCTTAGAAAAATTAATATGTACTGTCTTTTCTTAACACCTTAAGATTAAAAAATTATTAGAGTTTGCTGTCTAACATACTATAATATTCTTGGAGCAAAAAGGTTAAGAAAGTACAAAATAAATAAGGCTGGCACAAAGAAGAAAAAAAAACCATCTTTAAAAATTTAAAACTTTTTAAAAATGATATATTAAAGAGTAATATGCACATCAATCTTTTTATTTACAATGCTCTAAAAGTGATTTTCATTCGAATATAAAGTAAAATAAATCAACAAATGGGAATGAATATTCAAAACTGTTTCAAAACATAAAAATGTATTACTGTGTTTAATATTCTCAGAACAATTTTTGGAAAACTTTGGTAATTCCTTTTTTAAACTACCTCATTTGCTACCACTTAATTTTTTTAAATAAAAACGACATTTATGATTATAATAAAATTGCATAAACACAAATGAAGTATTCACACAAGATGGTAAAAATTAATATAACTAAATACAATACTCTTGTTTTTATGAACTTCCAATTTACAAACTGACTTGTTTTTATGAATTAATTTACTGAACTTGAACGGTTTCCCATAAGACTAACGTTAATTTTAACTACAATTTATAAAGTAAAGTGTACAGTCTTTCATTTTTATTATGAATTTTTTCATCTATTTTTAAACACTTCTGCAACATATTTATTAAATCACATAAGGGCGCTGCTTTGTATGCCTCGTGTAGCCCTATCTTTGTTTTTAGACAAGGAAATAACCACCAGGGGTCAGATGATGAGTGTTGTTTCCTGCATGTCTGCAGTAATGTAATGTGTATAAATAAATAAAGCAAAAGGATATTTGTAAGACCCTTCTTAAGTGTATATGGGTGTGTGTATTATTAATAATAGTTTCTGTCAACTTCATCTTCCAAGCAATGTTACAACAAAACAAATTATTTATATGCAGACAGTTAGGAAAAATTTTAAGGAAGTCAATGCACAGGTCTTAACCCTTCAGCAGGCACACCCATGTACAAAGTGCAACATTTTCGTAATTTTAAATGGTTTGTTTTTACATGTAGGGTTTGAATGTTCTAAACAGTTTCTATTTATAGCTACACCCTTTCTAATGCAGGATTTTCTGACCCTTGTATTCCTTTCCATTCATTGGTAACCATGATTTAACCGTGGTAAACCACGATTATACTGGATTACAATACAACAAAAGGAGTTGATGTACTCGATCAAAAGCGCAGCTATTACACGGTATCCTGCATATCAAAAAGATGGACAATCTCATTATTTTTTAGGCTTTTGAACATAATAGAAATCCATTCGCAAGTTGTCCTTAGATCCTATAAACCCAACAGTTTTGAAATAAGGTGATTGTATCTGCATTCTTTGGCCTTTAAATATATCTCAACATTATCAACATTTTATATCTTGTCATTAAACCCAGAATTATTATTTTCAATTTGAAAAAAAATTTTATTACAAAAGGAATAATCAAGGTTGAAAGAGACGTTGTACTTTGTGCCACGCGCACCTGCTGGTATTAAAAAAATTGGCGCACCCGCTGAAGAGTTAACCAAGACAGAAAATGGAAAAGGAGTTTTAAATACTGGCAAGTGTTCACCATGTATGATATCTCTACAGGATGATTTGAATAGTCTTAAAATAAAACAGTATTCAAAGGAGAAAAAATAATTTTTTAAAACCTAAATAGATTTTTTTAAAAGCAGAACTTCCATTAAGAATCACCACCTCTAAACAATTATTTCATAATTCAGATGATATTCATTATCCTGGTAGTCATTGGCTTCAAAACTATGCTGATGGTTCATCCAAACCAAATGGTGCCTCAGGTTCCAGTTTTTACTGCAAGGGTTCTGTAGCTGTTGGAATTCACACAATCAACTTCAAGGCTAAGATTGAAGCCATTAATCGAGCCCTCTCCAGACTTCCTGCCATTGCAACTCATAACAGGACTGTCTTTCTTATTTACTCTCAAGCAGCAATTTTAGTTCTTAGCTCCTATCACCATGCTGACTCTGCTTGTGTAGCCAAGACACATTTACTAGCTTGTAATGTCTTGGAAGTCTGGTTGGATCATAGCAATGGATCCCTAGCCACTGCAGTATACCGGGTAACAAGCAAGCTAATTATTTTGATTAAGAGGGTAGTATGTTACCACAACCTGTGTTCTCTTTCCCTTACCTTCGAGCTTGTGCTAAGACAGACAAAAAATTCAGAAAGGTAGTTCACAATATACATAAGCTGCAGGCTGCCGGTAAGACTTAGAACTGCTGTTCTGCTCTATCCCTTAGAACCAAGACAAATTGCTGTTGCAAATTTTAGAATAGTTACAATGCATGACTTTTTATGTGGACATCTACATCGCATTGGAATTGCATCTTCTCCTGATTGTCCACTTAATTCTTCTGAAGAACTTATGAATTTCAACCACTTTTAAACATGTTCTTCAAGACAAGGACTTTTCAATAACAAATTTTTATAATAGGGTGCACTGCTATTGGGTTGCCTGTGGGTAATTGCAGTTACTGGACTTTCCCCCTTCACTAGAGAGTGTTGAACTACATTAATTTAAATGCTTAAGGCTGCTGTGTACTAACCCTATTGGATTAGCTCACCTCAATGTTGACCTAAGGAGAAAATTTGTCCAAGGATTGCTCGCTTGGATTTAAAGTTTTTTTTTTTTAATTGTACTCTGTAATAAACAAAGAAATTTTACACCCTGGAGCATTTTTTGTTTAAAAAAAAAATGCAAATAATATTTTTAAATTTAAATTATTCAGGGAGGGGGTGGGGAATCTGGTATAGTGTTTCAAATGCTTATAAATTTCTTTGGTGGATGAAATTTACAAAATGAATCCTGTTGCAAGGTGAAGAAAAGTTAAATCTATCTTAAAATACAATTTTTATTTGATTATCAGCATTTATGTAGCTGTAAACAGTAGACAAATTTTCTCCAAAGTTAACATTGAGGCGAATTCAAATAGGGTTAGTACACAACAGCCTTAAAATACTCACTATAGAAATTGTAATCATGTCAGTGACAGGCTGATTCAACATAATACTTCAACCACAAGTAATAAAAGTAATTTCTGGCACTAAATAAATGATTTGGAAATGTAGAAAATTGCACAGATAGAGCAAAGAGCAATTATGAATTAGCATGTGCACAAAATAATGGGTGACAATAGATAGAACTAAGCATAATAGAAATTGCAATAAATATATTAGGCTTAATATAAAATTATATTAAGCAAAACAAAACCTAGTACTAAGTCAAGCACATGTGTAACATTGACTGTTAACATATTTTGAGAAATTAGAACTAAAAAAAAAAATGACTATTCTAATCAATCATGATATCAAAAAGATTATGAATAAGTTTTATCTATTCTCCCTCCCCTTCCCCTTTTTTCAAAGGAATGGCATGTACTTTAATTTTAAAAACAATCATTAGTCTGGTGATGTACCAAGTCATAAGCATTTCTAGTAGAAGCAGCAACCCTAAACAACCACATTACAAAATTTTAAAGTGAGTTCCTATAACATTTTTTCAATATATATTATATAGACATCCTTTGAATAATATTTCTTGGAAAGATAATTTATTTATAAAATTATATGTTAGGGGAAATGAAGTGCATAAATAATGTTAAACACCATATATGACCTATGTACAGGAAAATATGTTTTAACTAAACAAATCATTAAACTTATTTGAAGATAAATATTCCTTCATGACACACTGCAGGAAGAAAATAAGATGCAAGAAATTCATAACGACAGAAAGAGAAGAAAGAAATAAAAGGGGAAGAAATATAAAGCAGAAAGAACCATACCTATTTTCATTCCAGGAAGTGTCTGCGATAGCGAAATCAAAGAAAGAAAATCAAAAGTTTTCAGCATAGATAGCCAAAGGAAGCATTGAAAAAAATGGAAAAAAAAAAAAAAAAAAAAAAATTCATAAAATGATATTTTAAAGGCATAATTACACTTTGCAATTCTTACTAATTTTGTAAGAAATTATTTGACCAGAAATTAAATATAATAAGATGCTAACATGTTACTATATTAAATCAAAAACTATAATGCATAAAAACATTTACCAATACTCTAACATACATGTATATCTAAAAATATTCCAGTTACAGAATATTTAAGCCACCACCACAATAAATTAAATAAACTTAAATTTTGATCAAACAAATAAGAAAAATGAGTCAAACAATTTCTTACAATGAAATTTTTTTTAACTTTGTAAATTTTTCACAGAAACAGTGATTTATCATCTCTACACAGAACTTTATATAATTACATTGTTTCATATACTTACGAAATCTATAATTTAAATATCATATCTTAAAATATAAAGGAACAATGTATAAAAAAGAAATCAATGTTAAAAAATATAGCTCATGAACTTATGTATGCATACAAGTCAAAAGAGAAAATATCTAAAAGTACTGAAAATATCTAAAACTAATAAATGAAAAATCAATGTTACAATAAATATTGCTCACAAAATTAAGCTTTAATAAATATACCTTGAGGATGGCATCTTTTGGGAAAAAATCCACAATCAAAATTAGCAATTTGTAAGTTATTACAACATTCATGACATCAATCCTTACATCTACACTTATAAAATTAATGAAAAATTACTTATGGACTCTGTTCATATTCTTTGAGTATCTACGAAATATAGAACTTTAAATGGAAAATTACGCGAGTTCTAGATATTTCTTCTTCATATCTAAAAAAATCAGTTTAATATTAGGTGAATTTTATAAGCATAATTAAATGGATTCTTACAAGTTATGCTTGCAATTTTTCACAGGAATTAATTGTCAAAGCCATTTCTTAAAGATTTTTTTACATACCTCAAACTTTTATATATTTCTAACAAGCTTTTCCTTCTTTATCTTTTTTCCAAGTAAGAACTTACAGAAAATTTGTCTCATTAAAAAATTGCTAGCACGCCAAAAAGTAGGAAGAATAATTAACTATTTCCTTCATAGTGTAGCAGTCTGCAACATCTTTAAGTTTTACTCCCTCCCATATCATTCCTGTTAAGAGTGAAAAGTCTAAAATATTTGGCAAGGTCCTCATTATTTCACTACAGATTACTTACAAATTTTAAATTATACTAAAAGGGAAATCCCTTAGTTTACATAAAATCTAACAAACAGTAAATGATAAAGAAAATGTATCAGCTGTTGGATATGTACTGAGTATGAAAATTATATGAAAATTATATCAAAACACTCTTCTGACATTTAAGTAACAACTTGCATTGTTAACACCTACTTTAGTGGAGATTATTCTTAAAAATTCAACCAAGGAGATAAAACAGCAAACTATTTAAGAGCAAATATGCAGATTTATGATTTTATTATTAGTTTTAAAAAATTGTGTATAGTTTTTAAAATATACAAGTTCTAAATGTAATTTTCTAAATGATAGAGGGAAAAAAAATTTCCTTTATTCATTATAGACATTTAATCAATTTCATTTTAATAATTTAATATTTTTTCTTTTTTATTTTTAATTTCATTTTTATAATTTATATCAATCATAAAAATGAAAGGATAAAAATTAAATAGAATTCAACAATAATGTCCAGTAATACAAGAAGAATAAAACTTAAAATTACTATAGAAAACAATATCTTGAAGACATATGTCTAAACATCGTTATTTATTAAGAAAACTAAACATGGGCAACAAAGGACTAAAGCAAAGGGCTATAACAAAGGACAAAAGAGGATCTTGCCCCAGTCTATAAAGATTATACAGAACTAAAATTGTCAGGAGGCAGAGTTTCATAAAGGTTTATTTTCCATAATTATACTATTATTTTACAATATTCTATGTCATCTAATTTAATGTAATACAGTATATCAAGAATTCATACACAAGTAAGCCAGTTCTTTACAACAATAAAAATAGAGTTTAAAGAAAACTTAAAACTAATCACACAAGCTTAAATTAAAGTACTAATAGAAGCATATCAACTATAGCATGCATACAAACAGAGTTTAAAATTAAAAATAGCATCTTTTCAAGATTTGAAACAAGAGGCATTATTACTGTAGAAAAAAAAGTAGCAACTATTTGTAAAGAAACTTTATTAAGCTAAGGGTCATTCCATGTCAAATCAACGAAAAAAAAAATATTTTTGGACCTTGACATCTCAGATTCGAATGATTTTTCGTTTATATGTTGTACTTATAGAGTATATGAAAAATGTAAAATTTTAGATTTTTGGGGTCAATGGTCTTTTTTCGCTGAATTTCAAAAACAGCGAAAAACGACAATTTTTCCAAGAATGGCATTCACCAAAAAAATAACTCTGCAGGTAATTATGCTAGATAGCTCATCTATAGCTCATTTTAAAGCTCTTTTTACAGGCTTTAATTTGATATGCAATACAACCTGCTTTGGCATTAAAAATTTTTTTTAACAAAATTTGAAATTTTGAAAATCTCAAAAACACCCCTTTTGATTTGTAAAAGAAACGTTTTAATCTTGCACATATTGGCTAGAGATATGCAAAGTTTGAAGATGGAGAAATGATGGGTTTTTAAGAAACAGATTTTTGAAGAGTAGTATATCTGAAGAATATGTTAATAATGGACACTCAAAACAAGTTTTCATTTACTTATATTATTGAACTATTTACACAGATCATATCTTTTATGGTCGAATGCAGTCCAGTAACAATTAAAAAAGTTCTTTCTATTATATCCATTGCTGTATATCTACTTTGATTGTAACTTTTTGTCTAAAATAGTAGCTGTGGAAGCAGACATTTCTTCCAGTGTAAGTGTGTACAATCTTCCTGTTGCCGTGCAGGGATCTACTTTTCTCAAGATAGTATCAACCGAAACATCCAGAATATCAAGTCGAGGTTTGGGATAGTAAAATGATGGAGCTGGTCCTTTAGGGTGAAGAAAGCTAACTTTGTAATAAAAAGATTCATGATTTGTAGCAATAATGCAAGCTAGCGACCATGAACCATCATAAACAGCTGTGACGAATCCAGACTCAACTTTTTTAAAGTCTGTTGTGCTTTCTGAAGTCACAGGTGCCTGTATGGTTTCTCGAGTACTGAGAGAATATGGTTTTATCACCATTTGTGACACAGACAATGGGATGATTGCATGAAAAAAAGACTGCAAAGAGAATCATATGCAGAAAAAAGTTGGAAACAGTTAAAACAGTTCTCCATAGAACTTTATTTTCTAAAAATGTTTCGGAAACCGTAACATCAGCAAGTGATGATGACTTAGAGATGTTAAAACAATTTAAAGAAAAGTTATCACAAACAACAAAAAGAAGGGAAAAGATTCTGATCCTAACTGCCTTACCAGCTAGTTGGACTCAAAAAAGAATACAAAATGAGTTTGGGGTAAGTGATTACACTTCCAGGGTGGTAAAAAGATTAGTTAAAGAGAAAGGAATTCTTTCAACTCTAGATCCCAAGTCTAGAAAAGGTTTGGATGAAAAAACTGCCAGGCTTGTTGATGATTTTTACAATAATGATGAGGTTAGCAGAGTTATGCCTGGGAAGAAAGATTTTGTGTCAGTTCCAGCTGATGGTATGAAAATTCACTTACAAAAGAGATTAGTGTTAGCAAACTTGAAAGAAATATACCAGTTGTTTAAGACAGAACACATGATACACAAGGTTGGGTTTTCAAAGTTTTGTGAGATAAGGCCTAAAAACTGTATTTTAGCAGGAAAAAGTGGAACTCATACAGTTTGTGTCTGCATTATTCACCAGAATGTGAAGTTAATGTTGAATGGCTCAGGCATGGATAAATTTGTATTAGAAGGCGATGAAACCACTTTAAGAGATTACAAAACCTGCCTTGCTCAAATAATGTGCAATCTACCCTCACCTGAGTGCTACATGGATGATTGCAAGTTGTGTCCTGGGGTGAACACTTTCAAGAATAAGCTCAATGAGAAATTTGAAGATGAAATGATTGACAGTGTGACTTACAAGAAATGGATATCTACTCATAGATGTACTATGGAAACTGTCATAAATATTCATGTCATCAATAAGACTGAAGAATTTATTGATGATTTCACCGAAGATCTTCAGAAATTGAAAACTCATTCATTTATTACAAATCAGCAGAAACAGTTTTACAATCATGTATAAGCGAATTTAAAGGTAGGAGAAGTACTGATTATCTGCCACTTTGCTGAAAATCATTCCTTTGTCCTTCAAGATGAGGTACAGTCTTACCACTGGACTAACACCCAGGCTACTCTCCATCCTTTTGTTTTATATTTCAAGGGAATGAACAGCACAATTCAGCATATTAATTATGTGTTCATTTCAGAGTGTTTGAATCACAACACTGTGGCATTCAATGTATTTCAAACTCAGCTTATTGCAGTGCTGAAAGAATCAATTCCAACCATCAGTAAGATATTCTACTTCTCCGATGGATCTGCTGCACAGTATAAGAATCGCAAGAACTTCCTGAATATTTGCATGCACCGAACTGATTTCAATATTGATGCGGAGTGGCACTTTTTTACCACATCTCATGGCAAAAGTGCATGCGATGGTCTTGGGGGTACTGTGAAAAAGCTTGCTAACAAAGCAAGTTTACAGAGACCATACAAAGACCACATAATGACTCCTCGACAGCTTTATGATTTTTCAAAAGAAAACATACCAGGCATAAATTTTATATACTGCACTAATGAAGAGTACAATGAAAATGAGAAAAGGCTATCTTCACGATTTTATGAATCACAAACAGTATACGGAACACAGAAAACTCATGCAATCATCCCATTGTCTGAGTCACAAATGGTGACAAAACCATATTCTTTCAGTACTTGAGAAACCATATAGGCACCTGTGACTTCAGAAAGCACAACAGACTTTAAAAAAGTTGAGTCTGGATTCGTCACAGCTGTTTATGATGGTTCATGGTGGCTAGCTTGCATTATTGCTACAAATCATGAATCTTTTTATTACAAAGTTAGCTTTCTTCACCCTAAAGGACCAGCTCCATCATTTTACTATCCCAAACCTCGACTTGATATTCTGGATGTTTCGGTTGATACTATCTTGAGAAAAGTAGATCCCTGCACGGCAACAGGAAGATTGTACACACTTACACAGGAAGAAATGTCTGCTTCCACAGCTATTTTAGACAAAAAGTTACAATCAAAGTAGATATACAGCAATGCATATAATAAAAAGAACTTTTTTAATTGTTACTGGACTGCATTCGACCATAAATGATATATTATTGTTCTATTTACACAGATCATAAGTAATTGAAAACATGTTTTGAGTGTCCATTATTAACATATCCTTCAGATATACTACTCTTCAAAAATCTGTTTCTCAATCTTCAAACTTTGCATACCTCTAGCCAATATGTGCAAGATTAATACATGTTTTTTTTTTTTTTTTAATCAAAAGGGGTGTTTTTGAGATTTTCAAAATTTCAAATTTCAAATTCTTTTCAAAAATTATTTTTATGCCAAAGCGGGTTGTATTGCATATCAAATTAAAGCCTGTAAAAAGAGCTTTAAAATGAGCTATAGATGAGCTATCTAGCATAATTACCTGCAGAGTTATTTTTTTGGTGAATACCATTCTTGGAAAAATTGTCGTTTTTTTGCTGTTTTTGAAATTCAGCGAAAAAAGACCATTGACCCAAAAAATCTGAAATTTTACATATTTCATATACTCTATAAGTACAACATATAAACCAAAAATCATTCAAATTTGAGATGGTAAGGACCAGACTCCTCGTTGATTTGACATGGAATGACCCCTAAGCTAATAATAAATCATAAGATATTACGGCATATGGAAATGTTATGTTAAAAAAAATAATAGTAACCCATAATAATACAAATAAAAATTATTCCTATTTTACAAATGCCCAACGACAAGCACAAAAACATATGAACTGATAAATCACTGTTGAGAAAAAAGTTAATTACAGTTTAGTGAACACTTAATACTAACCAGACGCACTGACTGGAGCAGATGAAAGAGAAAGGTTGGCGAGTGTGTCAGTAGGTAATGTGGTACACACAGTTATCACAGGCATTCCAGGTAAGCTGATTGTAGTTGTCAATGGTTGAACATTTGTTGTATTGTTCAATGCAGCATCAACATTTGCATTATCAGTATTTCCTAATATGCACAAATTAAAAATTACACAACTGATATATATAATCTCAATTTAGAAAAATCTTTACTCTGAAAAACTCACCAGTAGGAGCAACCATAATAGGTTCCGTAGGTGGTACTGGTGGTGGTGCTGCTATTGTTGTTTGAGCTATAAAAAGATTATCAATAACTAAAATATATTTGAAAACATTTAAAACTTGAATAATGCACAACAAATATTTAAAAAATGCTTGTAAGGGTTTCTTGAATGTTATAGATGCTGATCTTCAAATAATACAATTAAGAATTAAACTTGTTTGATTTCAACAGGGTAACATAAAGGTATTAAACCACTTCAATGAGACTATTTTCTAGAATAGATTAGAGTTCATTCTTCAGATCCCAAAACTAACATGATCTTACTGAAAAAATTTTAGACGCTCAAATTTAACATACTCTTAGGCCCATATTACACTATCAAAGTTCTTTGACAAAGATCTTTTATAAAAGAAGTTTGACAAGAAATATGACAGTGTAATATCTCAACTTATATAAAAGTTGGGCTCTTCGTCAAAGTTTCATAAAAGATTTCAGTGCCTGGGTGTTATAAACAACATTTTGAGCAATAGCATGTTAAAAAAAATACAAATGTGTGGAAAAAGCGACAGAAGAAGAACAAGATTTTGATTCAAAATAATTTTAGCTCTAATTAAAAATTGCATACAAATAACAAAACAGAAATATGCAAAAAATATTCAAAATGAGTATGTTAAAAGAAATTCAAATCTTTCGAAGCAAAAGTCATAGGATGCTGAAATTTTGCAAGGTGGTTACTCCTAAGCTCTTTGTGCCCACTACAAAATCTTTTTGAAAAATACAAATTTTAAGGGGAACCCCCTCCCCCTCTTAAAAACACTCATTGTATTTCTGGAACCATAGGGCCTAGGAAGCTGAAATTTTGTGTAGTGGTTCCCCTTGAGCCCTAGGTACATACCAATAAATCTTTTTTAAGAGCTAGAATTTTAAGGGGTTTAGCCCCCTTTAGATAGAAATAACTTTTTTATAAAAGATCTTTGTCAAAGAACTTTGATAGTGTAATAGGAGTATTTTGAGGTCATAGCATTTCTTTTATGTATAACTTTTATCAGAAATCGAAATGACTTTTATAAAAGATCTTTGTCAAAGAATTTTGATAGTGTAATATAGGCCTTACTTGGCACTCACAATTTTTAAGAGGATCTCAACAACACAAAAATGAGGATATTTCTACATGACCATGAATTTTAGGATAAACTTTGTATTTGAATCCTAATGTTGATGTGCCAAAAATGGTATAAAAATTTAATGTAATTTAAAGTAGCATACACCTTAAATTAATTATAAAAATAACACTTATTAATGCAAATTTAATACCAATTCAAATTAAGACATTCTGGTACAGCCATAAATCCAGGCAACCTATGAAGTCAATAAAATTTCTCCTCAAATGAATTGATTTTGTTAAAAATACTTTGTTATAAATGTCTTAAAAAATTACATTCCTTCATTGGCTCTCTTGAGCATGAGAAATTTAGCAGTCCAATAAAGATAAGAAGCATCTCCAGGAGAGGAGAGCGTCTTGAAGTAAAAGGAGGCACGGTCTTAAAAAAATTATGATCAGCTTAATCACATGAGGGCTACACAAACTGACATCTCCAGAATAAGGTGCCACATTAATTGGTTTGGTTTGAGGCACTACGGTCTTTTTTTTTTGCAACACGAGGGCTAATTAGACCAGGACCTACACCACATTGATTGGCTTCACAAAACTTCAAACTTTGTGTTGAGCTATATGGAATTTTTCTCTCAATATCTTTCTAATCACAGATTAGCAAGAGCATAATTTTTAATTTTATTTTTATATATGCAGATAGATGTTTAAATAAAGACCATGTAGTAAAAAACTTTAACTTCTTTGGCAATTAAATTTTTATAGGATATCAAAGTAATGATGTCTATTGTTATGAAGTTTAAAAATAAAATTAATATATAAAGATTTTTCCAAAAATAAGAACATTGCATTTAAGTATCTATTTTTAAATACAGAAAATGTACTCAAAAATATATATTAGCTTAATTATGATTAAAACAATACTAGGATGAAAATTCACTGTAGCTTAATGTGAAGGTAAAGGATCAACAAGGTCAACTGCTAACCACCTTATAGATAAAAATTACCACCCACCCCCCCACGCCAATAGGATTTAAGTAGACTGGTTCTGAAGACCAGTTACTAATATTTGAAACATTTCATAGCATTTAAGCTTGTATAAACATTATTTGCCTATTATTTGAAGACAATTACCAATGCCTGATATTATGGATTTTTGAAAATAAATATTTCCAGATATCAAGGGTGACATATACTTTTAAAAGTGACTTGCAAGATAGGAGATAAGATGAATTATTCGGAAAATATGACTTCTAAGCATACAAACACTATTTTCAAGCATATCTTTCAGTAAAAATTTTTATTTTTCCACTGTACAAATTTGGTAATTAAAAAGTTTGACAGAACACACTAATATATTTTAAATAAAACAGAATAAACTACCAATAGTATACATTTGTAAACAAACACATTCCTAAGAATAATATTATAGCAGACAAAAACTCAGATTTAAACTTTGGGATCTAGAAAAGAACTATATAGGAAAAACTTACTCTAAATTATGTAATATTATTAATAACTGTGACACTTACTTTCTCTCTTCTATAAAAAAAAACTATAAATGCCTACAGTTATTTATGTATAATGATGCATAGAACTGCAATAGAATATTGTTAGAAAAACACTATTTTCATTCTGTTGTCAATTTCCATAAAGATGGTGCTTCATGTCTAAAGATGCTGCACTATTTTACAATGAAAAATAGAACTAAGTCTCCAACTTAAAAAAAGAGAGAGAGAGAAAGAAGAAAAAAATGGAGAAATTTAAAAATATATAAGCCTAGATCAAAGATGACGCAACGATGCAAATGAAACGAAATTATAATTTAGCAAACAGTGATTAGATTGAGATTTCCCTACATGAAACACAGATTACATATAACTGCAAAAAACAGAGGGATAAACCTTATAAAGGTATGAAATTAGGACAGAAACAACTTCTTATGAAATGCAGATACATAAAGAAACTGATAGTACAGAAATTAAAAAATTAGACTTCATTTTCAGACATTATTTTGATAATTAGTTTATCACATCTTAATGCTTTTATCTTTCTAGACAACAATTTTTTATAAATGAATTTATTTGTTAAGCATTAAAGGTCAGTTTAGCATACCTATGCCTGAAAGTATGATAGACTTATGTGATAACAAAACTAACCTTTCAAGTAATGCATACAATTTATATAATTAAGTCTTATTTAATTTTGAAAAAAGCTATTAATTTTTACTCTTTGAAAATTCTTAAAGATAATTTATTTTGTCTGCTTTATTGTCTGCATATACTTGAAATATTTCAAATTAACGTTTTAAGACCTTCAAATAGTTTTATTCTAAAAATTTGCCGAATAAATACTGGAATGTCTATCAATATCTTTTCATCCAGCAAATAATACATTCAGAAATAATGAAGACCATACTAAAAACACTTTTAAAATTGAAAAAAAAAGGAAAGTAATACATACTTGCTATAGGAGCAGTAGGACATTGATTTGCATTTACTTCAACGGCAGGACTATAATTAGAAGGAGGGCTATCAGATAAAGATAGTAGAGGCGTGCTAGCAGCATTAAGCTGAACCTGGAAATTAATACAGATTATAAACAAAATAATTAGCAATTCTTCAAAAATTATACCTAAAAAACTGCCAATAATAAAACATATATCAAGTGACATAGCATTTTTAAACTGTAATATAAAAAAATTATAAAAATAAATTTTTCTTTTCACTTAATTCATTAAATATAAAGAAAACTTAAACTGCAAACACAGTTAAATTAAGACACTGAATGCAAATCTATACAAAAATTCAAAAGCTTTATGAAAGTCTATAGGAAATGATGATCAATATTAATCAAAGAAGTGCAATACTTAGTTATTATATATGAACAGATATAAGTGAAAAGAGAAAAAAAATCATAATATCTAAGAATCATATTACATGTAGTTCATATGCCCTACCACTTATGAAAGTCAAAAAATTTTACATGTTTTCTGGCTAATTTTTAAAATATAAAAGAACTCTTACTACAATATTATTTAGAATTTAAAAGAATTATACCTTTAAGACACTAAATTATATTTTTAAAGAGTTTTCAACATTCTTAATTTAAAAAAAATTTTTTTTACACAATCAAAATGATCTTTATTTAGTTAATATACTTCAATGCTCAATGAGTAGATGAAGTTATTTTCTTTGTATTTTGATTGACATTTTCCTGTATTTAAGGTAGACAAAATCTGTCTACAGATTTGTATTTTTGCTCCCTAAGGTGGTATGCCTTCTCACAGGATTTTTTTTTAATAGGAAGAATACAGACTTTATGTTACAAGAAACAAAAATTAATAAATAAAATTTTATGTATATATATTACACTGGTGTAAGAAATTAAAAGAATTTGCAGACTTGGTCGATTATCTCTAGAACTACTGTACCGATTTTAATGAAATTTGATATGTACATACATTGATACAATACAAAACAAATAACCATTCAATAATTGTAATACACATGCATGATCGTGCGTAACACTCATTGGAGTCGGAAGGTATGAAACAGCGGTTGCAAAATAAACAAAAAAAATTGGTTAATAGATGGGTTAATAGGGGGTATGGCCCCCTCTTACAGATATACAGGTCTCACAGCGTGATTTCATACTCGAAATAAGGCAGTTTATCATTTCCTGTGGCAATTGGTCCCACTCGTTCAGCAACGCTGTTTTCATTCCCTGGATGGTTTTCGGAGGGGGGTTGCGAGTTGCAATTGCCCTCCCCAGAGTGTCCCAGACATGCTCTATAGGGTTAAGTGATAGGAAAAACAACTTTTTTCCCTCCACAGTACTCTCCTATTTACTCAGCAAGCTGTCGAATGATAACGCTTCGCTTATTGCGTCATAACAACTACTGACGTCAGAGCTAGCAAGAGCACGTTGAATGACGTCACTACCTTTTAATCAGTAGTGATAGTCGCAACTGTGCCGGTGATGCATAATTTGCATATTCCGGCAGCTCACTGCCGACACCAGATTGTGCAGAGGCAACGCACGGCTATATATAAGCCAGTCATACCAGGTATGCATAGGTGATATATGGAGGTGTGTATGCTGGTGCGTATCCTATTTGTTGCGTTACCTGAGTTAAGCAACAATGTGTTAAGTTACTATGATGGTTGACGTTGATCGAGCATAAGTCAATTGGAAAGGCCACACGCCACCGGTAGCGGAGATTATACAAGCCATACATCTTTCCCTTACCGCCGGCAGAAGCAAATGATGATGGTCACCAAATCGACAGTCAAGCATTGTATGCCCGACGCTCCGTTTTAAACGCCGTCATTTTCCAGCAAGCCAGACTTCTACAAAACGAGTTTAACGCCGATATCGACATTTTCCCTTTTCCCAGACGAGACCAGTAAACTTTTTTTAAACCTTTTCCTTGCCTCTAGCTCAAGCTATATATATATATATATGTGTGTGTATAATTTTGAGAAGCAAGATATAATACTTAAGCTAAAGTATATTTATATGAATGAACTATTTTGTTAATGTTTTGTATATATATTTCCGTGTTTTTGTTGAATAAATGTGCAATGTTTATATTTAACTATTTTTGTCTTTACTAAGTTCCAACTCATACACAAGTGCATGCTTCTAGGTGAAAGTTTTTAATAGTTTCCCTTTTAATTTACTGGCGGGCTTCCATCTGCTATTAAGAACGACTCTGCAATCTTAAGCTATTGTGCAAGGCCATCGGCATCTTATTATTTTTTTGTCGTGATGCACAGTTAGTTTTGGCCTTACCAGCCAACGTCCTAAAATTATGGTTATGGGCGCAGGTTATGCCATTATAGTTATGGGCGACAGATTCTAGCAGCTCGGGTTCCTAACTTTGTAGTTACGAGCGCAGAGTGCCAGTACTTTTAAGCCGAGAAATTTTTTTTCCCTAGAAACAATTGTGTGTGTGAGGGGAGTTAGTTATACTGTACTATTATTGCATGAGACCCAATATTTATATAATTATATAAGATGGGGGGTCTCTATGCATTTGAATTGTTTTTATATTATATAGTACACAGTTCTATAATTTTTTTGAGTATACATGCCTATTTTAAGATAATAAGTAACGCGTTTATACTCATATTTATCATATTTATTGTAACGCATTTAAGTGTATCTACAATGGCCGCACCACAGCCCCATGTAGTTGAAAAACTAAACCAGTTAAACTACCATACTTGGGTAGCTGATGTTAAGTTCGTTTTAATTTCCATCGATGCGTGGGATATAACTCTAGATAAAGAAACAAAGCCAGTCCCCAATGAAACTAACGCAACGAAAATTAAGGACTATGAACGTAGGTCACGTCAAGCTTTGTCCATCATATTTTTAAACTTGTCACCTAATTTTAAAACAATTGTGGAACATTGCACCACACCCCAGCAAGCATGGATAACACTGAAAACACATTTTGAGCCCGATAGCCGTAGCAGGCATATGCAGCTGTTTAGTGAACTGGTAAACTGCCGCATTAATACAAACGAGCCTATAAATATGTTTGCAGCGAGAATTCGGAAAATTAATGAAAGTTTAAAAGGGATAGGACAAGAACCAAGTCAGACGTATTTATGCTTTCAACTAATTAGGTTTTTACCCCGAAAATTTGACCAACTTATACAAAATATTTTACTTTGGGATGACAAGCAGTTTAAGTTTGAAACCATCCTAACTGAGCTCGTTATAGAAGAAACAAGATTAAGTGTGCAAAAACTAGATCGAAATTCTTCACACGAAGCTCAAAATATCGTTTCGAGGCGACGCAGAAAGAAGTTTTAAGCAAGCCCTGAAAAGTAAGGAAATCTATTTATGGAAGAGAGCTATGGAAGACGAGTTAGAAGTATTACGTGAGAGAAGCGCTATAATCGACAAATGGCGATCTTCTCTGGCCGTCGTGGGTCTTGGACAACCTTGCCCAGGCTTTCTTTCGATGGATCCGGTATCCTGGAACTGTTTCCATAAGTTACACACGACGCTGGGCATTAAATTGAACTCTCTACAAATTTGGACTTGAGATTGGCCAGCTTCTAGCCTCCCCACAATTCGCCACCTCATTCCATTATCTAAACGTTGGTGGTTACTCATTTTTACTGTTACAATTTGAAATTAACAGACTGCTGCAAAATAACACAAAGAAATTCGCCGAGGTGTGCTAGTGAACGAAATGCGTCTTAACTTACGCACGCTTATAAAGCCTGTTTCTCTACTGGCTCCGCCTGCACACACATGAACGCTTATGCATTTGACGTACAAGATTTGCATTTTTGTCTAGAAGCAGTGGTTTTACATTCAGTCCAGTTCTCCAGTGTGATATATATATATATATATATATATATATATATATATATATATATATATATATATAGAGAGAGAGAGAGAGAGAGAGAGAGAGAGAGGCATCAAATAAAAAAACTGAAGCAGTCACTGTCACCAAGGTTTTTCTACATCTTGAACTAAAAATAAATGACTTATTTCAGGATTTCTTTTGTTACTCCCAATTTTAAGGTCCAAGTAACTGATGATATTCTGTACATTACATTATTTCCTTCCTTTCATTATTTCCTTCCACTCGAGTTGAATTCGGTTTTATATCTTTAGGGCAGAGGGCTCTACGAACACCAACACTTGGCTATCATATCTACTCACTTTGACCTACTTTCAGTCATTCTCTGAATTTAGAGGCGTTAATAGGGTGCCACATATCTGCCATTTGTATTTTAGAAATACGCACGACTGTTCGGGTAAGTTTTCGTTATATCTGTTTTGTTATTGTTTTGTTTTATAAGAAACCTTTATTGTTCAATTATTAAACATTATGGTAGTAACTTTTGTGTCTAATAACTGTGACAGCTTACAAATGCCTTTATTTTAATAGATAAACACATTACTTAACAGATATTTCATAAAAATACTTATTACAATAACAATTTTAAGTCATGTTTAATAAGTAATTTAATATCATTTACATAGAAAAATATAAAATACAATCAAGATATTTAGGACATACTTAACCCTTTGCTCCCCGGTGTTCCATATAGTGGAACACCAATCTTTACTCGCTTCTAAAACCGTCAAAATTCGGCGAAAAACTAAGCAATTAGCTTCATTTTTTACTTTGATCTACTCTTTTTGATAATACATGGCAGCGTGTCACAAGCCCATACATACCCTTGTTCCAGGGGCGTTATAAAAAAAGAGCCATATTTCAGAGCCATAATTTAAAAATCATTCTTAAATACAAAAAATATTGCTAGGAAAAAAATTCCTATGTTATTTTATTGGCTATACTCAAAACTATTTATTCTATATTATTTTAAATTTTTTATACCGAAACGATAGCAATAACGAAAGATTTTCAAAAGGTGTTCCATGATATGGAACACTGGGAAACTAGAGCGGTTTGCGCAGTTGAACACGTGTCTCTCTCTGTCCAGCTCAGCCAGTCCAAACCGGTTCAACTTCGACCGCATACCTCGAACAAAAGCCCTATGTCCAAAATCCTGAGCAGTACTAGTCCTTCGGGTTCCTCGTTGTTCGCCGATTGCCTAAGCAGCATCCTCTCATCCTCGAGTTTACGAATAGTAAACTCGAGGAACTGCAATGTTGCAAAACTTGCAATGTTGGTTTTTGCTTTTTTCGGAAGGGACTGACGTGCTTCCAAAAATATCACGAAGCAAAAACAATAGGTTAGTGAATATTTTTATGTGTAGGAACTGCTTTTGTATATAGGAACTGTAAATATTTATTTAAAATCATATATAATCAAGTTTTTTTAATTGTGTTTTTATTTGTGTGTTTTTTTGTATATAAGAACTGCTTTTGTATATAGGAACTGTAAATATTTATTTAAAACCATATATAATCAAGTTTTTTTTGTTGTGCTTTAATTTGTATGTGTGCGTTTTTTCTTTTGTTCGCTTCACCGCAATGCTCGCTCAGCCTCACTTTTCAAAGTCTAGTTTCCCAGTGTTCCAGGTCATGGAACACCCACAAAATCGAAACCGGAAGTGCAATCTTTATGAAATTTTAACTGTGTACTCCTTTAAGCCTAAACAGAGTGCCTACAAATGTTTAGATCACTTTAAAGGGTACTGGGAAGTAAAGGGTTAATGTTCTTCTGGATTAACTCTTAAACTGAAGTACCTTATAAATAAACTAATAAGTTTTCCTGGTCAACTAATTTAGAAAATTATTTTTCAACAAATGATTTTATGGTATCTAAGACATAAATTTTATAAGAGTATAAAAAATAAAGCTTTACTCCTTTTTCAAGAATTTCAAAGTTCTTAACTCAAAAACTAAAATTATATTTGCATGACTTTACAATGCATTTTCATTTTCATTTCATTAGAACCTAGATAAATAATAATTACAAAGAAAAATCAGCTCATTTTTTTTAATATTCATAAAACATGAGCAAAATGGTTTCTAGCCAAAACTTACAAGCTAAATTTTCATGCTAGGAGAGAAAATGTACTTTTGGCTTAAAATAAGGCTTTATATGGGCAGTATAATAAAACTAAGGTTTTTTAAGGTTTATGAATTTAAAATAAGGGCCCTTAAAAGAATTTGAAATAATAAGACCTTTTTATATCCTGTTGAAATTCTATGCACAATTTAAGTTCATGTTTTTACCCAACAAGACACTTACAAAGTACAGAACAATACAAAGCTATTGAGAAAACTTTATCTGTATTTTGCATAAGCAGATTTAAAGAATCAGAATTTCACCAACAACATTCTAACCATAAACACTGCTAAACTTTAAAAAAAACTACAGATAACACCATTAACCTTCCAGCAGGTGCACATATGTGGGAGATACACTCGAGTTGAATTCGGTTTTATATCTTTAGGGCAGAGGGCTCTACGAACACCAACACTTGGCTATCCTATCTACTTACTTTGACCTACTTTCAGTCATTGTCTGAATTTAGAGCCGTTAATAGGGTGCCACATATCCGCCATTTGTATTTTAGAAATATGCACGACTGTTCAGGTAAGTTTTCGTTATATCTGTTTTGTTATTGTTTTGTTTTATAAGAAACCTTTATTGCTCAATTATTAAACATTATGGTAGTAACTTTTGTGTCTATTATCTGCGACAGCTTACAAATGCCTTTATGAAAGAAAAGGTTGAACAAAGAGCACCTACCTTTCTGCAAAGCGAGCTAAAAATTAAAGTGTTCTAAAGAAAAGCAGAAATTGGCATTGAAGAAGTGGAAAAAGCAACGACAGGGGAAAAAAAGATGCAAACAATGCTAAAAGGGCAGGCACACTAGGATCATGAGGTTCAGCTGTGAGATTTGCAAGAAATTTATATGTTTGGAGCACTCTGAACACATTTGCTCACATTGCAACACTGCAAATCAATGACTATAAAGTCTAATCTCTTCCTTTTAACATCTAAATTTAATTTTTTTTTTTATTATGTTTATGCCTTTATATTACAAATGTAAATAGTTCAGTAGAGTTATCCGCAATTTCATTTATTTTATTTTCACGTCATTTCAACAATTCTTTGGCCATTTTACATTGTTTTCATGATTTATATTTATGTTGTTTCTGTTTATTTAAATAAAAGAATAATCTTGTAATTGAAATAACATTTGTTTAAATAAAGCATACTTATTAACTCTTAACTAATTACAACATTTCATTAATTAAACTCTTAAAAATGTATATTTCACAATAATGTATCTGGGAAATAAACCAGAACTTTTACATTGGTATAGAGAGCGTGCCTGCTGGAAGGTTAACAAATATTTCTAAATATGAAAACATTTTTTCCTTCAAAATAAAATTCTTCCCTCAGTTTCTTAAACAGATATCCCTTAAAACATTAATATTTTATGATCCAGTTTAAAACATAATATGAGAGCTCAATATCAAAATAAAAGGCATAGCTCACAGTATCATCAACAACCCTATACACATATGGCACAGTTCAAACCACTCAAATCATTCATAATTTATTTGCTTCCTAAACTATTAATTCAAAGAAACTTAATCACTCTAATCTACACTATTTTAAGTATACTACAAACAGCTAAAATTTGCTTTGACTAAATATGCAATTAAATGGCCATCTGGTGAAATTCTTGGTCTTTAAAAGAGATAATCATCTAATAACATCTATTATTCACCAACCTTGATTTCCCCAAAACTGCAATCAATTTTAAAATACTTACAGAAGAATAACCATCAGTTTGGTGGTTTTTCTGTGGTATCTGTGCATAAGGAGGTTTAGCAACTTCAGCTTTAGTTGGACGAGTAGGTATACGATGCAAGTAACCATAACCAATACCACATCCTAAGCTATAATAATTTAAAGAAGTTTGTCAATGAATAGAAGTAATAACAACAAATAACAATTAAAATTATGTAAGGAAATTTTATGCATTACAACATTTTTTTTCAAAATACAAACATTAAAAAACTGCAGTTAAGTAAATCAGTCAATGAATATTAAGTTAAATGTAAAATTAAATATTTTGATTAAATAATAAAAAATGTTGATTCCTTTTAAACTCACAACATATTTTACTCCAAAGGAGCAGATGTATACAAAAAGAGTGAAGAGTCTCATCTAATAAATATTAACAAAACTTTAAATGTTCAAAGTGTCAAAAATGTGCGAAGTTAATGCTTAATCTAAAATGAAATTTTGTTTATAAATTATCAACAAAAAACTCTTCAAATACAACTGATCTTGACTGAACAAACGGTGCAAATTTATAAAAACTGCATTCAGCTAATCTTTAGTAACTCCAAGGTTATAATAGACAGGATTTGAATAAAAGAGCAATTTAATGGATCTTGGCGTAACACAGTGGAACTATTCAATTAAGAATTCTAGGATATAATAAAAATTATATGATCTATATATAGCTAATTAATACTTTGTTTGCAAACTAGACTTTTTATTTCTCCTGTAAGAGAAAAATAAAACTACTGACTGAGAGATATTTTTTTAAATTTTTAAACTATCACATCAACACATAAAAATCTGCTGAAAACCTACCAACAGAATTTTTAAACAACTAAACTGTCCTTGCTTCTCTACACCAGAGATACATCATCTTTATATAGAGAAGAAATATTTAAAATCTATGATTCATTTAACCCCAAATTATTTCAAAGAAAATCATTATTCATTATAGTTTATATATTTCAGAAGTAAAGTTTTCATTTTAATCCAGCCACACATATATAAATAGTCCACATAGTTTTGATCTTTAAAATGTTTCTTTTCTTGCAGTCAATATCTAATATTTAGCAATGATTTTTTCTTCTATAAATAAATGTATATCAAAATCCTTTAAAAGCAATAATATTACAGATACTATTATTTATGCATTTCTTTAAGCATAGATTAGGTTTCTATCTTTGTGTGCATCTAGAGATTTTGAACAATTAAAAATTTATCTTCAAACAGTTTATACTCTAGATCAGTGGTTCTCAACCTTTTTATGTCTATATATATGTTTACATAATACTGCTGAAGAAACTTATTTTATGAAAATGAGAAACAGTTTAAATGATAAAATAAATTACCTTCCTTCACCACCCCAGTTTTTGTTTGGAGTGATAACAACCTCTCGACACAGGTCAGATACTAAATTGTACACATACAGAGTTAAGGCTTTTCCTTCATGAGCATCAATAAGACTAAACAGATCTTCTGACTGAAAATAATTCAAATACATAAAATTTTAAATACCTTCAAAAATGAGCAAAACAATTTATATCAATGTCTAATTTTAAAAATTATTAAACATACACTATATAAACAATAAAAGGCAAAAACTATTGAATATACAAAATTACTTAAAACAGTTTCACCAATTCATAGCTAAGTACTTATTAGGAGTGATAAATCAGAATTAGTAAAGAATTAGTAAAGTATTATGAAAGTATTAGAATCAGAAAAGTATTATGAAAATTCTAAAAGGAATAGTTGAAATAACTATGCACTGTTAATATACATAATAAGGGCATTTTATGCTTATGGCTGAAACAAAAATTAGAGGAATAAGTTAAAATGAGTGATAAGTTATAATCAGTCTAAGTGTTTTGAAAGCTGATTCCAAATGAAACTCAAATTTCCTTAATTCTCATACTTTTTACTTTGATTTCAAAATTTAACATGCTCATGATCTCCCTGTCATGAAGGAGACTTTCTAGATTACTTTAATAGCTGACCATGAATGCGTGCAACACATCTATTTTAACAGATACTCTTCCTAACTCAAACTAAACTCTTTGTTGAACTGATACAGTCAAGCTTACATTTTATGTTGCAAGACTTTATGGAGAACTTTTGAAATGAGTTATCTAGGTGAAAAGAAATTGGAAGGCAAAATAGATGCTGAAATAGATCACGTTTTCAGTTACACTGCATTTTAATCCTGTGAGGAAACTCCATCCATCTAAAAAGGGAGTAAAAATTTACCAAATCTACAATATTATATTCAAAGAGAATTTAGGGGGGGGAAAAAACAGAATCTGATGACCTGTTGCCTGTCTTAGATATTTGTTGCAAATGCTGCAGCCCTGTACAAGATATATATCTCCCTCAACAAGATTAAAATAATAATTCTAATGAATTTTAAATGTGCAACAAAATCTAATTTATAAATAATATTCTACAGGACTACTCTAATGTTTATCAGCAAGATATATAGATGAGGTAAGTTAAGATGTTATCATTAGATTTAGAACAAGTAAACAGTAAAACATAATTCAAAAACAGATAAAGAGGATTTAAACTATTAGGATTTTTATGATTATATGGAAAAAAAAATATATATCTTCAAGATTCTTCTTTACTTATTTTCTAATGCTTCAAGTTTATTACTTGTAACAATAACAAAAATAACTCAAGTAATGTTTTTCATTTTTATTAGAACTCGAATACTGCATGAATGTTTGTTAATAAATGTGTTACTGAAAATAAAATCATAGTATACAAATATAAAAAAAAAAAAGATTTTACCTCATGTAGATCTGAATCTGCACCTATGATATAATCATCAAATGGGTATAGACCAGCTAAATCAGCAGGAGAGTGAGGCTGTATTTCCTGTAATAATAGCATTATTGTTTACAGTATCTCTACTCTTAAAAGAATGAACAAAAAATTTAGTCCTTTACATCACGCTAATTAATACAATATTCAAAATAAACAGAGAGATCAGATACTTACCAAGATATGCCATACATTTTCATTTACTCCTTCAAATGAACAAAACCTAATGCTCACACCAAGCAAACCTTGTCCTCCCCAGGTATTAGATGGAGTTATATCAACATCTCGCACAGTCTGACTTTTTGTGCTATAAACAGTCATTCGAAGAGGCTTTTCTATATTGGCTTTTAATATCCCTTTTAGGGTATCATTATCTTGATTCTAGGAAAGAGACAAGCACTCAAATGAACAAACGAGCTCAAGAAATTAATTATTAAGTAAATCATTTCTGGAAGTTAACAGCAAATAATGAAATAATCCTAACAAAATTATATATATAATACCCATTGTCTCTGTATAACACTTCCGGGCTGTACTCATCTTTCAATTGAAGCCCTCAGCAAACAAACGGCCGGTTAGGCTTAATTTCAATTTCAGATGTGGATCAGAATTTTTTCTTACCTAAAAACTAATATCTTCTCCATCAAATCACGTTTGTTCAGCCTATTTTTCAATAAAACATTCAGAACTAAAAAAAATTGGATGTTTTTAGCTGTATATTTAACAGTTTTTAAAAATCTGTTTACTTTTGCGATGAATTCTGAAAGTAAACAAACTTGAATATGAATGAATCAAGTAGCTCAAATATTCATATCGCGTAGTGAGCTGTAAAAAACTGGATGGCAGTCTACTACTCCAATCACATGAAAAACTAAATAAATAAAAATAATGAAAGGGTTTGCTTTTACAAAGTGTGGATTAAATGCAATATTGTTAGATAATTCGGGATATTTTTTAACTTTCATACACTTTTTCCATTATGACATCATTATTAGTATTATGACGTCAAAATGACAGGTTACCTTCTAGTTAAATATAAAAACCTGTAGAAAGTTAGAATAGCAAAGACCAACAAAAACAATACATTATATTGTTGATAGGGAAAATATAATTAAATAATGTTTTTTTTTTCCCCAATGCGGAGGCACTTGTCGTCAAACATTCGCCTATACTACGCCGCAATTTTAGTGCCCATTTTATTGTGGGGACACCACATAGGTGGACAGCATTACCACCTATGAAGGACAACATGAACAGAGGCATTTTTCGTGGCATGACACCAGGATTCGATCCGAGCACCCTCAGCATCGAAAACCAGCACGCTGTACCACTGGGCTGCCACAAGCCCAAATAATATATGTTGATACGTCTACAAAATTTAAACAAACAAGCTCTTATCTACAGAAATATATGTAAAGAAAAAAAGAAAAACTGGATGAACTTAACACAAACAAAAATATAACACTATGAGTAACAAAAACCACATCCAATTAATCATTCTTTTCAACTAATTTCATAAAAAAATTAGCTCTGTCAAGAAACAAACCAATAATTAACAACAATCTGATCAAAATTGGTACAAACGACCAGATTCTGATCAAATCCTCTACTAGCCAATGGAACGCCAATCTTATAACACAGAGAGAAATAAAATTAACACCTAAAGTTAGATGTCTTAGTTAAGATATGAAAATGTCTCACTAAAATTTAATGATAATTTCTAATATATGATATATATATATATAAGTTAGATGTAGCAAAAATATGATGTTACTTTTAACAGTCTTCTTTAATATACCACAAAAACTAGATGGCAAATTTCCAATCCTTCTAACCTTTATTTTTGGTAATCACTGTTAGCATTTGCTCCTCAGCATAAATATAGCAAGAAGCAAAAGCAGAACTAAATATGGGAATTTCAATAGCTCATCCTTTTTTCAATGTAAATCACTTTTAGCCTCAAATTAAGTAATAACACTTTTTCTAAATTTTTTAAATTATAGAACTCATGAATAATTAGAGAAGAGAAGAGAATATCAGCCTTTATAACACATGAAAAACTTGGCCAAATTTTATCAACTCCCATTTTGCACATCAGGTCATCTGAATAAAACATTTCCTCACTAATTTAGTAAATAATTTTTCATGAAACCTAGTATATTTCTATTTTTCATCTCTTGTTTAACATATTTATAAATGATTTTTAAAAGAAATAAATTTGATATAAATCTGATATAATAATTTGATTAAAATAAATTCAAAACTTACAAGGCGAGTTGTTCCAACTGCAACAATAAAATCAAAGAATGCTTCTAAACCTGCTTTAGAACCAGGAGAATTATCTTGAACCTAGAGAAGGCAATAAATAAGGAAAATTCTTTATTAACCTGTTTAAAAAACTTTAGAGTGTTAGCTAAAATAGCAACTGTTTTAATTTCAAGATAAAGTTAAATGTTATTTTCAAATATTAAATTTTTCAAAGAGCCCATAAACAAAACAAAAAAAAGAACAAAAATCTCTATAACATATTACTTTTATTATAAAAGGTATCTATTTAAAATAACTTTAGAATATACACCCAGTTGATACTCATTATAACGACCCCCTGCATCCCAAAGAAAAAGGTTGTTATAACAAGTGATCTGTATATAAAAAAATTTTAAAATAACATCATTAAAGGGATTTCCATTTCAGACTTTTTGCCCCAGTCCGTGTATTAGATGGTTGCCATAATGGCAGATCGTCATAACAATTGTGTGTGTATATATATATATATATATATATATATATATATATATATATATATATATATATATATATATATATATATATATATATATATATATACATACATATATATTTATTTTAGGCAGTAGTACTTGGAGTAATATCAATTCATCAGTGCACACATATGCACACAAAGAGCATCAAGAGAACAAATCTAAAAAACATAAGAAAGAACTTAGTCCCAAAGTGAAACACTGTCAATGATATAGAATCTCTCTCTGACCTGCAAATTTCTTTTATACATGCCAGGGCTTCATAAACACTAATATGGGAGGCAATCATTTATAAGTTTTTCTTACAAAGGAGACAGTTGTGTGAAGTTCAAATACTAAAGTAGTGTAAATATTTAGCCAAGCAATCGTGTCCTGTCAGATATCAAATCTAGTAATAATATATGGAATTAATAAACAACTCAGAGATATGGTATTCAGTATTGATAACAGCTATAAAGTTATATTACTATTAATATCAGAAATGATGAACAAATAAACAGCTCACCTAATACTGAAAATTTGAATTTTAATAAGAAACTAACTTTCATTGTCCTCTCCAATTTATATCTAACAGATAATGTATAAATTTTGCTTCAACAATTAAGTTTCTCATAAGCGACTTCTCAGCATTAAAAATTTGTTCACAGTTTACTGTGAACAAGTTTTCACTATCTTCTCTTCAATTAATATCTAACACAGAATGAAAAAAATTTGCTTCACTGATTAAATTTCTCATAAGCAACTTTTCAGCATTTAAAATCTGATCATAGATTAATGATTTATTGGCCTCATAGCAGTATTTTCAAAATTACACTTCCATTTTTATAAATAATCAGTTAATAATAATGTCTGTACTTTTAAAATGAATTCTTACCTTACAATTTGTTCTTAATTTTTTTTAAACTGCCTGTTTACAAGAAAACTACAGACATGTAACAGTTTAAAAATAAGGTTATGTATTATGTTTTAGGGTTAGTTTAGTACAATGTACTATTCTATTAACACACTATGAGGGAACACTACATGACACCTAATCCAAGATTTATGTATGGCAGTAAAAAATTTCCAAGAATATTCCTTGCTTCACAATGAATGGTCTAAACCAGTCATTCCCAAAGTGGTCTATATCGACCCCCAGGGGTTGATATAGACCTGCAAGGGGTCAAAGCCAGTGAAAAAGAAAATTGGGGGTGCACGAGATGTAAATGGGGGTCCACGAGTTAGACAGGCTGTCACAAAAATTTTAGCTTCCCATAAATGTAATAATCCACCTAACACAGATAGTACCTATGGAGATATTTACATAATATGGGTACTTTCTTATAATAGATAGATACATTTCCTAATTATATGTATATTTCATAAAATTGTGTAAGAAATCTATTCACTTTTCGGCCGCAGTACTTGTAACTTGTGTTGCGACATCATGGACTTTTGAACTGGAACGGTTAAAGCGAGGGCCTGCAGGTAGCCGTTATATTGAACTTGCCAGTTTCCCAATTTGGCACAGACAAACTGCCAGGATGATGGCCTTTCAGCCTACGTTCAAAATTTAAATGTCCTTCACACAAACTTTGAAATTAGGTTTGAAGATGTATTGACTATGGAAATACCACAGTGGATTATCAATCCATACGGTGACACTGAAGAAATGGATGTCATGTTACGAGAAGAACTGATTGGTATAATCACCAACGAAGAACTTAGGGTGTAGTTTAGAAAGGGATATCAACAATTCTGGCTTGAAAGAGACATAACTGTTAGATATCCTGCATTATGAATTATCACAAGAAAGTTTTTGATAGCTTTTCCATCTTCATACCTCGTGGAAAGGGAATTCAGCGCGGTTGTCAATCTCCTTACAAAAAAAAAAGAGAAACAGATTGGAAATCACTCGCCGAGGAGACTTAATGTTAAACCTGACTAAATGGAAGCCAAATACTGAAATTTTGCTATCAAAGCATCAGGCTCATCCCTCCCATTAAAAGCATTGATTTTATTGTCGGTTTATTCTATGTAAAAATGTTACTAGATTTGCATTTTGTGTCATTTTAATTAATGAATGTATAACTATAAAACTTAACATATATCTTTATATATATATTTCTTCTGTCCGTGTGTATGTCACTGAACTCCTTCTAAACGGCTGTACTGATTTTAATGAAATTTTGTGTGTGTGATTAAGTTCATTGGAGAATGGTTTAGATTCACAATTTGAGCCGATAGAAAATTTTTTTAATTAATTTACTTATTTATGTGTTGTTGTTGATCTTTGGTTAGTTTAGGTACACAATTGGATCCGGTAGGTAGTGCTGCAATCGCGTTTCAGAATTTTTTTTCATTTTCCTGAATTTTAATGATGTATACACGTGAATTCAATAATTTGATCCGGTAGGCAGCGCTGCAATAGCTAAATTTTAAAAAATTCTGAAATGCTGGAATCGCGTTTCAGTTTTTTTTTTAAATTTCATGAATTTTAATATATACGTGCATTGAATAACAATTAACTTAACCTACAAATTTAAACTGTCAATTCTCATTTGATTCTATGCAACTTATGGAGTATTGAACAGCTCATTGATTAGTGATACTAATAGCCATATTAAAGAAATTTCGTCCTCATTCTTGCTAATTTTAAGATAGGTCGAGTTGTGATAACTATACGCGTGGTAGTGTAAGATTTTTTTTAAATAATTTTTTTTTTACATATTTTTTCATCAAAACGGTCCAAACAATTTATAGTTTATTAAAATAATTTTATGATTTTTGGATTTACAACGTTTGAATAGCACAACATCTGTCAGGTTCGCTAGTAAGTATATATATATATATACAATGCTAGATTTCTAGAAATAGAGGTGCCAGAACGGTAACCTTCCGGGGTGTGTGGGGGGGTATTCCAAATTATTGATAAAGAGAAGTACCTAAAGAGAGGTACCGGAATGCCGTTCCGGTGCATTCCGCCTCAAATCTAGCCCTGTATATATATATAAATTATTTTAAATATATATATATATAAATCTATATATATATATAAATTATTTTAAAATTTTTCACTCTACAGTAAACCCTCTTAAAGTGAGTAGCTCTGTGTCAGCTTCAGAAACACTTTTAAAGTTGATGAATTTGTAAAAAATCGATACTAGGATAGCAGGGGGTCTATCCAAAACATAAAGAATCGGCACGGGGTCTACGGGACAAATAAGTTTCGGGACCTCTGGTCTAAACCATTTATTTAATTAAACCAAATTGCTCTTAGAACAGGAGTTGTAGGGACTAATTATTAATATAATTTTGTGTACACACCACAAAGAAACAGATGTCAAGTATGTGAACAGCCTTTCTATAATAGAAATAACATTTATAAACAGCAACTGCTATTGGATGATTCCTTATAAAAAATCAAATTTAAAATTTCACAAGGGCATCAAATTTAAAATTTCACAAGTGATGATGGTATTTGCATAGCTCAAAATTTGAAGTGTGCTGTCAAAAGGAAACATTACTGTGTAAGAAATGCAAGAGTTTAAAACGTGATTCAGCACACAGTGGATTTTAAGATACAAACAATTAGCAATTAGTAAGTATAAATATACCACTTTATATAATTCTAATGCATTACATTCAACACAAAATTTTTAAAAATGCATAAAAACTAATCGTCTAAATTGCATTAATATTTATCAACCGGTGTACATAACTTTTAACATCATTTAAAGGGCCTAGTCCAATAAACATCTAAACTTGCATAAATCTGTTAATTTGTTTTAAAAACTCAGATCTTAACACAGATTTCAGGGTATCAAGGCCGGCAAATATTTTCTATTACTACGCATCACTGACAAGTTCATAATAAATCATCAAACAAATAACACCAATTAAAACCTACATGAAATTCATAATTCGTAAAATGATAGTAAGATCGCACACAAAACCGGCACCTGAAATTTAGCTTCATAAAAAAACCTATTTTTGAGATTATGATGAGAGCACTTTCTTTAGCTTTACATCCTGCATCTCTATTCACTGAATTTAATGAAAACGCTACTCAGTAATCAAACCTATGTGATAATACAATTAAGGCATGGTGTTCTGAGTAGATGTGTAACTATTATATTATTTACGTTATGGCTTTTGTACTTACACGCAATACATGATAACCCTCAGTTCCACCCCCAGGGACTAGTGTACTTTCGCCGCTGCCCATTTTGGGCCACAAGTCTCTAAAATATTATTCAATACTCCACAAAAACTCAAAAATCAAGTAAATTAAACGCCATAAATCGACTCCAAAGTTTACGTGGCAATCCCTAAACACAAAATATTTCACACTAATGTTGCCACTTCCAGATATATAAACTTTTGAGAATAGATATATAAACTCACGAAGTAGCTGAAAAAATGAAGCTGATAGCACAAGCGCAGGGCACGAGTCCAGATGAGTAGCATCAAGAATTTGATCTTGTCCGCACAAAGGACATAAGGGCGAGCTCCAAGCTCTCCCTTAGGCTCAGTTATAGACTATCATAAACACGTCGATTTTAGGACTGTATGCTTATTCTCTTTGGCATTGGAATCTATGGATTATTCTCCGTCGCCATCAGCATAAATGGATAAACTTGGTCAGCGACAATATTCAAACCTCATGCCAATATTTAAACCTTTGTCTGTCATTTGGCATTCAGACGTTGTTCCACACGAATTAAAGGGCCTAAACATTGCCAGGAAAATCTTTCCAAAACCATAACAATGTCTCTGCAAGCTTCAAGTGTTGTGGTAATGCATTAAAGGTCCCCGCATTCATGCTGTTTTCTCATTCTCTCTTTCTTTCTCTCTCTCTCTCTCTCTCTCTCTCTCTCTCTCTCTCTCTCTGTCATCTGTGTGATGTAGTTGAAAATGGAATTTATCGGACAATAGTAACCTTTTCCATTTTATTGTCCAAACTTAGTGATCCTGACGAAGGGGAGACGATTGATCTTGAAAATTGCAGGTAGCAAAGGCTTTAAAACAGGCTTTTGGCATCCACACCCGATACGGTGTCATGTGAGGCGAACAATACGTTGAGAGGGTCCCTGATTAAGATTAGCTTTAGTCTGACGTACTGTTACCTTTCTGTTGGAGTGGCCAGGCTTGGAATCTCTCCAATCAGCTCAAACATTCCACCCCAAATTAGCAATCCTGCACCACCGAAACGGTGTCGTTCAATGATGTTGTCTTGGTGGTAACGGGTACCTGGCGTTCTCCATATGAAAGTCCGACGTGAATCAGACTGCCAGCTAAACCTGGACTCGTCGGAAAACATCACACAAGCTCACTGTGACGATGTCCACATTGCATGTTCTCTACTCCAGGCTATTCGCTACCGACAGCGAGTTGCCGTGAGCAGAACACATCTGATAGGCCTGCGAGCATATAGACAAATATTTCCCAAACGTCTGTACACGGCTTGCCTAGAAACTGTGATACCCGTGACTGCAGATAGCTGACGAGACAGGTCGGATGCTGTGCTCCGTCTGCTTCTTTTGGCAGTTACTGCCAAATACCGGTCTACATTCGGCGTTGTAACTCGGTGGAGACCTGTGCTGTAACGTCTACTGACATTTCCATCATCTTGGAATCGTTGCCAAAGCCTAGAGATGACAGTTTGGGCAATTCCAAGTTCCTCGGATACTTCCATCTGAGTACGCCCACATTCCAGGCGGCCGATAATTCTACCAAGGAAAAAATCATCCACATGCGTACTCTGTGTCATAACTATTCGGTTATGGCACTGAACGACTTACAAAACGTTTGTGAACAATTTTACTTCTTTGCCACCATTCCTTATATAACCCCCTCTTACACTCTCGTCATTGTGACGTACTATCGGCGTCATCTGGTCGCTTCCTGTAATTTGCATATTATTCTTGAAGATGTGTGAGATAATTCTACAGGAGAAATTTTTACTTTAGAGTTTTTCCATGTGATTCTGAATTATCCTTAATTTATGGACATGAGTGTATTACATGAACAAGGCTACAGTTATGAACAAATTACCAGAAGACAAATTGGTGGAAACGTAAGCAAAGGTGGCATTTTTAAACGTATGAAGAGGTATAACGAGACACAGGCACTATAAAACCAGACTGGTAAATGCAGGAAAACGTGCACAACAGCAAGTGATGATAGAATAATTAAGAGACGGTGCATACCTGGCCGAAGAAAATCATCTGGGTGTATACAAGGTGAAATGGCCCATGTGGAGTTAAAAGGACTGTTCAGAGCAGATTTCTGGAATTTGGTGTAAATGCTAGAATTCTACGAAAAAAAGTAATTTTTATCCGTCAGACAAAGATTGAAAAAATTTGAACGGGGCAAAAATTTATGTTATCTAGACGGCGGAAAAATGTGACAGTGTTGTTTGGTCTGACGAGACCAAAATCTCCCTGTTTGGTAGTGATGGCTTAAAATAGTTGCATCCTGATTGTATTACATGTACCATGAAACACCCGGTTAGTGTTACGATATAGGGTTGTATGACATCAAAGATGAGGGCAGAATTTGCGTGATTAATGGGATTATAAATGTCCCAAAATACACACATGAAATACTTGAGCCCAAATGTCTTGAGCCCATAGATTGAGTCTTCACATGATCTTTTTCAAGAAAATGAAGAGTTTATATTTCATCATGATTCATATCCATGTCACGTTGCTTAAGGGCCTGTTCACATAGGAGTCCGTTGCGTTGCGTTAAGGAAAAGATGACGTTGAGACGAAAATAAACCAATTATATGTTTCCAAACGATTAGCAATGAAATTTTTAACGCCTATGATTGGTTTATTTTCCTTTCAACGTCATCTTTCCCTTAACGCTACGCAACGGACTCCTATGTGAACAGGCCCTTAGACTGCAAAATGTGCTTTCAAGATAATCATATTCCAACGCTGGAACGGCCTGGGAAATAGTTCAGACCTTAACCCAATTGAAAATCTATGGAGCCGACTAAAGAAATTTCTAACAGAGAAGCAACCCAGAAATAAAACCCAATTAATAGAACCGATAATTCAATTTTGGTGTCACATTTTAACAACAGAAGAACTAAAAGACTTTGTTCACTCCATGGGGTAGCGTTGTAAGGCCGTCGTAATTAAGGGAATGGTGAACATTACAAAGCGATATTTGAATTTTTTACCTCAGATATATGAAATTTGCATAGATATTCCTTAAAGTATAACTACATTAGACACCTTATAAAATTTTATAAACTTTTTTTAAAAATTTATATTTTAAAAATTGAAATTAAATTTTTAAATGCTCCTTGCGATCCAATTTTTAACTACCCCTCTTAATTTTGCATTTATATTGATTATAAATACATTTTGAACAGAATTATATATTTGTACTTTCGTTGAAAAGTTAATTTTTAGGAAATGTTTTTAAGCTTGTACTCTATATTTTCGGGAAATTTTTGTACTTTTCTACAAAACTTGGAGAATCTGAATGATGTCGAAACCTAAAATGGATACATAAATTTATTTTGATGTATTACAGGAGTCTTTATTATAAATTTTATAAAATTTCGTCAAAAATTTTGACTCAAGGAGCATTTCAAAGACTTGCAAATCTGGAAATTGCTCATTTCGAGAAAAAGTCACTTAAAAGATGATTTTCCACCTACCTTTAATACTTACTTATTCATTAAGTTTTTAATTCATTAAAAACTTAAATTCATTAAAAATTAAAACTTAAATTCATTAAAAATTTAAATTCATTAAGTTTTCATTTTACTTTTCAGTATATATTTTAAATGCATTTTATTCCAATATTTACGTATTTTAAAAATATTAATACAATAAAAAAATTCCAATTTTTGTTCAATTTTTGGTAATTTGAAAGTCCACCATCCCCTGAAGAATAAAGGTTACCCAACTAAGTATTAACTCCCCAGGTGCGAAATTTTGTCTATCTCATTTTTCTGTGTTTCACTTTTCTTCTTTATAAATGCTATTCTAATAAAAAAATCATTCATAAGGGCCTGTTCACATAGGAGTCCGTTGCGTAGCGTTAAGGAAAAGATGACGTTGAGACGAAAATAAACCAATCATAGGCGTTAAAAATTTCATTGCTAATCGTTTGGAGGCATATGATGGGTTTATTTTCGTCTCAACGTCATCTTTTCCTTAACGCAACGCAACGGACTCCTATGTGAACAGGCCCTAGTCATTGCATTGCATTCTTTATTATATGATATTTCCATTGATATATAATTTTATGGTATTACTTAAAAAATAAGTGGTGTTATGTGCCCCCAAACCTCAAAAATACACATTTTCCACAAGGTTTCCACAATTTTGGCCACCAATGTAAAATACTATCAATTTTTTGTAAATAGTAAGGTTTGTAATTGTAACATTGGATTATATTGTTTGCCCATTTTATTATACAATGTTATATTAAAACTTAATGCAAATTAATTATTACCCATGCAAACTTTATGCAAATCAGATTTCAGCCAGTTTTGTTAAATAATGTTATATTTAATTTTCTTATATAAACCACTCGTTGTAAATTGTATTTTGTAGAATGCAAAGTAACAATGAACACGTTATTGATAAACGCAATTATATTGTATATGTTGTACATGTAAACTGTAATGTTAAATATGTATTCAGTGTAGACTGAGAAATAAAATAAAATAGTTAGGTTAAGGCATGAGCATCATGTGTTAGGGAGCTGGCTTCACACTGCAGAGCCATCTTTATTGATGCAAGACTTGGCGTAGCAGGCACTACAGATACAAGCCGGAATATTTCCTTTTTGATTGTATGTTTACTAAGAGAATACGACTACCACTTGGTAGAGCGTTGGGCTTCGGACTAGGGGTGCTCGGTTCGGATCCCAACAACGCCATTAAATATCTTCGTGTCTAGTCCGGGAATGGGCACGTTAAATCCGCAGACCTGAAAGTCCTTCTATGATGTCAGAGAGGGTGGAAGAAGGTACAAGCCTACCACATGTCGCTCCTGGAGGTGCTCGCTCTAAATTGTGGTGGCAGCCTATTCACCGGCAGAAATTCAATACTGGAAGGCCTTAGTTGCTACGTCGGGCCTCGTCTGGTGAATTTGGAATTGGAACCAGCATTGAAAAGTTGAAGCCGGTCTGTAAACAATTCGATAGGGACGTGCATATGAATGAACATGGGCAAGAATTAAATTTTTCCCTTTTTTTCCCTTTGTGAGAAGTGAACTGCTAACTTGCATTTCCTACCCGAGGATCCAATAAAAAATCTTGCGATTTTACTAAGAAAAGACTGTGAAATGCATTTAAGTAGTACACGAGAACGTATTGCAGGTATAGCATGAGTGTTGTACAGCCATTTCTGATGACTATTGTATTTCAATTGTTACCAGTATGTCTTACAAGTCACAAGCAGTAAAATGTGATCAGATCTGTTCAAACAAGCACAATTATAGCAGGTAATTTATCTGTTCTACGAGTGAATATACCATCTGTTTATCATTTTTTTTATGTTTATTAATCATATTTATAAATCAAAGAAGAAAAATTTGAAGTGGTCTTAAATTTTCACCACTTAATAATGTGAAATAATGTCTCATACACACATTTATATTTTTTTGTGAGAGAAATATGTGATTGTTGGAAGATTGATTATGCGTAGGGGCGAAGGATCTCAAAGTACGCAAACTGTGTTAAGGTTGCTAGAGCCTGTGCCTAACAATGACAGAGGTTTTTTAAGGCCTTGTTCACATTGCTTCCGTGGTTTAGCATAGCGTTTCTCCGTTGACCCCGAGATTTTTTATATGACCTGTAATTGGTTTGACGTATCTCACGTGGTCATTCCACTGAGCTCTGTGAATCGTTAAATTTTTTATTGCTGAGGCTCCGCACTGCTCCGGAAGCGATGTGAACAAGGCTGAAGGGCCTGTTCACATAGAATCCATCAGCATCAGCGTTAGAGATTCCGTTGGCGCTGACTGGTAAAAGGGGTCAATGATTGATATATGATTGGTTAAAATTTTTTACTCTGACGCTGACGGATTCTATGTGAACAGGCCCTTAGGGTTATAACGCTCTAATACATCGGTATACTTGTCTTTTGGAAAAATTATTGATTGATTTTCTACTGGAAGAGGGGTTAAATCTATGCCTAGTTTTCGTATCACATTTTGGAGCATCTGGCCAGGTGACGCAGTGGTTTGTACCACATGTATACACCTAATTCTGTTTTTACACGATAGATACGTTCCTGAAGAATACGTGTAAAAAAATTCGCGTAAAAAAAGACATCGTATCTATGGAAGAAAAGAAGATTGGTTCCGGGCCTAAAAAATCAGTAAAAATAATTTTAAAAAACCATATGAAAATATTCGTTTTAAACTTATTTTATTTCAACAAAATACACATGCAATAATATGTAATGAAAATGAAAAAAAATTCATGAACAACAACAACAACAAAATATCTGTTTTAGACATGAACTTTTTAAATTCATTTTCACTTTCTGACAATAAACGGCGCATACGTTTACGTACGATTGGAATATCACTGCTATCACTAGAAATGTTGTGAACATCGTCTTCTTCCTCTATTAAAGAAATTCTTTCTGTGATATCTTGAGCAAAATCAGCACGAGTCTCCTCTGGTGCTGATGATTCACCGGTTTTACGAACGAATTCAGTTATTAACCGTTGTGTTTGTGTTTTGGATAGGCCGTTATGAGATTCTCTGTCCGTTATACGATTCTCTGTAAGAGGCTGTCAACAACTTCAGTTCACTTTGAAACTTCCCAGCGCGTTCCTCATTAGGGTCATGTTTGACAAAATGATTACACAATTTGTTGGCCAGTTCCAGACCTTCTTTTATTAAATCTGCATTTAGAACAGGATCATTTTCTTTCATTTCTCCATTTTTAATAGAATAAAAGAAGAAAAGGATTTTGCGGACTGAATTCTAGAATCAAAACAGAACTGGATACATTGTCGCCAAAAAATACGAGAAGAATTCTAACACTGTCGCCAAAAAATATGAGAAAATATTCTAAGAATACAAATAAAATTTTGTTTTCTTAGAATTTAGGAAAGGGGGGAAAAAGAGCAATTGGATTGGGTCGCTCGTGTTAAATCAAAATCACTCGAGTAAAAAGAGAATGAAATACTTTTTTTTTAGAATTCGCGTTAAATCAAATTCGTGTAAAAAAGGTTCGTGCAAAAACAAAATTAGGTGTATTCTGAGTGCCTTCACCACCAGGTTGTGAGTTCGATTTCCGATTGTGCAAGGCCAAGGCTGATATTAGGGGTGCTGTGTTTACTTACCTATACGGTGCTCCCATAATAAAGAAGCCAACAAATTCGCGGTGTAGATGGACGAATATCGTAATAGACAAAGTGCTTGCCGCGTTGGAAACAAGTACTTTTTGGAGTTTTATTTATTTATTTATTTTTTTTTTCGGGGGGAGGAGCAAGCAATGGTGGCATTTCGGAGCAAGAGAATAGCGTTTAGAATGAGCTCTATTCGTATTTTTGAGAAGGAAAATGAGGTTTGGGAGTAGAATTTGTGGTATTTTTGAAGAGAAAATACATTTATATGGCAGTATTTTAATTATTTTGTAAAAATACAAACTTAAAAATACTGTCTTGTACAAAATAGTATTGTTCCATTTAAATTGAAGAATGTCAGAACGTAAAATGAATGAGTAAGAACGTACTTTAAGATAAAAATTGTAGTGACATATGCACGAAAAATACTTTTTTCGTTTAATGCACATTAATCTCTGTAGCTCAGAAACTATGGATTAAATTTAAATTCAAAATTTTTTTATTGAAAGAGATGCAAATTTTCTTCGCATTTATTTATAACGTTAAAAAAATTGCTCTATTTACAGCAAGGTTTAATAGGACCATGCAGCTGCTTAGTAGGCACCATAAAAATTGAAGCATTTTGACAATAAAATTAAAATACAATAAAAACAGCATAAAAATAAGGTCTTTGTGAATTATCCACAGAGACAATAACACTTAATGCTTCTTCTTCTTGGTCTCACGATGAACTGCGTATGAATTCGAAACTAATTGACACCCTTTAAATTTTATTGTGGATATTAGGAAGTTGTGAGTTGTTGTTTTCAGTTTTTCACGTTTCCTGTAAGTAACAAGATTCATTTAATAATGCAATGATTTTAACGACAAATTTCATCATTAGGCGCCTCTCGTACATTCCATATTTTTTCCTCGAAATATAATCCATGCTTGCGTTATTTTCCCCCAGAAATCTTCTCTGAATACAGGAATTATGGATCGAATGTGAATCAAGAAAATTCTTTACTATTCACGATTAATTGACTTTTATGACTGAAGGCCAAAAAAATTACGTTTCTATGTTCGAAAAGCGAGGGAGCATAAAGTCACGCTCGAATTAATTTATCGACCGCGTTATGCCTCTAATGCCGAAATTACCAGATGGAACGAAATTCAGTAAAAAATTATTTATAGCCAAGTCACCCGCAAAGTGATTTACAAAACAAAATATTTTGTTTACCTCGGACTTCCAGAGCTTGTTACTACGCGAGCAAAGTTTTCAAATATCGAATAGTATGTTTTACCTCTCCATGTAAATACAAAAAAATAAAAATAAAACTGACGACATGTTTATTACGACACTAAATTTAGGAGCCAAGCAAATATTTTTGTGTCAACTATAAAACGAAGTCGTTTATTTCTACGGAACGCACGAAGTTCCACTTTGAGCAAATAGATATTTTTGACAGAGATACTGATATGAAACATCCCTGCATTCGTCTCGAAGTCTATCTGCGCCGTATTTACGTAGCTTTTTATGAATGTTTCGAACACACATATTTAATGAGTGTTCAAGGATCATGTTTACTTAGATCAAAGATAAAATGTTATCTAGAACATCTACATTGGTCAATATCAGGAATCTGGGGGAATTTAGCTACGCAGAATCAAATCCTTTATATATATATATATATAAAACACACAAATCATATATATATATAGATAGATAGATAGATGGATGGAGGGATGGATACAATTTTGGAAAATGCAAAAAGTTCATTTGTAATTGATAAAATGAGGTGTTTTTGAAATTTGTTTCTTCACCGAATTTCAGAATAATTTAAATAATTTCATTTTTATTTTAAATCAATAAAATTTTTTAATTGAATAAATTATTGTTGCAAGCACAATTTTTTTGGGGGAAATTTGCTCATTATATAGGTAAAGATTTTTTTTCTGTTTATTCAAATCTAAATTTTGTTCTTTTACACCAAAGCTAAAGATTTATATTACAACAGAAGAGTAACATTTATGCTGAATAGAAAATTTTATATTAAAAAAAGGAAGAAAGAAACTATATACGACCAGTGTCCTCTTTCAAAAATTTTAAGGGCATTATAATTAAACGGGAATGTTAATTGAAGGCTTTTGAAATGTAATGTTCTGGAGCGTGTATATAAAACTCAAGTTTCTCAGAAATCACTATTTTTTTTATAGGGAAACAAAACGCTACTCATAAATAAATTTACTACTGAGAGCTTGATTAATTGAAACTTTCAAACGAATTTCAGGAAAGAAATTATTGGTTTATTGTTTAAGTATTCAAACACACACATACACACACACACACATATATATATATATATATCCTGAAGGCCAAAAAAATTACGATTCTATGTTAAAAAAGCGAGGGAGCATAAAGTCACGCTCGAATTAATTTATCGACCGCGTTATGCCTCTAATGCAAAAAAAAAAAAAAAAACAGGCCTGGCATATATATATGTATATATATGTATATATATATATATATATATATATATATATATATATATATATATATATATATATATATATATATATACCAGGTCTGCACAATGAATGGCCTGGGGACCACATGCGGCCCGTCAGCACACATTCTGTGGCCCGCGAAGCCATTTGTGAACACACATAATATTAAAAATATGCAAAATACGAAATTATTTTTGTATTTATAATATTACGAAAGGAATACATAAGCAATAAATATTAATATTTATTTCATTTTCAAAATAATTATTAATTTATATTTTCTGAGAAAAAATATTTTTTAGTTTCCCATCTATCCTAATTTCTCGCGGCCCGTAGCAACTTTTCATAAAGTGTGGTGACGAAATATTGTTATGGGGTAATTTAAATCTTTATTTTATAAATAATAATTACTAATCTATTAGGAAAACTCTTTACTATCTTTAAAATCAATTTACAATTAATACTACGTTTCAATTAAATTTAACTTTTATCATTAGCCATAGTGGTTAGTACATTAAATTAGATGCTAAAGTTGCGTTGTGTTTTTTTATTAAATGCAATAACCCACAATAATATAATTAAAGTTTACCTTGGGTTCGTCTTACTGTTGCATCACTGTGGTGATTAATGAGCCAAAAGAAAAATGCAATGAAATCAAATGAAATTACCTCTCTATCAATGGAGTACACCTAAAAGCAAAATAACTTCTCCTAAAATAAAACTTAAAGAAATCAATTCTGTTGAAATAAAAAAAAACCTAAAGCTGAAAACCAGAAAATTAACTCAAAGGGAAGGACCGACATGACACAACTTTACATATTAAAAATTACAACTTTATTGCACTGACGACTAGTCTTACATTCAACATGACTCTCCTCCAAGCAACGATTACAAAATATTAACAGTATAGAGCCTTCATAACATTAAATAATTCACAAGAACAAATTCAGAGAAGTCGCAATAAAATCAATTACTAATAAGGGTGGCTGGTGAATCCAAAAAAAAAAAAAACTTTGTTACTCTAATTGAATTTGCTAACTTTGAAAAAATAAAATAAAATAAAATAAAATAAAATGAGTCTTAAGGACCTGCTGCAGATTTCAAAATGGAGAGAAATTAAGGACAGAATTTAAAGAACAGAAAAGAAAGGAAACGAAAGAATATCACCCGTCAACTTGCATCGTCCCGAGGTTTGGAGAAGGACGACTCCAAGCTTGAGTCTTACGCCCCCTCGCTACCAGTCAAGAATCCTTTTCAAACTCTCGCGCTCCCGAGTCAGCCCCCTGTCACCACTTGCATCTTTCGCGTAAAATCAGCTTCCATACAAAGTAGTCCATCGGCGCGCCGTGAATTGCAGATGAAAAAAATGAGGGGGAAGGCTACAGGTTGCATTCTTGAACTCTGCAAATCGTTATAAAATTTATTCTTCACCCCTCATCTCGTTCTTGTTGATAAAATTTATTTCACGGCGCCCTGGTCATCCATCTGATGATGTATTCTTGCGCACATTCTTTCTCCTGAGATTTCTCCCCCGTTCGAAAAATGGCGCGCAGTGGGTGTATCAGGTTACAGACAGCGGCCAGCACAGGGTAGCGATAAGAACTTGTTACCAAGTACAGATTCAGTTTTTTGGGAAAGAAAGAAAAACAATGAATATATCTAAAACTTTTACTATTTATCGAAATTTCTTCAACCTTTGAAATAAAATTCCCCAGCCAAAAATACGTACCAGCTACTTACAAGGTTTATAAATAAGATTAATTAAATAATAACAATTGGAACAATGATGCCAAACATATGATGATCTCCCCCAATTTAAATTTTCATAATGTCAAAACATTTCGAGAATTTTGCGCACGATTCTCCAAATGCGATGACATTAATCAAATAAACGAAGATTTGATCACCACAAGTTTAACCATCAAGTATATATTTAGCAGAGGCTTAATAAATTGATTAAAAACAAAGCACAACCGTTACTAAAATTTAATTACTTAAAAACCCGAGATTAAAATAAACTTTAATTATTTATAAACTATTAATTATCATCACAACAAAAGCAATATGGGCGTCATTACATTTGGAGTTGTGTAGGCCTGATGCATATCATAAATTCATAAAAGCCGTTAGAGGGCTTACAAACGAAAAATTAATGTCATTTTTAGCTATTTTTCCAAAGACATGTTAAAGTTCATTATCCAACCAGAGGCAGGTTATTTCACTCTTATTATGGGGTGCTGCTAAGTTACCGCATATTTAACCCTTGCATGCATTCCATGATAAATTATTCTCTGCTCACAAGCAAGAAATAGCATAAATATATATATTCTTTTAATTACCGACTCTTTTAACACGTATCTGAGGTATTGTAATGTTTAAAAGGTGTTGCCATGAAACTTCAAAATAATAATATTGAATATTCGAAATAAAAACAAACCCAAGTGCTTTAATCTCGGGTGTTTTTTAAAGTCAGCAATTCTGAAGTTACGTTATTTTAGTATTTTTGACATCTAATAATACATTCAGTTTTCAACTGGAGAATTGTATCATGATCACTCAGTTTCGCTCACAGAAATTTTCAATTGCTTCGAGTCTAAAGCCTTCTATCGTCTGTGAATGTACGAAAATAAACACACACACACACGCACACACATACATATATATAAACACACACACCCATATATATATATATATATATATGAACCTCCGTTAACGGACACTCCCGAATAGCGGACACCTCTAATTAACGGACATTTTTACGAGTCCCAGTCCTTTTATATAGGGCAATCCATGTTATTCCCTCTAGATAGCGGATGCTCTGAATAGCGGACAGGTATTTTTGAAAAACTTTCAATTATTATGGCAAACATTTCAAAATTATTCTAACAAGCAAGCTAAAAATATATGCTTATGCGTCTTTACAAAGCCTAGATGTTTCCTTTGAAGCTTGGATGTTTCAAGAACATTGATGCACAAAAACTTAGTGTTTCATGGAAGTCAAATAAGAAAGCGTGTTTGACCGCTGAGATAATGAGCGATACTCTGGTGGAGTTAGATAACAAAATGAAAAAACAAAAGAGAAAAATCCTTCTGTTAATGGACAATGCTACTTCCCATCCTGGTGATTTAAAGCTGAAAAGTGTTAATTTAATTTTCTTGCATCCTAACACCACTTCGATGCTACGGCCACTTGATCAGGGAATTATCCACAGCTTTAAAGTACGATACAGAAAGCTGCTTCTGAGACATGTGCTTTCACGGATTATTTCCTGCAAATCGAACAGATACAGAGTTGGCAAAATCTGTATCTGTTTTGGATACAATTTCCTGGACTACGTCAGTCCTTAAAAAGGTGGAACCTGGGTGCGTTATAAAATGTTTTAAGAAGGCGGTATTTTTGAGTACAAGCGAATTTGCAACTGACAGTACTACTGAAAAAAGCGAAAAGAACTTGCGGATCTAGTCTCCAATGTCAGCGTTGAAGAGTTTCAAATGTCAGCATTGAAGAGTATGTCAAGATATACGACGATTTATGCATTGAGGAAGAAAACCTGCATGTTTCCAATTTCATTCATCGGGACACCACTGAAGCACTGGCCCTTTCTGAAGATGATCATGAGGAATCGCCAGTGGAAGACTGCAAAATAAAAGATTATTCGGAAGCACTGAAATACAGCGAACAATTAAAACAGTTCTTTCTGAACAATGAAGATTCGGAGGGACGAGCAAAGCTAAATCTGAAGATTCACCTTGAAAAACAGGTTTGCAGTGTAAAAATGAGAAATCAAACTTTGTTAACAAATTTTTTCAGTAGTAATTAAAATAATTTAGCTCCAATACATTGTATTTTGGGATTATTTAATGCAAGATAAAAGGATCAACCACAGTAAAGTAGTAAATAGTCATTCTTTTTTTACCTAATTAATTTTTCCTTTTTAATTAAAATTGCATCCGTAATTTTCAATCAAAGGTCAAACACAAGTGCAAAAACTTTTTTTTTAAAAAGGTTGTCCTCCCCAATAGCGGACACCTTCTAATAACGGACAAAACTTTTGGTCCCGTGACTGTCCGCTTTTCGGAGGTACCACTGTATATATATATATATATATATATATATATATATATATATATATATGTAGGATTTGATTATCGCTCTTAACCACGCCCCTCAGCAGGAGTTCCCGTACTCCGAGAGGTTACTCCAGAGTGTAAGATGTTTGAGGCGACGAGTGGCAACAGGTGGAACGACAACATAAAAGTAAGATGACGGTGGGTGTGAAGGCGGAGAGACGAAGTTTGACGTGAAGACGCCATTGACGTTTGGTTGTACTTTTACTTACTTACGACGTATTGATCTTTCAATAAATCTGTTTTAGAAGGAAGGTGTTTTTATTCATCACGATCGACAGAGCCCACAAGTGTTGTCAGAAGTGCGATTGTGGCATAGAGCTTACTGTGTTTTGGATTACGACGCTAGGAATAATTTGAAAAAAAAGTGGTGAGTAAATCTTGTTCTTGTCCTGTTTGCTTGATTTTGCATGTGAAAATGAAGCTTGGTGATATTGAGGATATACGTAATGTACTGAAAAATTTGAAAACAAATAAAACTAAACTGTTGCATAAATTTATATTCGACGTTGAGGGAGACAGGAAAAATAGAGAGCGACTTAGAAATTTTTCCGGTTTTGAATTCAAGTTGAATGATTCTGAATTTAAATCTAAATTAAAGAAAGTTAACGATACATTTTCTTTGAACGAACTTATCATAATTTGTGATATTTTGAATATTCCATTTCATGGTGCTCAAACTGAAATCAGCGAATGTATTTTAAAACTGTTGTGTGATGTTACTTATTTGGCTGAAAGCATTCAAAATTCAGAAGAATCCGAATCGGAAAGTGAAATTGAAGAAATACAAGGTGATTATTCAGCGCTGTGTGAAAATACTCATGCCAGTAAATCTGTTCATTCTGATAGCGTTTTTAACTCTGATGAATCAGCAAAATTAAAATTTTATGATGTTGATAGTCGAAACAATATGAGATTATCAATCAATTTTAGTGATATCGAAAGTGTTGTACCTAAATTTAATGCTGAATCTCATGAAAATATTGTTAATTGGGTAGAAAATTTTGAAAGTGTTGCTGGGTTATTTAACTTATCTGACATTCATAAGTTTATTTTTGCCAAAAGATCTCTTGGTGGTAACGCGCTTCTGTTTGTCCAGAGTGAACTGGTTAACTCATGGAATAAGTTAAAAGATTTGTTAATTAACGAGTTCGGCACTGCCTGCAGTTCTGCACAACTCCATGAAACATTGGCTAAAAGAAATATGAAAGATAATGAAACGGTCCAGCAATATTTTTTAATTATGAAATCTATTTGTAGTCGCGGTAGTGTTGATGACAAATCCCTAATGCATTACGTAATTAATGGCATTCCTGATACCGTTCAAAATAAAACAATATTATATGGTTGTCACACAATTAACGAATTCAAAGAAAAACTTAAAATTTATGAAACTATAAAGAATGATATTGCAAGAGTTAAGTGTAATTTTGATAATACAAAAAGTAAATACAGTTTGGATAAAGTAAAACCGAGATCAGAAAATTTTGTTGATCGGGAACGCCCTATTATAAGTTATGACCGTAATGATAAAGTTTGCTTTAATTGTGGAAGCAAGGGGCACTTGTCTCGATTTTGTATTCACAAAACTATGAGGTGTTTTAGGTGCCAGAAATTCGGACACGTTTCAAAAGACTGTAATTTATCAACATTTGTGACTGCGAATAGTCTAAAACCCAAAAATCTGATGCTTAAAATAATGATAATGAAGAATGAAATTACGGCAATTTTTGATACTGGTAGTGATGTAAATTTAATTACTTTAGATTGTTATAAACATATTGGTAGTCCTGAACTTGTGAAAAATATTTTGACATTAAATGGATTGGGAAATAGTTCAGTATATACTATTGGTTCATTTTCTACAAATGCTAATATCCAAGGTAATGAGTATAAATTGACATTTCATGTAGTCAGAGACCATACTGTTTGCTCTCATCGAGTTTTATTAGGACGAGAAATACTCAAGTTTTCTGAAGTTTTAATGAAAGAAAATGATATACTGGTCGAACCATTAAGTAATAAAAATAATCTTGAAGTATTCCCGGTAAAAATTGAATCTAATGCAGACATTCTTGAAATAGGCGATATGCATTTAAAGGATGATATTCAAAGCTTAATCTCTGATTACAAACCTAAAAACATTAAAAAGTGCAGTACCGAAGCTAAGTTCGTACTAACAGATGATATTCCAGTTTATCAAACACCACGACGTTTGGCTTTACCTGAAAATAATGAAGTTAAAAGACAAACAAATGAATGGCTTGCAGAGGGCATTATTCAACCAAGTGCATCAGAATTCGCTAGTGCCATAGTTCCGATTAGAAAAAAAGACGGTAGTATAAGGATTTGTGTAGACTACAGAAAACTAAATAGTAAAGTTGTTAAGGATCGATTTCCTATGCCATGCATCGAGGATCAGATTGATAAACTTTCGGGGGCTAAGTGTTTCTCAACTATTGATTTAAAAAAAGGGTTTTTTCATGTGCCTGTTCATAGAGATAGTGTAAAATATACGGCCTTTGTGACTCCAACTGGTCATTATGAATTTCTCAAAATGCCGTTTGGTTTTTGCAACTCACCAGTAATTTTTGTTCGTTTCATAAATCACATTTTCCAAGACTTAATATCCGATAGTATTGTGTTGATATATATTGATGATTTAATTGTTCCATCGCAGACGTGTTACCAAGCTTTAGAACATTTAAAAATAGTAATCAAACGCTGTGAAGAATATGGTTTGAAAATTAATTGGAAAAAATGTAAATTTTTAATGCATGCTATCGAATACTTAGGGTATACGATAAAAGATAATACAGTGATGCCATCACCTAATAAAACCAAAGCAGTGGTTAATTTCCCACAACCACGTAATGTTAAACACATGAGATCTTTTTTAGGACTGACGGGTTATTTTCGCAAGTTCATTAAGGATTATGCGCTTAAAGCAAAACCGCTGAGTGATTTAACAAAAACGAATTGTGACTTTATTTTTGGTCCTGAGCGGTTAACTTCATTTAAATTGTTAAAAACAAAGTTAGCGGAAACTCCTGTTAAGTTATACGACCCATATGCCGAAACAGAATTACACACTATGTTTACCACTTCAAAAGAAGTCATTTCTAAACTGGAGCTTCAAAAGAAAATTTTTGGGAATCCCCATCGCATTGTATCGGATAAGGGATCAGCTTTTACTTCTGACGAATTTCAGTCGTATTGCCAAACCGAAAAAGTCCAACATTTTATAATAACCACGGGTTTGCCTAGAGCAAACGAACAAATTGAGCGTTTGAATAGGACTATCATTCCAGTATTGACCAGATTATCCTTGCCTGATCCAACAAAATGGTACCAACACGTCGATAAGTTACAAACTGTTTTGAATTCTACATACCAAAGAAGTATTGGTACAACGCCCTTTGAACTGTTATTTGGAGTGGAAATGCGCAATCCTGAGTTGCTTAAATTAAGACAGTTACTTGAAGAATTTTTAGCTCAATTTCAAGAAAATCGTAATGACTTAAGAGAATCTGCAAAACAGCAAATTTTGAGTGTTCAGGAAGGAAACAAGAAATCCTATAGCAAGCACCGACGTAAGCCTGCTCGGTATGAAGTGGATGATTACCTTGCCATTAAAAGAACTCAAGCCTGTCCTGGTCGTAAATTAAGAGGTCAATTTTTAGGTCCCTATAGAGTGACAAAGGTGAAACCCAATGACACCTACGATGTGCATCGTATTGGACAACATGAAGGTCCCATAACGACTAGTTCATGTGCTGAATTTTTAAAACCATGGGCATCTCCTACCCAACCTACTTGATTTCATTTATGTGCACTAACTGTTATTTTTTTTTTGTTTCTTTGTATGTGATGTCGTCCATTGCCCTGTGACTGTTGCTGCATCTACTTTTGGCCGGCTTGTGGTCAAGCCGCTGCCAGGATAGCCGAGTTGTAGGATTTGATTATCGCTCTTAACCACGCCCCTCAGCAGGAGTTCCCGTACTCCGAGAGGTTACTCCAGAGTGTAAGATGTTTGAGGCGACGAGTGGCAACAGGTGGAACGACAACATAAAAGTAAGATGACGGTGGGTGTGAAGGCGGAGAGACGAAGTTTGACGTGAAGACGCCATTGACGTTTGGTTGTACTTTTACTTACTTACGACGTATTGATCTTTCAATAAATCTGTTTTAGAAGGAAGGTGTTTTTATTCATCACGATCGACAGAGCCCACATATATATATATATATATATATATATACATATATATATATATATATATATATATATATATATATATATATAGAGAGAGAGAGGTACATATTAACTTCTGCCAAAGCATTTTTTAATGGGAACAATTTTACCTCGGATAAAACAGCTGTAGAATTTGGCTTCAAACACCTGTGCCGGTTTTTGTGGAATTCAACAGGTTACGTGTCTAAGCATCAACCTTTTAAAGTTTGACATTTCATTCCGTCTGTGTTCGAGTATTTAGTGCATTCACATATTTTTATAGAAGTATATAATATTTGTAATAGAGATTTACTCGAGTAATATCCCATTAATCATTGAGCTAAAATTTTAAGTTTTGGATGAGTATTATTATAGATTGTGACTTAAAAAAAATCTTTATGTAACGATTCATGTCATTCTAGTTTCATGAAAAATTTTAATAACTTAAAATGTATTTAAAAGTTTTTCCCGCAAACTTACATAAAAATGAAATAGATTAAAAAAATATATATATATATATATATATATATATCAGAAACTGGTTTCTATATCTCCTATAAAAAGCCAACAGGAAGTTTGGGGAAGGCGGGGAATGCATTTCCTTGGTTAAGCCCTACGCAGTTTTATCAGACGGCACAGGGATACAGCGAGTTCGAGACGGACGTCTGCTATACAACAGGAACTCTGCTAAGTGTAGTGGTCGGGAACTTGGTCATTACCACCACCAGGGGGCGGTAGTGACCCGTGACTCACTTTCTAAAAAAATACTCGACCCCAATGAAAATTTTTGGTAGTATCAATTTTTTCTTTTTTAAATTAGGAAAATGTTAACAAAAAAATAGAATAAAGAAATAAGCAAATATTGAAAAACTGTTTTAAAAATCGGTGAACAATAGATTATAAGTATATATTTTTACTCTACATAACAATAAAAAAAGTCTTGCTTTTTTCCTACACTTGTTTTTGCCAAGTCTCATGCGACTGTCTTAATTTTAAAAAAAATAATATATATCTGTATTTCATTTAGGTGAAAATTAATGAAAATTGAAACTGAAATAGAGCAGGATATCAAAGTTATAAGCTTCATATTAAAACATGGAAAATTATAAACTTCATTTATTTATATAAAACCGAAATAGAATATAATTAGTCAGAAGGGTCAGCCTGGGCCTCAGAAAATATTCGTTCAATATTTGGAAAAATATTTGAGAGTGCTACTCTCATACCGCCTTCATGGTTAATAGGGTGGAGCGAAAAATGCAGTTTTGCCAAATTCTTTCCTAATAGCGAAAATAATTTGACCCAACCGTTCAAAAAGCGTATCCTAAAATATTTTAAATTTATTTTGAGTCTATCTACCGACGCATTTGATTTGAATTTCTTCAAATCTAATCCAATTTCTCTTTGCAATATCATTTGCAACCGCGAAAGAGCGAGAAAGCAAAAATCAATTAAGTAGCCAAAGAGCGGTTTTTTTGCAATCATATATGGGCGGTCATTACTCCCCTGTCCGTGCGCATGTGCAAGCACACGTGCCATACACACTTCTTTGGTCAGAATCAGTGATTTTCAACGATTATTGTTCACAGTTCGGTCGTAACTAGAGTTTCGTTTGCTAATTGTTACAGAGTTGAATATGGATAAAACAAGAAAAGCTTCTAGTTCTTGTATTTTTGGCAGCATTGAAGAGGTGAAAGGTAATATGTTGCCTACGTATAAGGAGGTCATGAAATTTTATAATTTTGTAAGATTTCAGCTAAGGTTAAATCGGATACTCGAAGGGAGCCAGCTGTTTTACATATTGCGGAAATTGTTGCGGTGAGAATCGAAACCATATGGCAAAAAGCTTCAATTCCTATCGTATCCCACACCCACATTACACAGTTGATAAAAGATTACTATTCGAAATATAAAAAATTGATAAAATCTTGGAAACGATTGACTGACGATAAAAAAAATTTCCATGCCCGTAGTAACAAACTATTTGATATCTGTTCTTGTAAGTGCAAAGATTTTCTACGATGTAAGTATCAAAAGGAACAAAAGTAGTGAAAGAAGAACAAACTTTTTTGACTGATCAGAGGACTGAAAGAAAAATGATTATTGGTGGTATAGACTTTTCACAGACGAAAAAAATGCAAAAACAAAATGGTTGAAATAGAAAGGTTAGAACTATATTATGCTTCTGTGACAAATACAGAGAAACGCAAGAATACAGAACTTTCTCCACGAAGCTCTGTTACATCGGACGAGTCAGAAGATACAATTGATATAGGCGATAATTTAGAACCGTGTTCTTGAAAGCTTCAAGTGCCCCAGAAAAAATCAAATCTCAGCTTGCCGTCTTTGCCAAAAATATGTGATCGATATGGCCTATCTGATAGAGCTGGTGCAGCAATCGCGTCTGCAGTTCTTCATGACATTAAATCAGATGTCGTAATAATAGACAGATCAAAATTGCTCTGTGAGAGAGCAAAAGAACACACAGAAATATTAGCTAAACATCGAGTTTTCAGTGTTCCATCTTTATTCTTTGAGGGCAGAAAGGATAAAGGCTTTTATGACAACTTTTATGAGGGATGAAGGCTTTTATGACAGCAACAGAGACAGGTGACAAAACGTGTCTGTCTTTCTTTGCTGTCGCCGTTGGTGCGGAGTAAGCATTAGTATGAAAACCCAGTGTGTCACACAGAGGTAGAAGCGAACAGAAGGAACTGCAAGTATAGCCTTGTAAGACTGTGTCACACCTAATTTAACAATATATCATGTATTTTTTAGCGTATAAAAATATTAATGAGTATTAAAATTCCGTAATTATAGAAAATTTAATGCATAGCATATTTTTTAATTAAGTAATTCAATATGATGTAAATTTACTTCAAATTATCCGCGATCCCTTCCAATCTTTATCGCGACCCTCAGTTTACACACCACTAATTTAGATGAATCTATTTTTCTCAGTTTTGGTGTAGTGCGGCTTCATAGGCGTAGCGTCGGGGGAACGTGCTCTCCTCCCCCCCCCCAACTTAACTTGAAATAAATCCAAACGTTAATAGAAGTTCAGTTAAAATCGGAAAATTGTAGAAAACTTTTAAGAAAGTTGGTTTTTCCCCGCTTTTTCAAACTGTGAAACTGAAGATTCCGATTATGTCTTTAGCCTTAATATAGTTTTTAACAATGATATGATCCATAGCAAAAATTCGATGCTATTATTGTTTCTCATTTTATTTATATTATATTTATTTTTCTCATAGTATAACTTTTGAATACTACTCGAACATCAATTCTATTGTTATTTAATTAAAAAAAATTATAACTGAATTCAATTCATGCCCCCCCCCCAAAAAAAAAAAAAAATATATATATATTAGAAGCCCGCTACGCCTATGTGTTGCTTGGTTCCTTGTTGCAAAAAAATATATATCAGATAATATTACGTACCTGTTTTCCTCCTCCCACTTCTTTCTTTGTCTTTTTTTAGCATATTTTGCCCTTATCGAGCATCGCCATCCACTCTTTTCAAGTCAATAAATCAATTTTAAACAGATTGATGTATTGACTTCTTGGTGGCTTTGACTACAGCTTTCTTCAATCCTCTTACTTCTTCTCTGCCCTGAATACATAATTATTCTCAAAATGTATTAAAAAATAAATAAAAATAAAAAACCAATAAATTTACCTGCAAAGCTTTAAATAATTTCCCAAGAAACACTCGCGAAGAAAAAGAAACAAAAAAAGCGTGTTTTTTTTTTTTTTTTTTTAAAGATAGAAATATACAGGGTGCAGCAGAAAGAACGTTCTGATTTGGAACGTCAATAAAAAAATACAAAGCGAGATAAAGAAAGGAATCTTTTATAACTGAGAAAAAATTATTTATTTATTAATAATTATTATTTTATTATTATTATCTATTTTATTTATTTATTTATTTATTTATACCCTCGGTATGTTCTTTCTGCCGCACCCTGTATATGTAAACTTTTATTAATTTACTACTTAATAGCGCTTATTTATTCTACTTTTTGTACGAATATTACTTGGAAGAATTCTTCATCTTTATTCACGCAAGATGAAAAAAAATTCTAATACCTCGAATCTGTCTCAATTCGATTTTTATGAGCATTTAAGGCTGCTGTGTACTAACTCTATTGGATTGGCTCAACTCAATGTTAACCTATGGAGAAAATGTGTCTACTATTTACAGCTACATATTTGCTGGTAATTCAATAAAAAATGGTATTTTCAGACAGCCTGAACTTTTCTGCACCTTGCAACAGGGTTCATTTAATAAATTTCGTCCACCAAAGGAATTTATGATCGTTTAAAACACACTATACCAGATACACACTATTTTTTCTCCGAATAATTTAAATTTAAAAATATTATTTGCATTTGGAAAAAAACGAAAAATGCTCCAAGGTGTAATATTTTTTTTCTGTATTACGGAGTACAATTAAAAATAATCTTTAAATCCAAGTCGGCAATCCTTGGACATAGTTTAACATTGAGGTGAGCAAATCCAATCGGGTTAGTACAGAGCAGCCTTAAGATGAGCATCTGCATATATTTATTGTTTGGATTTCATTAATCGTCGGACACTCATGTATTGTTTAAAAATTCTAATCAGCTACTAAATATTGTGTATGAAATCAAAACGATGATGCCCTTTTCTTTTCACTGCGAATTGTACTCTTGAGGCATATTATTTTAAATTTAATTAAACGTGAAAGTTGCTTAGTTCTATTTTAAAGTATTTTTGAAGAGTACAAGAAGTTAGTATGTTTAGTATTATACACTATGTGATGAAAGCATGATAAATTTTAGCAATGTTGGAAAGCTGTCTTCTGAAACGAGTGTCAATATTTTAATTTTTATTTTTAAATATATATATATATATCTATATATATATATATATATATATATATATATATATATATATATATATATATATATATATATATATATATACACTGCTGGCCACCCAAATTGCAACACCAAGAAAGACAAGAGATATCACAACAAAATTTATTTTGTAGATAACATGTTGACCAAGTATCAAATGATTAAATTTATAGACTTCTGTGAAGTGTGGTTCCTGCCAAAATCAATAGCCAGAGTAGCCGCCATTGTTGGAGATCACTGCTGCCACACGCCTCGGCATTGATTCAAAGAGACTTTGGATGAGTTCTTGGGCTACAGCAGACCAAGCAGCTTCCACACGTTGTCAAAGTTGATCTGCTGTGGCAGCTGGGGATGGAATCTGGGTCAATCGTAGAGCAACCATGGACCACATGTTTTCTATCGGCGAAAGATCCGGAGAGCGAGGTGGCCAGGGAAGCAATTCAATCTGGCGATTGACGAAGAACCGTTGGACAATGCGTGCCACGTGTGGTCGCGCATTATCCTGTCGAAATATGGCTGTGGGCAAGCCCTGAAGGTAAGGAAGGACAACTGGCTCCAACATCTCGGAGATGTAGCGCTGGCTGTTTAAAGTACCGGCAATGCGTACTAGAGGTGTGCAAGAGTGATATCCAATACCGCCCCATACCATAATTCCCGGTGCAGGACCAGTGTGGCGGTGCATAACGCAGCTGTTCAGCATCCTCTCTTCACGGTGTCTCCAGACTCGAATGCGACCATCGTAGTGTTACAGACAGAAGCGTGACTCGTCAGTAAAGACAATTTCATTCCATTCTGCCGTCCACATCCTTCTGTCAACGCACCATTGGCGGCGGAGACGTCTGTGGTTCTGCGTCAAGGGTAGACAAAGCAATGGACGTCTTGCCGACAGACCACTCTGCTGTAAAAGGCGCCGAATGGTACGCGCAGACACTGGATGATGCGTTATAGACTGCATGTGCTGTGCTATGGTTCGTGATGTGACTGAGCGATCCGTCACTGCCATGCGCACAATTTGCCTGTCATCACGTGAAGTGGTGCGCTGAGGTGGAGGCGATCGAACACGCCGGTCCGTCGTACCCTCCTGCATCCAACGATCACATATCCGCATTACAGTCGTTTGGTTTCGTCCAACACGACTACCGATTTCCCTGAAAGATAATCCACAATCTCGGTAGGCCACTATCCTTCCTCTGTCGAACTCGGATACTTGATCAAAAGATGATCGCTGTTTTCGACGAGGCACAATTGATCGTTTTTATGAAAAAACCACAAGAAAAACACAATTGCTGAACTTGAAATCGTCGAAATCTCCAAGCCTTAAATAGCGCTTTGAAGTGGCGCCACAGGCGCGCGTGATGTGCGTCTGCGCTGAAATTCTAATCATTAGCATAACTCACCTCCGCTAATGCATGTTGTAAATTTCAAGTTATTTGCATGCTTCCTTCAGGGTGTTGCATTTACAGTGGCCAACAGTTTATATATATATATATATATATATATATATATATATATATATATATATATATATATATATATATATATATATATACAGTATGTCCACTAAAGTCCCTTCCCACCCTCTTAACTTCGGAACGGCTGCTGCTATATTCATAAAAGGGGTGTCTAGGTATAGTAAAGTAGCCATGCGCTACTGAATAAAACGACCTACCGCGCCACCTGGTGGAAAACAGCGGAGTTAGCATTCCTATCTCGAAAACGGAATGAGATAGAGGAAAAAAGTGATTTACAAAGTTGTAGAGTATTATCGAATTAGTAAGAAGAGACACCTTGTGGACATTAATGCGAAGAATAGAATGGTTAAAAAGCGCATTTGTTTTTTCGTGATTTCCTACACTGTGACGTCACGAAACTTGAACGGAAGGAGAAATGATTATCTTTCGGGCAAAACACGACACCGCAATGACGGTGAGAAGTTTGAACATCTCAAATAAAGGTATATTATTAAAACTAGTTGTTTTTTTCTTTCTCAGATCGTTTTGTCACGTCACAATGTAGGAAATCACGAAAAAACAAATGCGCGTTTTCACCGTTATATTTTTTCCATTAATGTCCTCAAGGTATCTATTTGTACTAAATCGATGATCTTCTACAACTTTGTAAATCACTTTTTCCCCCTATCTCGTTCCGTTTTCGAGATAGGATTGCTAACTTCACAGTTTTCCACCAGGTGGCGCGGTAGGTGGTTTTATTCAGTAGCGCATGGCTACTTTACTATACCTAGATACCACTTTTATGAATATAGCAGCAGCCGTTCCGAAGTTAAGAGGGTGGGAAGGGACTTTAGTGGGCATACTGTATATATATATATATATATAGAGAGAGAGAGAGGGTGATATTTTTAAAACTACACTACTCAGAGCCATCTGTAGCGCGATGTATCAGCCGGAATTCCACGAAAATTGATAGAGGGATTAAGGATGACATGGGAAACAGTTTCCGTGAAACATTAGTTCCAAAAGTCGCCGATACGGGAAGATATGGCACTGTTGTTGACGGAGCATCCGAGAATTTGCATAAAAGGCAAGTAAAACATCAAAATGCAAATTCATGACTACGTAGTCGACAGCAGTGCCAGAATATTGGGGTATAAAGTGCGGAATCTTTTGCGCTTTTGCTTTACAGAAGAAAGGGTCATCAGTCTCTTTTATCCACTTGCATGACCACCTTGCTCCCCGGACCTAACCCATGTGATTTCTTTCTGTGGGGTTATTTAAAGTCTAACGTGTCTCTTGATGGAGTCTTGAACTTGGCGGCCCTAAAGGACAACATATCCCGGACTTTGATGAACATTCCTGGTGACATGTTACGCTTGGCCCTTGAGAACGTAGTGTTCGGGATGCAACGTGTGGTCCACCAAGACTGTGGTCACATTGGGGGAGGGAGAAGTGAATTTGCTGCATAAAGCTGTGTTGCAGTGAAATTTCTTTGTTATTCATTTGTCTGCTTACAACTTTTTCGATATTCATTCCTTATTTTTACAGCCCGAAATACTGGCGCTGCTGTCGACTACATAGTCGTGAATTTGTATTTTGATGTTTTACTTGCCTTTTATGCAAATTCTCGAGTGCGCCGAAAACAACAGCGCCATATCTTCCCTTTGGGCGACTTTTGGAACATTTTTCTTGTTTTTCTTTTCACGGAAACTCTTTCTCATGTCGTCCTTAGTCCCTCTATCAATTTTGGTGGAATTCCGACTGTTAGATCGCGCTACAGATGGCTCTGATTAGTATCAGTTTAAGAAAAATCACCCTATATATACTATATATATATATATATATATATTATATAATCTTCGGATAAAAGTCTGAAAAGGAAAGATTTATTTCTTCAATTAATCCATTTAAAAATTTAACCAACCAATATCACTGCTGTGTATAAAAGCATGTAGATTCAAAAGTACGTTAAAGTTTTAAGAGGGGGTAAAACACTTTAAAATCTGGATCAGAAATTAAAATTAGTGACTAATTTCGAAATAAGTTAATCTTCAGTCTGGAAATCATTAGGTGCGAGTGTTACCAAGGGCAATTCATAAATGAGACTGGCATGTGAAGCAGGGAATCAATAGAATTTTCCAGAACTTTCTGTGTGTCCGCGACCAGAGACATAAAAGGAATACATCTTTCAGACCAACGGCAGACAAAGAGTCGATGAATTTACCGAATCTTGGATCGTGACAAGCAATATAAGGACATTCCATGCTGAGTATACCTGTTCTCGTCAAACAAAATTTGATGTTGTCAGCCCTCCTTTCATTCAATTTGTATTAATTTTTCTTTCATAAAACTTTTACTGTTAAATTAAATAATCAATTACCGGAACCTTGACGGGTTTTTAAAGGGGTTCTCCAAGACTCTTCTTGGTTTCAAACTGTTCAACATCCATATTAATACGATTCCCCGTTCTCTAGGGTCAATAATGCTCTTTACACGGATCACAGTCATTCTCGTATAGTCAACCAAACACACATTGTGTTCAATACTCTCCAAATAGATGTGCACTCTTTACCTAGTCTGTTAAGAATTAAGGCTAATGCCTCTAAATGTGTTGCAATCCTGTTTATTCTGCGTCTAGTCCCATCAGTAGTAATATTCTCCTTAAATGAGAACCGAAATCCTGGGACGACTTATGAGTTTTCACAGATTCTTAATGGCAGCAGCACAGACCAAGGAAATTAATTATCCGTCAAACTACTGCTTACAAAGTATTCCTCTTCCCTCTGCTGGATCATCGCGTTAGTTTGCCGTTTTGAGATAAGTTGTTATTTCACAAGTTATCAATGAAAACAATTCTGCTTTAAGGTTGTCCCATTTGTGGTTCCATGGGCAAAACACTAGAAGAAACTGTCAGGTCTTTGAGAAAAAAACTCTTCGTTATTTTATTTCGATGCCTTCTTACAGTAGAACTGAAGAGTTTTTAGGACCTCACAATATTAGGTCGATCTAAGCGAGTACGTTAGTAGATATCTTAGTGAGTAAGTTAGTAGATACCCTAATAACCCATATTCCTTACATAGCTTTGAAGAACTGGAGAGTATATTTCATGTTTCCAAATTTTCTCAAACGGGCACAACCGGAAACTAAACAAACAGTAAGAGACACGAGTATGAGCGACCTAACAGGTACGCTTGCAAAGCACTTCTCACAAATATTTCGGAAAAGAAAAACGGCTTCTCCCACAGGGTCGAGACGAAGCTCTTACCTGGGGGAAACTACCAATTTCACACACACTCAGTAAGCGAAAAACTCAAGTCTGTAATTAATATACACTTTTTCAAATCTGGACAGGAAGGGGAAGGAAGTAAGGTTGCCATGCACGGGAAACTGCCAAGCGCGGGAGAGGGCGGCCAAAAATAATGTGCCAACAACATTGCGTGCGCCCTAGGAAACAGCGAAGAACGCGCTAAGCTAAGTACTCAAGTTTCGCCAAGAACTCGTATTGGTCTCGGCATACTTTGACGTCAGCAAACCGTTTTTTTCGAAGAAAAACGACGAGTTGGACCCTGATGCGAGGCTAGTAGGAACCAAGCCACGATCCTAAAGCGAGGGTAGCAATTGGCAACAAACCAGTTCACCCTACCGATGTTAAGAATAATAGAAGAGGTCCGAGAATCCTATTGAACATGGTAACACTGGGTACAAAAGCTATTGACATGTAAACGCCCTGCTTTCAAGCGTACACAAGCTGGCGTGATACAAATGATACCTTAAGCTGAGTCCAACTAGGAATTGTGCGAAATACAATTATCTTTAAGAAAAACCGTTACTGGACCAAAACACACGCAGCGTGGGAATTCCAGGAACGACCACGAGGAATGGTAAAAAAAAGGGACCATATATTAATTGAAAGAAAGTAAACTAAATAAAAAATTTGGACTAGGATTACTAAAAGTTAATAAAAAGAGGTTAGATTTAATTAATGAAAACTGTACCGAAAAATCGTCGTTACAGGGCACAACCGGAAACTAAACAAACTAATGAAGAGAGAAGAGAAAAGGCGAGAAACTAAACGAAAATGGATGGATGAATTGAAGAAGGGGAATTCCTCATTAAAAGTTTTCATATTGAAAATCGCAGACTATTCAACAGACAGCATTACTATAGCTTTGAAGCTTTCTTCGCGTTTTGCACTATTTTGAAAAGTTTTCACTCTTTTCATTTCTATTTCAGGGAAAGGTGACCAGATGACGTAAAAATCTCAGAGCTTCTAAAAAAATATCCAAATAAATTTCAAACATTTTTTTCACAAATGTAGGATATCAGGACCTATCAAAAGCGTTTCCACGAAGAATACTAAGTGTATGCAATTTTACTTTATCACTCAAAACATTAAGTATTCGCTTCTACTTTTTAGGCGAAAATACTCTGTGTATCAGATAATGTTACGATTAAAAACGACTTAACTATTTAATTGCCAAAAAAGTTTATATTGACAAGTTTAAGACTGCACAATTTGATCTAAAAATAAGATTTGAAGTCGCCTCTAACTTGAAAATCCAAAATAATGAAAAATTTTCCTTCTATCGCAGAAAATTAAAATTCATTTATTAATTTTAATTATTTATTAATTTTAACGTGGGTTATAAAATGTTCGTCTGAAGATCTTCGCTAAAACAACTCGACCGAACCCTGTTTGAATGAATAAAAGCCTTTTCTACTTGACACGTGAAATGAAATGACTTTGCTCTTCCCTCTCCTGAAATGACATTTTCCACACCTCCGTAAACCGTCCAAGTAACAGGCAGAAAATGGGAAAATGGTAAGGAACTAGTGTTATTTTATCACTTTAAAAAAACCCTCTTTCAGCATGATACATGCATCGCCCTAGCAAGTCAATTTCCGGTTGGAAAAGTGAGGGGTCGTGTTGAGAGGGGAATCAGTGGCATTTTCTTATATTACAAAAATCTCTGTGTAACCGAAGCGGCTAGAGAGAGTGTGTCATTTGTTATATATCTGTAGAACACAAGCTGGTTTTAGCATTGAGGTAAGTTTATTAATTTTGGAAGTATGCTTAATGGTATTTAGAATACGCTTTAAAAAAAACAGCAATAACTAGTGCTTGAATATGCTTTTGTTACCAATATTAATCGATGTTGTTTTTAAAACTTTTTGCACGAATATTTCATATAAGTAATTATATTTAAAAATTGCTTGTCAATGAGATAACGGAAATGATATATATATATTTTCACTTTTCAATTAACAGATAAATGTAAAACACTTTCAACCACATTCTCCCCCCCCCCCCCCCCCCGTCTGGATTAAGTTCCAAAAATTGCCATATGTAACAACAACATTCTCTTTTCCAGAAGATATGAAATTCTAATTAATATATATATATATATATATATATATATATATATATATATATATACATAGATACACCCACACAAATATAGGTTATACATTTTATAATGTATATATTTATAACATTTGTAAAATCACACAGGCTACAACCGCATATAAACTCAACATTTTCGGCTTCGAGACAAAATTGATGAGAAAAATTTTGTGCCTTAGTATATATTATATAAGGAAAGTATATCACAATCTTTTTGTCTATCGTCAATTTCGTCACCTGAGAATTCACTGCTCAAACGACTTTAAATCGTTAGTACAGGAATTAAATCATAAGAGACCCTCAAGAAAGCCTTGATCGTAATTAAAGCTCTGTCTGTTAAATTGCTTGAAAATTCTTGACTCTAATTATTCAGCTATCTCTATTTCTGTCACTAGTTGAACCGTAAAATAAAAGACTGGACTCTCTTTGACTGATCGCAAGTATTTCCCACTATTTTACTTTAAATAAACGCAAGAGATTTCAAACGGATGTCAATAATATTTTTTTCCAGCCTATAATGAATTACCTATAATGAAGTTTACCGGAATGAGTTTTTCATTCTAAATGCTGATCATTCCATTTCATCTCCTGAAACGAATTTTATAATGAAGTAATTTGAACGGAATTGTAGAAAAAAATACACATGCCGTCCTATGAAGTATTTATTAAATATGCATTTACGAATTTTGATAATAATAAGTATTTCATAGCGCTATTTCTAATGAGTAAAATGACTGTATCGAGTTTTTGAAAGTTTGCAATATTTCAGTTTAGAATGTTAAAATATTTTGGAACTTGCAGAGGAGTACGATTAAAGTCGAAATAGAAACGTTTCTTAACATTATTTTATATTTTAAGATTTTTTTCGCAATTTATTTCATTTAAAATACGATGTCATTCGCAGTATTTCGTTGAACTAAAGTATCTTACAGGAAACACACAAGCACAGGACTGGATCTAGAGCTTTTCGGGCCCTAGGTTTGTAAATTACAATAAAATATAAAATGAAAATAAAAAATTAATACTAAATTATTTCGCGAAATTAAAAATTTTCATTTCTTATTTAGACATCTGTAAACTTATTAATAATAACCTTATAAAAAAAGAGTGTTTAGAATATCCTTTTCTATGTACAATAATATTGCCTGTGCATTGGGCTTTTGGGACAGTGCATTGGGGCCGAAAGAGTACTTGGTCAATACATTTTTAGCAGTTTCAATACGGGAAATGAACGTTTTCCTTCTGCATTGCTCTTTCGTAATGTTAAAAACAATTTTTAAAATTATTATCCGACGTTAGGAAATGTGGATATAATTTTGTTACCGGTTATAAAATTCAGTTTTTCAGAAGCAGTGACTCCGTTTTCAGCCTTACTTAATAAGTCAACTCTGTTCCATTTCCACTTTCATTTCATCAACATTTACATCTTTACTATAAACTACCCGAATAAAAGTTTTACTCACAAGAATGCACTTTTGCTATAATCATATATCAGCTTGAATTTATTGTTTATATCTTTATATACATCATCTCTTCTACACAAATCAATAACTATTCTTTCACAAACGTTTATATGTTCACTCCTAAAAGATTCACCTCCTTTTAATTGTACGTTGTTATCATCTAAATATATATGTGTCGCCCAGTGGCTAAGTGGTTAAGGCATCAGCCTACACGCCGGGGGTGCGGGTTCGATTCCCGCATGAGATTTGGCTGTATTCTGGGGAAGCGGTCAGTCTTCCGCCTGCAAATGGAGCCCTGCCTAGAAAGGGAAGCTGCAAACCATCGTCCATCGCCGGTGTCATCGTTTGTCAATAAAATTCTTCTGTGACTGTGTCATTTGTCTGTTTCTATCTTCCTTGTATTCATATGTACACCGAACTGGGGTGTAATGTCGTCATCCCCCAGGGACATTAGCCAAAAAAAAAATGTGTATGTAACGAATTTGGAATCTGAGGAAAGACAGAAGAGCAGGCGATGACTAGGATTGTAGTCGTTGTCTTAACTGATTATTTAATCCAGTCAATAGAGTTCATTTGATGAGAATAATCATTTTATTTACTCGAGCACATCAGGGATGAACAATACTGATATTTAGTTGAGATCAACATTTATCAGGAACTATTAATATTTACAACAGCTATGTACATTGAAGAGAGGAGAGGTTGTTTGACTCAGCTAACTAAAGCCATTACATGATGCTAAGTGCCGCGCAGTTAAGTCCTCCGCAAATTGAGCCCAGCACACGCCCAGCCCACTCCCAGCTCAAACATACCACGCGCATGCGATGGGTCGATGCACAGCATATCGAACCCAGCATGCACGTCCACGCCAGCCTAGCACGATGACATCCGATGATGAATTTCTATTGGATTTGAAATCAGAATCAGAGGATGACGAATTAATTTGATTGAATTCAATAGTTACGTGGAAAAAAGGGCATTTGAGTGCAAGTTGGAGGCTATTGATAAAGTTGTCCTGGCCACGACAGTACTCCATGATTATTTAAGAAGGAAAACTCTATCAGGAATGAACCAGAGGGAAGAAAACGATGAACTCATGGACAGTTCTGTTGAAATTAATTTTTCCCCCTCACCTCAAAATCTTACGAGAAGTTATAGAAATGCATTTTAAATAAGAGATAAGTTCAAAATGTGTTTCAATAGAGCACAAGGATCTGTTGAGTGGCAACGCAGAACAGTTGAAAAAGGGCAGTACTGAGTCCTAATATAATAATACTTATATATATATATATATATAATACATAATATAAAAAGAATTATTATTATTATTAATAATGTATTACGCATTACATATTATGTTAGTATTACATAACATAACCAATGTAACAATGAATATATTTCTGCAATATTTTAGTAAAAATATATTGTACATACCGTCTGTGTCAAGTTCAGCACCAATTTTCTCTACAATCAAGTTTAATCAACTTTTCAACAAGTTCAACATCCATGTTGAAAAAAATCACCGAAAAAACAATTTGATTGCTATATTTTTAAATTTTAAATCTGACCCACGACCCACGAAAACTGTACGATATGCACACAAACCTTCCCACGTATGAGACACAGCTGAGTGGGCTGGCTTGAAGATGGGTCGAATATGCAGTGCCTCGATCAAAACTTCAAAACTGTGTTTCACAGTTTTCCCCACGCGTGGGCTAGGCGTGTGTTGGGCTCATTTTACGGCAGTCAAGGTTCGTGAAACACATAGTACCTAGCTATGGTGCGGTAGACGCCCATGCTTTAATCTACGAACAAAAATGAGAAAGTTAATATAAAGGGGGATTTCGAAAATAAAATTGGCCGAGAGCAACAGAATTTGGAATAAAAAACACACGGTATCCGAATGAACCAGTCCGTGCAAACATAGCCTCGCCTAACGTGACAATGGAAAGTTTCATTTGCACACGTGACCGTACACGTACAGTATATGAGGCGATATTCTAAAGCGACAGCCAGGCGCCACAAACAGAAACGGAAGTAATTGTAGAAGGGGAAAGATTAAAGATATAGAATTAATTATTGGTGGGACACTATTATTATTATTAAATGCATGTTTTTATTTGGGTGTTTTCGGGCCCTAGGCATGTGCCAATTTTGCCTGTGGATAACAGCGGTCCCTGCACAAGCATCACCTGAATCGGCATATGCAAGATTCTCTTTTGCTTTAAATTAAACGCACTAGTAAAAATATATGAGTTTTTAATGGGATTACCATACAGTTAATGATATAACACGAAATGCAGTTGTAAGAATTTGGATTCTATGGACGAGGTGGTGAGTTTAAAAACTATCTTTATGCACTTAAGAGATTTTTCGTTAAACGTTTTGCAGATAAACTTATATTTTAGCACCAAATTTCCTAAAGAAATAGAGAATTTTGCTACATAATTAAACTACACATACATGCAGGAATGCCACTTTAATCAAAATCCAGTTATAACTAATTGTTTTTAAATTTTTGGATGAGGATAGTTTTGAAATTCGCCACCTTAAAGGAATTATGATACTAAATGCATTTTGAGTAAAGTATTCATTTTACATAGTAGGTAATGAAAATTAGTAATGAAAATTATTTAATGCCTAACTGTCTTAATTCCGTACAGTTGTGATCAGTATGTAATATCATTTACCGAAATTAATGCTAAAATATGAAATAATTAAAATGAGACGGCTTTATTCATCAGAACTTGAAAAACGGCTCTTTTGCTGATATACTGCAGCAGTCTTTCAATTTCAGCAGTTTATATACAAACTCATTGCAAGCGACCTTTTATTCCAAAAGTATTCGACAGTTAAATGACTTTCCCCAGTTTTCTTAATTTCATCGGAAACATTTTCTGTCTATTCACATATAAACACTTATCATGCATATTTTGATAACCTTACTCCGATAGATACTTCTGAGTTTAAATTCGCCTCTCAGTAACAGTGCATTTTAATTAAGTATCCAATTTCTCAAAATAGACTACCCAATTTGACTACCAGTGCAATTTTTGTGCAAGAGCTGCCCTGCTTTTAAACTTAAAAAGCACTCATTGAGATTCATCATGAAATTATGTAGAGATTTTCTCTTCAATGAAGGATGATTTATAAAAAAAAATATATAAAACATTAAAAGTACGAATATTTGAATCTGAATGTACCCTTATGTATGTAATGGAACTTGTCATGATACTGCATATCTATTACTAAATATAACTATCTCTCTAATATTTCTGTACTCAGATGACAAAATGTTATAAGAAATTTACGTGACAACAATTCTAAGATTCAAGCTGTCATGAAAAATCAGTAATTTGTTTTACATGAGCAAACGTGGTACCAATGTTGGCTATTACTTGGAGTAAATAGAAATATCGGCGAACGAGTATCCAGAATGTGAAAAACTCAATTTTTAAAAGAAAATTTTCCGATAACATTTTGCCATCTGACCATAGATTTATTGTAGCTATTTAAAACATCCTAAATCACTCTAGAATTGCAGAAAAGCCTATCTTTTACTGCGCAAGTCAAACATTTTCGTTAAGGAGATTTCCCCTAAGCTAATGGCATGATCAGGATTCCCAGTGATAAATATGTAACAAAACCAGACTGCATTTTTTTAAAAGAAAAAAAAAACAGATTGTAGCTAAGAAAACCCAGCTCTAAAACATTAAAAAAAATTAAATAGGATAAAAACAAATACAATCAAGGTAATGCACACCATATTTTCTAAGATTATTTGATTAATCGAAATAATTTTATTTCATTTCCAAATTTTACCTATTTCATCATCCACCTCCAAACTAATTTTCTTAAAGATCTTCATTTTTTTCCTTCTTTTTTTATGCGTACTTCTTGTGTACAATACGCTCCTTCTGTTACTTCTTTCACACTTTCTGTTTTAGGTATCTAGGTGCGACAATTTTGACGATATCCATTTATTGCTTGTTTTTCTTCCTTATGATCGTTTATGGTTTCTGTTTTGAGAGAATTCGTGTCTTTCGTTTGTACAACGAAACCTCGTTTATCCGGACTAACTGGGACCATGGGCAATCCGGTCAATCGAAAATCTGGGTAATAAGCAAAACAAAAACCTTAACTAAGCAGACTTACCGTTCATTAGGATAAAAAAACTATGATTTATAACAAAATTACATAGTATTGTTTACAAGACATTAAAAGTATAAAATTAACTTTTCTGAGTCAATCCACGTCACACTCTAGTAAAGCTTTCTTAAACTCAACAAAAAGCATTTTATTACCATAATTTATGGTGCAATCTATGCAGGAACTGTACATTGAATGAAACTAAAAAGTGAATATTTGGCATACGTATAGTTACATTCTTACTGTCATAGTTAAAAATTATATCTAATGTGAACATTAAATAAAAAATGTCTACAAATCCGTTCCGGATTATACGGAGATCCGGATCAACGGGGTCCGGATAAACGAAGTTTTTCTGTATTAACTTGTGAATAAACTCTTTCTACACACTCAGAAGAGTGAGGTAAAATAGTAGTAAAATGGATCATAAAATTTGATTAGATTTAAGATCATCGAATCCTTCTTCGATATTTTGAAGCAAATACCAAAATTCTGGGATGATTTTGTAAGAGGGAGGTATACAATTCAGTCGAAATGATCTCCATTTTAGATTCACACACATACTTATATTATTCTAAGCTGTATTTTTTTATTTTAACTGTCTTATTATAATTAAATTATGCTTATAAAATTATATAAAAAATAACTTTTTTGCTATATTTTTGAATTAGAAAGAAAAAAAATCCAAATTATGAGATATTTTCGAAAATAAACACGAAAATCCATGTGATCATTGAGAAACGCAGATCTGGGTTTAAAAATCCAGATCCGGGAGCCTTGGTCATAACTACACTGCTGGCCACTGTAAATGCAACACTCTGAAGGAAACATGCAAATAACATGAAATTTACAACATGCACTAGCGGAGGTGAGATATCCAAATGATTAGAATTTCAGCGCAGACGCACATCACGCGCGCCTGTGGCGCCACTTCAAAGCGCTATTTAAGGCTTGGAGATTTCGACGATTTCAAGTTCGGCAATTGTGTTTTACTTGTGGTTTTTTCAAAAAAACGATCAATTATGCCTCGTCGAAAACAGCGATCATCTTTTGATCAAGTATCCGAGTTCGACAGAGGAAGGATAGTGGCCTACCGAGATTGAGGATTATCTTTCAGGAAAATCGGTAGTCGTGTTGGACGAAACCAAACAACTGTAATGCGGATATGTGATCGTTGGGTGCAGGAGGGTACGACGGACCGGCGTGTTCGATCGCATCCACCTCAGCGCACCACTTCACGTGATGACATGCAAATTGTGCGCATGGCAGTGACGGATCGCTCAGTCACATCACGAACCATAGCACAGCACATGCAGTCTGTAACGCATCATCCAGTGTCTGCGCGTACCATTCGACGCCGTTTACAGCAGAGTGGTCTGTCCGCAAGACGTCCATTGCTTTGTCTACCCTTGACGCAGAACCACAGACGTCTCCGCCGCCAATGGTGCGATGACAGAAGGATGTGGATGGCAGAATGGAATGAAATTGTCTTTACTGACGAGTCACGCTTCTATCTGCAACACCACGATGGTCGCATTCGAGTCTGGAGACACCGTGAAGAGAGGATGCTGAACAGCTGCGTTATGCACCGTCACACTGGTCCTGCACCGGGTATTATGGTATGGGGCGGTATTGGATATCACTCTCGCACACCTCTAGTACGCATTGCCGGTACTTTAAACAGCCAGCGCTACATCTCCGAGGTGTTGGAGCCAGTTGTCCTTCTTTACCTTCAGGGCTTGCCCACAGCCATATTTCAACAGGATAATGCGCGACCACACGTGGCACGCATTGTCCAACGGTTCTTCGTCAATCGCCAGATTGAATTGCTTCCCTGGCCACCTCGCTCTCCGGATCTTTCGCGGATAGAAAACATGTGGTCCATGGTTGCTCTACGATCGACCCAGATTCCATCCCCAGCTGCCACAGCAGATCAAATTTGGCAACGTGTGGAAGCTGCTTGGTCTGCTGTACCCCAAGAACTCATCCAAAGTCTCTTTGAATCAATGCCGAGGCGTGTGGCAGCGGTGATCTCCAACAATGGCGGCTACTCTGGCTACTGATTTTGGCAGAAACCACACTTCACAGAAGTCTATAAATTTAATCATTTGATACTTGGTCAACATGTTATCTACAAAATAAATTTTGTTGTGATATCTCTTGTCTTTCTTGGTGTTGCAATTTGGGTGGCCAGCAGTGTATAACTTGTTGCCAGAATATCTTATTTAAAGGGGACATATCCTATTTTTTGTCCCGATCTTTTCATTTTGTATATACATACATATAAATAACGGCAAGTGTGACCAATTCGCGAAACGGCTGGCCACTTCTCACATTGACCAAAGCTCGAAATAATCGAGAATTTACGACTTCTTCGAGATTTGGTAGGCCCATTTGCGATGCACCCGAGAATCAATGGCTAGTTCACGAATAGTCCAACAAAAAGTGGCCAAAGATAGAAATTTTGCGAAGCTTGATCATGCAGTTACGACAATTGATCATACCAGTTCTAACCCATATTATTACGACAGTGAAAATACCTTTAGTTAAGTCAGAGTAGAAAAAATCCCTTCAAAATTAAAGAGAAAAGGACAATTTTTCTTGGATAATTCGCCAACTGGTCATTTATTGTCGGGTGCATCGCGACTCAGCCAGTCAAAGCCGTTGTAAATTCTCGATTAATTCGGGCTAAGTGACTTGGCCAATGCTAAAAGTGGCCAACCATTTAACACTGACCAGACTTCGGACTTTGGCCGTAACTAACACACACACACGCACACGCACACACGTCATGTCGTGGAAAAGAGTTGGTTATTGGGACGCAGTAAATAGCCGATTTAGTCTCAAAAGTTTTATTTGTCGTTTCATACGCAGTTCCCCGTAGTAAGGGAGCTAGACCGAGTTGACGTATGAAATGTAACAAACAATATCAGAAAAAGACGCGCTTTTCAGCCGTTTTCTGATTTTCATATCGGGAAAATCCAGAAGAGGTGATGCAAAGGTTATTCTCTATGACGTTATGTTACGTCATGAACTTGGGCGTGTCCAGTGATTTTTATCAGCTCAGTCTCCCTCAACAGAGGCTGTACTAAGTCTGTAAGGATCTTTCTCTGTCTACAGGGGAACGAAGGAATTAAGTACTGCAAGCTTTATGAGCATTAAATCATCTTTAGAAATCGAATAAATTATGTTTTACAGGAACCTGGAGAAGTCAGATTATTAATATAAAATTCTTATAATACACACACACACACACACACATATATATATATATATATATATAAATCAAATTTGCATAAATAGTAGTAAGTTTAGTTTCAATTTTATAATTAGAGGTAGTTGACAATACAAAAAAAGATAGATTACAAAATTTCAAAGTTGCCGATGACTTCTATGTTCTTCTGAATGGAATCTTCTTAACTGAAACATGTACATACATAACTTTCAGCTGTTCAATATTGAGGTCATATAAACCTTAAAGTAGCTTTCATTTCTACAGAAAATAACTACCAAACCCCCACTGAAAAGAACGGTGGGGTTGAAGAGGAAATTATTATTTAATTAGCGGAGTGACTGAATATATTAGGAGCTGAGAAATAAACATCATTTTTCATTCCATTACGTACATTCAAAATACATTATGTTTAATGAAAGGAACTGAAGATAGTTAACGATAACAAATTATGTCACGCAAAATTTAGTTATATGATATTTTAGAAGAAATATTTCATGACAATGCAATTAGTATTGTATCACAATGCTCAGATAATTTTTCAAAAATTTACTTGTATAACTCTATGTTATATAACGCTCAGCTGTCTTTTAAATGTGCCTTTTATTCAAAAATGTTTTGATGAAAATTGCCCAACGTTCTCAGCGTTAACATCAGCGGTATCCCTTAAGATGCATTTGACGGTCATATTAACACTAGAAAGATGAGAATTTTTTTCTTACTAAAAAGACTGAAGCCGTGTCATTTTGACGGTTGAAAATAAAATAAAGAATTTAAAATATTTAATGTTTATTTTTTAAATGGTTAAGTAATTTAAATTTTGAACTATTTCATTCCAATATATAATAAATTAGTATAAATTTAGATATATTTTTATGCAGGTATGCCGTGCTGACAACCTGGTATCGTTTATCCGTAAAAATACACTGAAGTGCCACTGAATTAGGGATACCTACCTAGTAACGAGTTGGGCCTCTTCTGGCCTTGATAACGGCTGCCACACGACGAGGCATACATTCAACAAGTTTCTGGAAGCGTTCCACGGGAATGGCTTGCCAAATATTGGCTAAAGCTGTCCATAATTCAGTAAGGTTCATTGGTGCTGTGTGATGGCCTTTCACACCTTGTTCCAAAACATCCCAAAGATGCTCAATAGGATTTAAGTCTGGGCTTCTAGGTGGCCAATTCATGACAGCGAAGTCAGAGGAATGCCCATCCAACCAGATAGTAACCAACCGGGACTTGTGAGAGGTACAGTTGTCTTGCTGGAAAACTCCATTACCGTGCGGATAACAGAACAGCATAAACGGATGGAGGTGATCACCCAGCAACTCTACGTACCGAATTGCATTGAGGGAGGTTGGTACACGCACCAAAGATCCCAAACTGTGCCACGAAAAAACACCCCAGACCATGATTGAGCCACCATGCCCTTGTACAGTTCCAGCCAGGCATGCAGGATCCATGGCTTCATGAGCCTGACGCCATATTCTCAGCCTCCCTTCGGCGTTAAGTAGTCGGAATCGAGAGTCATCGCTCCATGCTACTCGTTTCCAGTCCTCTACACTCCAGTCTCTGTGCTCTTGCCCAGGCAAGACGTGCAGCCCGATGGCGAGTTTAGAGCAATGGTACTCTCGTAGGTCGACGGCTTCCGAAACCCATACGGTGAAGCGAGCGTTGCACAGTCCGTTTACTGACTGTACGACTGGCACCGTCATTAAACTGGGTGGTAATTTGAGCTAATGTTTGGCTTCGCTGGCTACGTACAATACGCCTGAGCCGTCTCTCACCACGCACTGTCAAGGCTAATTGTCCTTTGCAGTTTGCCTGATCGCTAGTTTTTTTCCACCATCCATGTATTCTTGGTATACTCTTGACACTTTTGACCTTGAAAATCCTAGCTGTCTGACGATTTCGGAAATTGAATGGCCCATGCGTCGCGCACCTACGATTTGTCCGCGATCGATGGCGTCTAAATCAGGCAGTTTACCCATACTGGCAATTCCAACAACTAATTCAGAACAACCACAGTACGCGCTATATATGCAGTTACCACAGCGCCCTCACTTGCGCATACATGATGCGCAGCGCTACACGATTTGCATAGGCTTTGCTATCCCTAATTCAGTGGCACTTCAGTGTATATGCATGGTTTGTGCAGTCCTTATTTTTCTACACCAATATTTTCGAAGAGCCAATATTTCTGTTACTCGCAAAACGGGGAAGAGACGAAAAGTGACTAACATTTATCCGGTATTATGTTAAAGATTTTATTGTTAAAGATTTTATGTTTAAAGGTTTTATGTTATCAATTCGGTTAATTCGAACTAAAAATTTGACAAAAAAATTTTCTTTTTCCTGAATTAACGGAGAAAATGCACGCTGTATTTATTATTTTGTGTGTCAAAATCACCTGTATTTTTTTCTATGTAAAGAGGCACATGCCCGCATTCCTAGACTATTGCATTTCCGCTAAACGTTAGTGGCTATTGTCCTTATCAGTGCTTAATGGACAAAGCAATTTTCCGTAATTTGTATCGATTTTCTTAGAATTTCAGAAAAACCAATCTTTACTACAGATTCTAGGGAGCTGCGTCAGTTATGCCTGCAGTGAAAACAAGTTAATGTGATCTAGTTTTACTTCCTCAGTGTGTGATGTGAAAGTGTAAAAATTCAGGATGTCTACGCGTGGAAAGTACAAAACCCTAATTTTGGAGACAAAAGTAGAAATTTTAAAGAGAGTAGAGAATGGCGAATGTAAAACAAAGTTAGCAGCTGACTATGGAATTAAAAAAAATATCTTGTCAACTTATTTGAAAAACAAGGAGTCGATTTTAGATTCATGGGAAAAATCAAAATGTGCTAGAGGAAGGAAACGAATGAGAAATGCATAATGGACTCTATTAAAACTCTGAAAGCATTTATTCAGATGGAACCTTCCTCTGAAAATGAATTGAAATGTTTACTTCAAATCGAGAAGTTGGCTGAACAATGTAGGCATCATAAACAAAACCAAGCATCCACTTTACAGTTTTTCCCCCAAGTGTAATTCGTATTTTTAACTCATTTAGTATTAGGTCTAGGATTATATACTTTTAGGCAATGTGTAAAAAAAAAATAAAAAAATCAAAAAAAAAATCGCCGGGCACTTTTTTTTTTTTGGGGGGGGGGATTGCCCCTACTCCCCCCCTCTGGAGCCGTCGTTGATCGAATATAATTTTGTAAATGTGTGTGCATATTTCGCGTAAAATTAGAAAATGTCATAAAATTTCAGAAGCCTGAGGACATAAATACAGACATAGCGCTCAATAGTATGTCCGAAACCGTCAAAATGACGGCAGCCGTCATTCTAGCGTTATCTATAGTATCGTTTGCTCATCATGAGGCTGTTGATGACGAAATGTATGAGAATGAAACCTTTATATTCCATACTCGCCGGACTTCGCCCAGCTATCGAATCACAATTCACTTGAGTTAATTTCCCCCCCTTTTTATTGCCAAAAAATCCCCCCAAAATCAATGCATCTTCAAATGATCTATTTATGATTAAAAAGTTTGAATTAAAAAGTATGAAAAATAGAAAAATATTTAAAAATTAGACACACGATGAAACATTTCTTTTCAGTGATTCATTTTTTAGTGAGAATCACGCTGTGTTTACATCGCAAATCATGGCGTTTACGTTTTGTTTGGTGGAATATGCCTTTAGAATTGAAATATCTCTAAAACTATTAAAGTAACAGAATAAGTGTACGCAGAAAAAATTATCAGCTTTTAAAGCTCTTTCTAAATATGTAAAATTTATGTACTTTCTTACAAAAAAATACATCGATTTTAACTTTTAGATCATGGCGGTTACGTTTTGTATCGGTGGACTATGCATTTAGAACTGAAATATCTCTAAAACTATTAAAGTAACATAATAAGTGTACGCAGAAAAAATGATCAGTTTTTAAAGCTCTTTCCAAATATGTATTATTTATGCACTTTCATGAAAAAAAAATACATTGATTTCGACATTTTCAAATATGGCCGAATTTCATAACGGATGCCATACGGAAACGGTCTACCCAGAATTGTTCCCCGACAGACAACGTTTTATTTATATAGATTGTGAGCTCGTAGGGAGCCGGTACTGAGGGTGCTTTTATCGAATTCCGAGAAGAGTATTGAATGCCCTCGTATCTACGCCGGGTATGGACAATTTAAATCTGTAGGCCGGAGAATCCCTATGTGGGATTCGTAGGCATGGGAAGACGGTAGAGTGTCATTCCTTGGGGCACTTGGATGGGCATTGATGGTCCACATATATGGTGCCCCCGTTACAAGGAACAAACAACTTTTGCGTGGTTCAATGGCTGAATGTAAAAATACAATGTGCTATGTTTTCTACTGGGCTTCAAGTTTTTGTTTCGCGAGGACAAAGACCCATAGTTTAATACATCTAACATAGTATTTTTCCCCCTCTATTGGAGGAAGAGTTTAATTATAATTTTAATTTATCCAATAAATAAACTAAATAGCGTAAAAGGGAAATCAAAAAAGAAAGTATTACTTTTAATAAGAAAATAGCAATCGCAATAACTCGGTAATGTCAGTAAAAGCAAGAATGTTTCTCTAACCCTGAGGATAAAAATACCTTTCAATATACATTCCTTTGAAAGAAACTTGTACAGAAAACAAAAAATAAAGTGAACTAATCAAGCAATGTAAATGTAACCGACCCGCAAGCGGAAATCATGTCGTATGAATTTTACAGCAATAATAAGAAATACGCTTAAAGGTATTAACTGTATCGTTAGGACCACAATTCAAGACATAATCTGTACTTTGTTTTCAGGTTTGAAAACAAATAAGTTGTCTAAAAATGCGTGGGAATAAATACTGCTTGTACCATCTGGAGCGTATTCAGCCGTTTAAGTTAGTAGTGTGAATTGAAAACATGAATTAATCCAATAACATAGAAAAAATAAAAAGACTATTCACTAGTGTTCACAACAATTATGTACTATATCAAAACATTTTAAAGCTTGTAAAGATCAATTTTTGTCACTGACGCCCGACTTAAAGTGTTTTAGTTCTCTTTATAAATGTTTAGTTGCTACGTTGTTAAAAAAAAAAGAGAACACTTCAACGGAAACAGATAAAATAATGTTTTGATAACACACAAATGCATTTCCTAGAGCTTCATTACTTTCTCTCTCTCCCATAGTTGTTTTTTCTATCACGAAACCCAACTGCGATATATAAATAAAAGATTAATAAAGTTTGTGAAATTCTTTGTGTCCCTTGAAGCAAGGAAGATATATTAAAATCTACTAGCACTAGAAGAAATTTTCGACATCAAAGACTATTTACTGACAAAAATAAATCTACTTCATTTTTTATTTGTTCTAGTAAAATAGTTAGTTTTAAATTAAAAGATAGTTACGAAACTGTAGTTATAAGGCATTGCTTCTGTATACTGAAATGAAAGGTTTTAATCTTTTATAGGTGTTCAATTCAATATTATTTCCGAAATCTCTTTGTGAAATTCAATAGCATATCTAATTAGAACAGATGTTAAATTTTATTAATTGTAAATTAACTTAAAATCAATAAACAGTATCGCACGTTCTCAAACTGATTTCAATCACGTGTAAAAACACTAAAACTAAAATTTATTCATAAAAATTTTAAAATTTATATCATTCAGTCTCGACGATCATTCATTCCATCTTGTTTTTTCCCTTATCCACTAGCACCTTCTAAAAACCTCGGTTTTTACGGTTATCGGTTATTCGAGATTTCCAGGTTGTTTTAAAAAAAAAAAAAAAAGAAAAAAAAAAAAAAAAAAAAAAAAAAAGGTTGTTGATATAAAGTTTTAGTATATATTTTTGAATTCAAATACTAAAATAAATTTATTAAAAAAGAGATTAATAATTGATATTTTCAGTTTTTTTTCGAATAATGGAACTTTAGAAATACCAGTGCGTGTAATGAATCCTCTGATAGTCGTGATCGTATTCTTGTACAGAAATTAGAAGCGATGGAAAACACTCGTTCACTCATCACGGGAACGATCCGAGCGAGCGACGAGTCGTCGTAATTATTTCCTCCCTGTTTTTCAATGGAACTGTTTATACTGCGCCGTGACACGTCCGATTCTCGGCCAATTCCCGGCGGAGAATCGGCGCCAACGATTCGAAGCAGGAAATCGTTCACTGCTCGGCAGTCTCTCGTTCATGGCAGAAAGTAAAAAGTGGCTATTCAAGATATAATTTACATACTGTTATTTATGTTTGATATTTAATATGGATGATGAAAACTCATTGAGCTGGTGAGAGGTTTTGTACGATTTGGCCCATCAAAATACATGAATCCAAAGTTCAAAATGACAATTCGGAAGGCAATAGGAGAAAATTATACTTTAAATTACAATTGATCCCCTAAAATATAAAATTTATCAATTTGTATGAATAATGAAACAATGGAAAAATTATTTACACGATTTAGAAAGTGTAAATTGTTAAAAACAAATACTTACATGAATGGATTTGTTGGTTATAGAGCAATTTTTCTTGCTTTCTGAGCAGCAAAATTGTATATTAAAAGTGAAAAGTCCAAAGATGATGAGAGATCATTTTCATTAGAAATAAGTGCCAAGGACAAGCGTACAATCCGTATTCAAAGCATTCTGATTGTACCTGCTTTGTAATATTTTCAATTCTTGTGGGAAAAAAAATCCATTATAATGATAGAGAGAACAAGTAAAAGCCATTTTTTGTTTACCTCACTCCTTCAGCTTTCAAACCCCTTTCTTCCCAACAGGTTTGGAGCGCATTTACTTGTCTTACACTCGCTGGAGAAATGTCTTGTCTATTGTTTGCTTTGAATAGACCAAACATTGGACCAAATGGTATTAGTATTCGTTCACAAGGATATGTTCACGTTTTTCTCAGTTTGCAACTATTCCGTGAAAACGAACAAAGTCCGACAAAACGGTTTATAATTCTTCAAATGACTGTATGTAGTGACTGACAGATAGTAGAAATTGATATTGAAAAAAAGGATTGATAATCAAGGGTTCACTATAACTGAATTGAAGATAAATCATGTTTTTTTAACCGAGAAATTTTTCGAACCAAAAGGGTAGTTTGTCAATTAAGATTCTTTCTGCGATTCTTTAGAAAAAATCGAAACATATATATTTTTATAAGTTGAATTATAGAAACCGCGAAAAATGAGGGATTTCTTTAAAAACCAGTAACATTTAGAAAAGTGTTGCTATGAGAAATAAAAATGGCGGCCCTGAGCGGTTGCCCAGTTCGCCCACCTCTAAGAACGGCCCTGGCACTCCTCTAACAAAAGTGTGATAATGGCTAAATCTTTAACTGAAAAATTAAACCGCGCCATGACGTTACAAATCTTTCACAACTAATGAAACACGTTCCCGCCACTTTCTACTCCCGTCTCTGTATAAACATATACATCCGACGCTTTGGGCTCGGCTCGTTCCCTTAAACGACAAGTGAAATCAAATATGCATATATATCTTAAATGGGAAAAAAGGAAAAAAATTGCTAAACTTTTGCTAAACTTTAAAAAATATTGCTATTTTTTCCCTAGGTTTTGTTTCTAATAACAGATATATATATATATATATATATATATATATATATATATATATATATATATATATATATATATATATATATATATATATGTGTGTGTGTGTATACACTAAGCATGCGGTGAAGTAGAAAATTGTATATATCTTTATAAATCCCAGAGATATGGCATTGCATATCAGGTGGAGAGAAAAATAGAGGAAAATGACACAAACTTTCTAGAAAAATGTCTATCACTCATCTTCTAACGCACATATATAAAAAATTCTACTTCCATGCACTCACCAAATCATAGAAAACGTATGATAAAAAAAATGGTAAAATTCTATTACTTAGTTTTCAAGTTATCATTGTTACGATGTCACTTTTGTGAAAAACAAAATTATTAGTGATTTCTCTTGTATTCCTGTACTATAATACTATACTGAATCCCATGGCTATTTTTGAAACTGAATTAATATATTCTGATCTGCCGTATGTTATTTATATTTTTCAATAAAAAAATAATAAAATGAGCAACGGAGTAAGTATTTGGAATCGTAAATTTGACATTTCCATGAAATAAATTATGCTTTGATTAATTTTTAAAACATGAAAAACTAAAATTCTAAGAAGGTTGCCCTGAGTTTCTAATCACATTCTCAAGGGTGCCATGAACGTAAAAAGGTTGGGAATCCTTGCTCTAACCACTTCGTATGGATCGAGAGCATCATTCGCACCTAAAACGCTACAAATAGATAAAGTAAAAACTTTCCGTAGAGGTTCCCAATAGAATTTTTCGTCATTTAATTGTGTTTAAGGGAAGTCATTGAAAATAAATACTTAATCAAATTTTCAGAGTTGTACAATTGGTAGAATACCAGCCTCGATGTTTCAAGACATAAGAAAGAGGATTTTAAATATAAAGGTTTTTATTTAATAATAGAGTCGCGGTAAAAATATTCGTTAATCGGAAGAAGATGGGGCTGCCGCCAAGTTGCGATTGTTTACTTCCTGTCGTACTAAAAGTAGTAATTAAGAATTTTTACCAACAAAATGTAACACATAACATACATCCTTAATTTAGAATAAAACAAAGAAAAACTCGCTACGAAATACTTTTAAGAGACGCATCAAAAACAATAGAAGCAATAATAAATAAAATAATTTTGTTAACAATTCGCAATAAATTCGAGCAATAACTAGTTTTTATACACTCCTAAATGAAATAAGTGTAGATTATAAAGCAATAATTTAACAAAGATAAATAATGAAAACCAAAGAAAAACTAAAAAATTCCTTTGCCAAATCACTTATGTGCTTTCCATTTACTAAATCAAAACTAAAAACACAAAAATTTCGAAATTGTAAGTTGTAGGAAATTTAAGTTTTTGGGATGGTAAGCTTCTTTTAGCAATAACTTAAATACATTAACAGTTTCTCTACGTTCTTCTCGTCTTTACATGGGGTAACGAATAATAGGTAGGTACAGGAAAAACCAAAAGAAATTCGACTTGTCTGTTACCTGTAATATTAGAGGCTAAGCTATCAAATAATAGCTAATTTCAATTAAATATAAATTATATAAAGATTGATAATACTAATATATAAATACGCTGATCAGTAGTTACAGGTTACGTTTCGATATTTTACCAGATATTACCTTAAAAAAATGGTTGAACAAGTGAGAACTCAACTGCATTCATTTTCCCTCTTAGTGGGATATATATCCAAGGTCGAAAACTGTTTCAGCTAGTTTAGCTCAAATTTAACGAACAACACATTATACAAATTTAGTTTAATGATATTCCATATTTAATAACCTTAACAGTAAATGAAACACAACAAGTTTATAAAGAAGAAAAAACTTTAGTAACAGAAAAGTATGAAAAATATATAGAGTACAACATATTCTCAAAGACATCAGTAAATCTGTCGTTCAAAAAAAAAAAAAAAAAGGGCTTAGAGAAAACCTGCTTTACGTCCAGCGGTAAGGCATCCACCACGTAAACCTCCACGTCCACGATAGACAGGTGGGCGAGTTAATGATGCTATCGAATCTCTTGCGGAATCAGGAAAGTTTATGAGTCGAATACGGGAACCTTTTATATAAACGGATGCCATTTGTACACTTCTTCCGTCGGCTAGAATTGCTTTAACGTTGGACAGAGCAACAGACATATTCTCTTCGACCTCCAACAAAAGGCCTTTATAGCTTTCACCAAAGCTGGTTTCAACAGTCACCTTGCGATTTAGAAACTCTTTTAAAAGCTTAAACGGCACACTTGAATTCATCGTCATTTTCAAATTTTAAAACCAAAACGAAAAAGAGAATATATAATAAGAATGCGACACAAATCACAGCCCTCTAGATCACATGCCCTCTAGACTAGATGCTTTGTGCACAAATCTATGTCAAAAAGTGCTCATTCGAATGATTGCCAAACGTCAAATTACAAATTACATTACCAAAATTGAATCACCAAGCGTGATTCAATAACTGGCATTAACACATAATACGCTACTAGTGAGAATAAATTCAGCGGTAAAGCAACAACTCAACCCAGAGAACACGTTCGGCGAGTGACGTCACTTTCAACGTCTGAAATAAGAAATAAACGTTGCTCGAGTATGGGCCTGTTCACATAGGAGACCGGTAGCTAAAGCGTTATTGAAATATATTTAACGTACATATTTAACGTATATTTAGCGTATTTAAATATATTTAACCAATGACAAACCTCCAAACGATTAGTAACGAAAATTTAACGCCTATGATTGGTTTATTTCTGTCTGAGTGATATTCCTTTTCGCTTCCGCTACGGGAATCCTATGTGAACAGGCCCTACCTTTTTCATTCTATAAAAGAAATGCAAATGCGATTTTTAAATTTGAATCATTCGGAGAAAAGTGTCCTATACTGTGTTTTAAAAGTAGTAATTTTTTTTCGTGGACGAAATTTCTAAAATGAATAAAAAATGGTGAAAATGAGTATCATAATTTTCACCACTACGGAGTACAATTTAACAAAAAAATCCTTAATTTCCAGTCGACATTCGAAGGAAAAAATTTTCTCCATAGGTTAACAATGAGCTGGGCGAATCCTATATGACGACGACTCATCAGCCAAGGTATCTATCTGCCTACGTTGGTTGTTTTGGTGCAAAATTTCGAAAAAAAACAAACATTTTTATTGATCTACTAGCCAGGCTTCGACCGGCTAGGCTCGGGATTCGCCTAGCTAGGCTCAAGCCATCCGTCCACCAGATGAAGCTTGAATAAAGTGGGAAAAGTTTTCATATTGGAACATAAAATTGCGCATATATATTTTTGCATTTTAAAATTTTCTCTTAGATTTTAGGTCATTTTGAAGATAACTGTCATATGTATCATGTGTGAGAGGGAAATTAAAATATCATCTGTGAGGGCTTTAAGATTTTGTGCAGAGTGATAAGTGTTTTAAGTAAATTTCATTAAAAATTACTTCAAATTGACCAATTTATAAAAAAGTATGCTATTTACAGGTAAATTTTTGTCTCTTTTTAAAATTTTTAAGTGCTTTTTTACCATAAAAGATGAAAAAAACCTTTTAAATTTTTTTTTAAAAATTGACTCCAAACGTAGACAGTCACCTTAATTCCTACTTGAGAATGATAATAAAAAATGATGAAAGAATAAACTGTACACCCAAACCCATTGAAATATTTAAAGTAATAAATTCTGTTTGAACAATTAATTTCTGAACAATTGGAAAATTAACTAAACGCAAAATAGAAAAGTAAATAAAACATAATTATATTTCACTGGTCTTTAAAAATATCCAATAATAACACAATTTGCTTAACAAATACAAAATAAACAAAAAAAGAACAATAATTGGTGTATAATAAATAGTTTTTTATTTGCGGCTGTTTTTATAAGGAAAGGAATGACGAATCGGGGAAAATGTTCATATTGAAACATAATTCTGTTTTAACAATTAATTTCTGAACAATTAAAAAATTAACTAACTGGAAAAGTAAAAAACATAATTATATTTCACTGGCCTTCAAAAATATCCAATAATAACACAATTTCCTTAGCAAATACAAAATAAACAAATATTTCACTGGTCTTCAAAAATATCTAATAGCAACACAATTTCCTTCGCAAATACAAAATAAACAAAAAGTGAACAATAATTGGTGTATAATAAATAGTTTTTTATTTGGGGCTGTTTTTATAAGGAAAGGAATCACGAATCGGGGAAAATTTTCATATTGTAACATAAAATTGCTTGTATAATTTTTGCATTTTAAAATTTTCTCTTAGATTGTAGGTAATTTAGAAGATAACTATCATATGTATCATGTGTTAGAGGGAAATTAAAATATCATGTGTGAGGGCTTTAATATTTTGTGCAGAGTGATAGGTGTTTTAGGTAAATTTCATTAAAAATTACTTCAAATTGACCAATTTATAAAAAAGTAGGCTATTTACAGGTAAGTTTTTGTCTTTTTTTAAAATTTTTAAGTGCCATTTTACCATAAAAGATGAAAAAAACCTTAACATTTTTTTTTTTAACTGACTCCGAACGTAGACAGTCACCTTAATTCCTACTTGAGAATGATAATAAGAAATGATGAAGGAATAAACTGTAACCCCTCCCCCATTGAAATATTTAAAGTAATAAATTCTGTTTGAACAATTAATTTATGAACAATTGGAAAATTAACCAAACGCAAAATAGAAAAGTAAATAAAACATAATTATATTTCACTGGCCTTCAAAAATATTCAATAATAACACAATTTACTTAGAAAATACAAAATAAACAAAAAAAAAGAACAATAATTGGTGTACAATAAATAGTTTTTTTTATTTGGGGCTGTTTTTATAACGAAAGGAATCACGAATCAGGGAAAATTTTTACATTGAAACATAAAATTGCGTGTATTATTTTTGTGAAGTATTAGAATGATAATAAAAAATATTCCAGAGTTTTCCAGAAGGGTGGATATTGTTCCGAGTTCCAAAACATTTACTGCAAAAAGCAATAGTTTTAATTATGCATAACTGCATTTAAGTTTATTTCTGCGTGTTTGTCTTTATGGGGGGATCATAAAACATAACACAATAGTTCCAATAATGCATAACGAAATCTATAAGTTGGACACATTTTTAAAGAATTGGACCCATGAGGAGAATCTAACTTAAAAGGATTCGAATGTAAACATATTAATATTTTGAAAAATATATTTCCTTTGAAGTATTCAGCTTTTAAAATTTTTTTAACAAAAAGGACTAAAATAATATAATAAATATATTTCTATTTAACGGGGCAAAACATATAATCTATCTATATAAATAAAGCAAAGTGTCTCTATGTATGTATGCAACGTATACAAATCTACATTTTTCGACGAATCTGGTTGAAACTTGGTATACTTATGTTTTGAAGCCTTAAGATAATTCTAAGATAAGTTTCGAAGCTTTAAAATAATTCTAAAAAAAAAGTATTTAAATATTTCATTTCCAGACGATGGAATCAATCATTCATAAAAACTGCGCATGCGCACCTATTGGATGTTAATTCTAGATGTTTAAGGTAAGTGAACGCATGAATTTGTTATTTCGTAGTTATTTGGAGTTATTTAAAGTTAATTTTCTAATATTACTCCTTTAGTTTTCTTTTTTTCATTAATCATTTTCTACTGGGTGAATTCCCAGTATACGGATTACCGTTGAAACTCTGGAATGTTTCTATGATAGTCACATACTGTTTTCACTTTTGTTTTGTTTTTCACAAATTAATAGTTATTATTCCATAAAATATCATTTCATTGGGATAGTGAAGTGGAATTTGAACTCTCTGTCATTTTTTGTTTAATTTAGTTACTTTATTTGAATATTCTTTCTTTTTATGCTTCTGCCTACAACTCTTTGCAATATTTCTGTAATATCATTTTAGTTTTTTTATTTGGGGCTGTTTTTATAAGGAAAGGAATGACGAATCGGGGAATATTTTCATATTAGAACATAAAACTGCATGTATTATTTTTGCATATTCTAATTTTCTCTTAGATTGTAGGTCATTTTGAATATAACTGTCATATGTATCATGTGAGAGAAGGAAATTAAAATAGTAGGATTAAGAATTTTATGCAGAGTTATAGGCATTTTAGCTAAATTTCAATAAAAATTACTTCAAATTGATCAATTTATAAATAAGGTATGCTATTTACAGGTAAGTTTTTGTTACTTTTTTTAATTTTTAAGTGCTATTTTACCATAAAACACAAAAAAATCCTTTAACAAATTATTTTTTAAAACAAACAAATGGAATAGCTAAACACAAACATAGTTAACCGTAAATAAATCGCAAAACTGTGCTTAAAGTTTAGACTGATTCTTTTTAGTTAAGATAAACATTCTGAAATACAAACACCATATGTAAAATACCAAATTTCAGAAAAAAACAATCGCAAGTTAGCAAGTCACATAGGGGTTTCAATGGTAAAGAGTATCAACGGTAATCCGAAAAACAAAAGGAGTAATATTAGAAAATTAACTTTAAATAACTCCAAACAACTACAAATTAACAATATTCAATGCTTTCATTTACCTTGTAACATCTAGGTGCGCATGCGCAGTTCTTATGAATGATTGATTCCAACGCCTTGAGATGAAATATTATTTAAAAACTGTATTTATATATAAGCATTTTAAAGCTTCCAAACTTATATTAGAATTATCTCCAGGCTTCAAAACATAAGTATACGAAGTTTCAACTAGATTTGTCAAGAAATGTAGAAACGAAAAAAATACCAAATGTAATCACTTCACACAAAAATCAGTATATATCTATTTAGTTTCAATAAAGTATTTTTTACTATTAAACAATTTGAATATTTAGTTTTTCAAATACACTGCTGGCCACCCAAATTGCAACACCAAGAAAGACAAGAGATATCACAACAAAATTTATTTTGTAGATAACATGTTGACCAAGTATCAAATGATTAAATTTATAGACTTCTGTGAAGTGTGGTTCCTGCCAAAATCAGTAGCCAGAGTAGCCGCCATTGTTGGAGATCACCGCTGCCACACGCCTCGGCATTCATTCAAAGAGACTTTGGATGAGTTCTTGGGGTACAGCAGACCAAGCAGCTTCCCCACGTTGCCAAAGTTGATCTGCTGTGGCAGCTGGGGATGGAATCTGGGTCAATCGTAGCGCAATCATGTTTTCTATCGGCGAAAGATCCGGAGAGCGAGGCGGCCAGGGAAGCAATTCAATCTGGCGATTGACGAAGAACCGTTGGACAATGCGTGCCACGTGTGGTCGCGCATTATCCTGTTGAAATATGGCTGTGGGCAAGCCCTGAAGGTAAGGAAGGACAACTGGCTCCAACACCTCGGAGATGTAGCGCTGGCTGTTTAAAGTACCGGCAATGCGTACTAGAGGTGTGCGAGAGTGATATCCAATACCGCCCCATACCATAATACCCGGTGCAGGACCAGTGTGGCGGTGCATAACGCAGCTGTTCCGCATCCTCTCTTCACGGTGTCTCCAGACTCGAATGCGACCATCGTGGTGTTGCAGACAAAAGCGTGACTCGTCAGTAAAGACAATTTCATTCCATTCTGCCGTCCACATCCTTCTGTCATCGCACCATTGGCGGCGGAGACGTCTGTGGTTCTGCGTCAACGGTAGACAAAGCAATGGACGTCTTGCGGACAGACCACTCTGCTGTAAACGGTGTCGAATGGTACGCGCAGACACTGGATGATGCGTTACAGACTGCATGTGCTGTGCTATGGTTCGTGATGTGACTGAGCGATCCGTCACTGCCATGCGGACAATTTGCCTGTTATCACGTGAAGTGGTGCGCTGAGGTGGATGCAATCGAACACGCCGGTCCGTCGTACCCTCCTGCATCCAACGATCACATATCCGCATTACAGTTGTTTGGTTTCGTCCAACACGACTACCGATTTCCCTGAAAGATAATCCACAATCTCGGTAGGCCACTATCCTTCCTCTGTAGAACTCGGATACTTGATCAAAATTTGATCGCTGTTTTCGACGAGGCATAATTGATCGTTTTTTTTTGAAAAAACCACAAGAAAAACACAATTGCCGAACTTGAAATCGTCGAAATCTCGAAGCCTTAAATAGCGCTTTGAAGTGGCGCCACGGGCGCGCGTGATGTGCGTCTGCGCTGAAATTCTAATCATTTGCATATCTCACCTCCGCTAATGCATGTTGTAAATTTCATGTTATTTGCATGTTTCCTTGAGGGTGTTGCATTTACAGTGGCCAGCAAGTATATATTATACATAATATATATAATAATAATATAACCATAGATAAATATTATATGACGAGTGTCGCTTGAAAAAATTCTAATTCTCATAAGGATGCCACGACTTGGATAAGTTTGGGAACCCCTGAGCTATGCTATTGATCTTTTTTCTACTCCATTAAAACTGTTGAAATCCTTAAAAATATGAAGTATATGATAAGTAGGGATGATAATTCATATAAAGCAAAAAAGATAGCATGCTTCAAAATGGCGTGAGGCGAAATTTTAACGTAGGATTCCATTCCTCCATAACGGTCCTCCGGAAAGCAAAATTTCAGAAGCTAAAACCGTCCGTTGTCACGAGTTATAATTTCGGCAGAGCGCCAAACCCAGTCCGTATCGCTCGGACAAGCAGTAAACAGTTAAACAGAAAAGTACCAAAATGCCTCAAAATTTTGACACACACATACACACACACATATATATATATATATAATTGCCACCCTGTACATACTTAAAGATACATATATACATAACACATACATACATTTATACATACAAAAGAGGTAAGAAACGATAAGTAATCCTACTTTAATAACCCGCGGTAGTTTCGTTAGACGAGACTACCTGAAAATTTTTTTTCTTCTCAGTTTTGAAGAAACGCTATTGGTGTCTAATCATATGAAGGTAAAAGAATAAATAAAAAAAACAACAGTCCTTCAAAATCTCTTTTGATTTCCCTTCAACACCTAATTGATTTTGAACCCAATTAAAAACATTTTAAGTCATTTAATTACACAAATTTACAAAATTTGAAGCAAATGTATGAATTTCAAAAGGGGTTAAAAATATTGATATGTAGTTGCGAATTAACTCGTAAACGCAACAGAATTGACCCGTAATGTAAAATAACAAGAAATGTAATATAGATAGGTATATAAGATAATAAAATTTTAATATTTGCTACCAAAATTTAAATGTTACGTAACAAATGTTGAATTAAACGTTATCAAGCTTACTCCATAGATTCAGGCAAACTAATATCATTTATTTTATAAACACATGATTTTTAATCCCAAAACATGACAAAAACTATTGAGCTATCAATTTTTTAAGCATAATGTTGTACTAGTGGAATAAAATTTGTGGCAACAAAAAGTGGCAACAAAGTGATATATTTCTTTTATATTTTCTGCCATTTTTTAATTTTAATATTTTAAAATATTAAAAAGTTAAGCATTTCTAAGCTTCTCATGCTTTAGTACGGGCTAATTTAATTTTTTTATTAATTTCAGTCCATGTGTCAGCGAAATAATAATTAATTACGAAATAATATTAACATCATAGTGAGGATTTAAAGTCAGCTTTATTTCTCTATTCTAATAGAAGATGGCGCCACTAAAATAAGAATTTTTTTTAAAATATGCATTAACTTTTTTCAGTAATAAATAATTTTCGTAATAACTAATAAATTTTCATAAATAATTATTACATAACAATATAATTCACTATACTGCAACAATTATTTCAGTACTTTAGACATTTATTATCACGGAAGAGAAACTAACTTTATGCGATTTCTTGTTACGTTTTCGAATTTTCAAATATATCCTCAAAATTAAAATCGCAAAATAATGTAAGGTTTTAAAAAGCTCCTTTTAAACAGTTTTCATTGATCATTAGAAAATTAGTAGCCTTTTTTAAACACTTAACTGTTACACACTTATCTTACTTACGAAACATCGGAATGACTTCCTTGCCAATCAAAATAAAATTGTATACCATTAAAGAATTTAACATATGAAATGTTCTGTAGCCTCTTGGAAAGCATACCTCAAGTGAACAGAATGTGATAAAGATAACAGAAACAACATTTTCCGAATGGCTAAGAAATAACTGCTTCACAAACAGTATTCTTGGTCCATCAGAAAGCTAATACCGATTATAAACGTTAGTAACTCATTATACTGATAAACGTACAAATTTTAAATGCATAGGTTAACAAGGGTATTATTTTTATTATGACGTAATGAATCAAAGTATTCCGACATCTGGGATGCCCATAACCTCTTCCACCCTCTCTGACCTCCTAGAAGGACTTTCAGGTGTACAGAATTAAAGTACCCACATCAGGCCTTATGTACACTGCTGGCCGTTAAAATTGCGACGCCAGGAAGGAAAGCAAATTTCAAAACTTTACTTATTGTACGTATACAGCATAATAGGAAGAAAACATGATTAACTTTGTAGGAAATTTGGTAGTATACAGAGTCCGAAATTAGTACACACAGCTACCGCCTCTGGCAGCTAAAACGGCTCTTACCCGGTTATGCATCGAGTTGAAGTGGGCTTGCATGACAGATACGGGCAAGTCTTTCCATGCTGCTTCAAGTCTATGCTAAACTTCCTCAATAGTAGAGGCCAGGCGATGGCCGAATGGCTAGGGCGCTGGCATTCGGTTCAGATCCTGTGGGTTCGAGTCCCACTGTCGGCATAGATATTTGTAGCCGTTCGGAATTGGCTTTAAGCTGTAGGTCCCGGTCTAATTAGCCCTCGTGCAGCAAAAAGTTGACCGTAGAGCTTCAAACCAAATCCTCAAACGTAGTGGCTGTAGAGTGGTGGCGGTCCAGTCTCTCAGCAATCCATGACCAGATGTTATCAATGGGTGAGAGATCTGGAGAATGTGCTGGCCAGGGCAACAGTCGAACACACTCTGTGTCAAGGTAGGTCAGAACACGACGGGCAACAGGATTTCTTGCGTTATCTTGTTGAAAGATGACTTCTCAGAGGCATCGAAGATAGAGCACAGCCACCGGCCTTAAGATTTGAGAAATTTAACGCTGGCTGTTCAGATTACCGACGACGCGAACAAGAGGTGCTCGTGTCATGTACCCAATGGCTGCCCATACCATCACGCCAGGTGAAGGGCTCGTATGACGATATCGAATACAAGCAGGCCACGTGCGTTCTCCTCGGTACCTCTAGAGACGGATACGTCCATCATAATGCTGCGCGCAGAACCGGCACTCGTCGGAAAAGCCGACATGGTGCCACTCTTGTTTTGTCGTAGGCCAAGCAGTTTTGTTTTAAGGCGCCCCACTGTCGCCACGCGTCTCTATGTTGCACTGTCAAGGGAAACCGCAATAATGGTCCCCTTGCAGACAGTCCATGCTGCTCCAGACATCGTCACACTGTCCGTGCGGATACTTGTCGTACTACAAACAAACCCATTTCCTGACTCAAGGTCTGTGATGTGGCTGTACGATCCTGCAAGGCCGACTTGACAACATGTTTGTCCCTGTGTTGGCGGCGGGAGAACGTTGAGATCCTGCTTGACATTCAGTATGACCCTCCTTAACCCATCGATTCCATATACGCATGACAGTCGTTGGATTCCAACCACTGTGAGTATCAATATCGCGGAACAATAAACCGAACTCTCGATAGGCCGTGATCCTGTCACTATCGAATTCCGACACATGCTGGTAGCCATTTCTCCTTCCTATATGAGGAATAACACGATCTTCTCTCAAACAACCAACATTCAAATGCGATTTCCGAATGTGAAAATGGCTGCGTAACTTTCCTTTTATAGAGAGTTTGAGCTGCTTTTTTTCCTTCCTGCGTTGTTCGATCGCGCTTAAATGCCAATCATTTGCATATCCCAGCATCTTCTTCCTTTCATGGGAATTTGGCTTTTGTATCATCTCCAGGGCCCGACTTTGTCCCAATGGGGCCCTGGGCAAAGCAGACTTTGGGGGCCCCCTCCAAGGACAGATCCAAAGGGAGGCCATGTGCCCTCCCCCTCCAGGAGTAGATTTCCACATGAACATGTGGGACACTCACCAAGGGCCCTCCCTCCCATAAATTCGGACCGGAAATTCAAAAAATTTCGACCAAAAAGTCAAACATTTGAAAAATAATAATAATAGTAATAATGTGTTAATTAATTTACTTTTAATGTTAATAAATAAATTCAGGAAATTTTCTTTTGAAATGAATATAGTGGGTGCACTGTGCCCCACCCAGGATTTTTTTCTGTATCTGCCACTGCCCACGTTTACTGAATTAACCTAAAACCAAATTTTCAAAAATATGTACAACTTAATACTAAATTAGGGGGCCCTGGGCAAGTGCCCCACTTGCCCATGCGGAAATCTGGGCCTGATCATCCCTCCTTCATGGAGTTGTAATTTTAATGTCCAGCAGTGTATATCCAGCCTAAACATTTAAATTGACTGTGTGGAAATATGTATAGCCAAGAATCGAATGTTGTGACGAAATGTAAAAAGTAATTAAGTCCCTAACAAATTTTAAATCATACATTATTATCAATAAATTGAGAGTCTAGACTAGACCATTATCTTAATGAGTATGAAAGACCCTGAACTCTCCAGTATGCAATACAGGTTTACAATTATATACATTTACAATACCTCAATTTGTGTACTATGCCTAGAATTTCATTAATTATGTCTGTAGCGTCACAACAGTAACTAACAATGAGCACCAATGATAATCACTTAATTTGAGGCAAAGTTTCAATAGGATAGGAGCACCAAACACATTTAATAAATTAACTAGCCTGTTTGCGAGTAAACAAGTACATGAATGATATCATGTAACTTTGTCACAAAGCTTTAGTCCTGAACACCAAATTAAACTAGTTGAATTTATTCGGAATTGGAAATGAAAACGGGAATTATCATCATACTTGGAACAATTAAAAAAAACTCTTAAAAGAGAAAAAAAAATTGTTTTGTTCCTAGATACTTCTACTTCATTCCTCATAACCTTTCAGAGAGATTCAGTGCATAAATTTAATATGTCTTTTTGAAATATGCAGAGGGATATTTCACAGCCTTTCATGCAATTGAATAATACAAAAAAAAAATCAGGTAGTCTCTTTTAACGAAACTAACGCGGGTTATTAACGTAGGATTACTTATCGTTTGCTTACATCTTTTTTTTTTCTTTTTTTTGACGCATTTTGGTTCCTTTCTGTTTAACTGTTTACTGCTACTGGGTTTGACGCGCTGCCAAAATTATAACTCGCTACGCAGGACAATTTTTTTCTCTCCGAAGGAGCGTTATTGAGGAACGTAATCTTACGTTAAAAATTTTTCAGGTAGTCTCTTCTAACGAAACTACTGCGGGTTATTAACGTAGGATTACTTATCGTTGATTACCTCTTTTGTATGTGTATATGTATGTATGTGTTATGTATATAACACCACATACATACATGTATATATATATATATATATATATATATATATATATATATATATATGTATGTATATATATATACATATATGTATGTCAAAATTTTAAAGTACTTTAGTACTTTTATGTTTAACTATTTACCGCTTGTCGAAGCAATACAGACTGAGTTTGGCACGCTGCCAAAATTATAGCTCGCGAGAACGGATGGACGGATGGTTTTAGCGTCTGAAATTTTGCTTTCCGAAGTACCGTTATGGAGGAACGTAATCCTACGTTAAAAAAATTGTCTTTCATAAGTCTTTATTAAGGCGATATCTCACTCGCAGACTCTTTCATAGGACGCACGATATTGTTAGAGAAATCGTGTTTGAAGGGTTGCTCTAAAAAACCCGTCTTGCAACCCCAATAAGTTCTTTTTTTTTAAGATTTATGCCGCTATTGTCATTGTTAATTTTTTTCCTTCTGCTAAGATATACACTTTTCTCTAGAGTTATTTTTAGTCAAATTAAGTTCTCTGCCTCTTCATATTACGATAGGGCACCATTTTTATAGTTTTAAGGTGCAAAGCAAAGATTTAGTGAACCGGAAGGAAAAATATGCTTTCAGTTTTTGCAATCCAAAACAATGATTATCTTGCCCCAAAACAAGAACTGAAGGAATTTTTAGAGAAACCCTGCAACTGCTGATTGTCCGGTATAGTCCAGTCAAATTAGGTTTTCCTTTCGCATTAAATGAAGGGGTTGAGATTTTTTCAGGAATGTGTAGGGGTTGGTCCCCTGAACAACGCCTAATAAAGTCCCCTCGATTTCAGGCGCCGCGGGGGGTGGAGTGAGGGTCCAAAGGTCCCTTTTTTCAGTTTTAGGCGTTTATCTCGGAAACGGTGCGTCGCACAGAAAATTGTCAATTCCAAAAACTAAAGCTGATAAAATTCCCTTCCAAATGTTGTATCCATATTTGTACCTAAGTGTTAACGTTTTCGAGATATGAGCAGTTGAATATGAAATTTTTTTAAAAAAAATGGTAGCGGTTCAGGTATCTCGTCAAACTTCATCTTCTAACTCTTTCCCCTTCCATTTCTCAGAAAACTCGTAATAGAGAAAGTTGTAGAGCGATAAATGTCCTTCAGAAATGTATATAGTTATGCTAATTTATCTTCACCCGGTAAATAGTTAGAGTGTTTTGAAGTTTAGGGGAACTTTTCAACATTTTGCTAGTAAAATGTTCGTCACTCAAGTTTCGTTTCCAAGGTTTGTAACTCTCTTAATCACTTTGTATGCCGTTTAATTAGATACGTATAGTATTTATAACCCGTATAAATAATAAATTATGTATACCTGTACGCATAATGTATATCTCATATACAGAAGAACACTTGTAGTACAAAGGAGGAAGTAAGAAAACAAACCAAAATGTATAAAAATGTCACTTTAGCTCAGGTCATTTTAGAAAATTTAGATATCACACCATACGAAAAAGAAGAAGTAGTTCAGTTACTTTAGACCTCAGTAGAAATTACTCCTCAACACATTTCCACAAATGCCTCCCTTGCCAGCATTCAGTGGAAATTGAGCAACGAATTGTCCCGTCTCAAAGGTATTGGGCCAAAAGCAGCTTTGTGGTACCAGTATTTTGAAATGGTGGTGTTGATTAAAAAATTCTTTGTAGCACAGCGCACTGGTAACTGGGAAGATCATATGACATGCGTCCAACTGATGATACCTTACTTCCGTGCCAGCGGGCATTTTCATTATGCAAAGTGTACTCACCTATATGTACAAGACATGCTGGGACTAATAACTCGCCACCTTCAACTTAAACAGGATTTTATAGATCGTGGATACTTCACTGTCAACAGAACTGGAACACCATTGGCTGATGTGTGGTCTGACATGACAATTGAGATGACACTCATGTGTGACATGAAGAGTGAAGGAGAATTAACACGTGGGCGAGGCTTTAGTGATTCGGTGTGTTGGCGAAATGGGTTGGGGGAGCACGCACAGCTACGGCAATATGTAGTTCACTTAAGATGTTTTGTGGCGTGCATAATGCAAGCGGAGCACAGCATATTGAGTTTCGAGCATCATGCATAACCAGATATGATCTAGACAGAAGGAAGCTTCCTCAATGGTTGGCTCATGACCCGCCTTTTGCTGAATGTAATTGTTTGATGTCACTTTCAACGGTGGTAATTGAAACAAGTAACGTCAATTGCTACCAGGCTTTGGAAATTAGAACCCGCACAATGAGCACTTTTGTTGGACACTTTTGTTTACAGGTTCAGAGAAAGCTTACTGCGTGTTAGAATTTGCGAAAAGTGAATCTGTTGTGACAGTTCAAAGACAATTTCGTACAAAATACGGATTTCACCCAACAACGGATAAAACAATTCATGCCTAGTTTCGGAAATTTCAGGAAAGTGGTTGCTTGTGTGATGGAAAACGAACTGGTCGTCCAGGCCCATCGGCGGAAAAGGTTATTCGTGTACGAGATGCGTTTGTGCGAAGCCCGAGAAAGTCAATTCGTCAAGCGAGTGCGGAATTACAGATCCCGGGAAAAAACGAGTGAAAAAAGAATTTGGCTTTAGACTTGATATCTACCGCATCACGAAAGGTTAACATATTGGACATTTGTGAAACAAAACTTGTAATGTTTCTATCTCCAGTAAAGTCAACTTTGTTGCTGTATTAGTAATATGTTTTTTTATAAGCCTTCCAAATCCCGGTGGGAATTGTGACACACCCGGTGTATATATATACACTGGTGGACAAAACCTAAGGGCGGTCAACAAATGGTCACGTTTAAAAAATCGCAGGTGGGGGTACATGTCAAGTAGGATAAATAGGTAAAGACAGAATGTGAGACATGATATCAGGTATCCCATACATTTTCTATTGGATTAAGGTAAGGTGAACGAGCTGGCCACATGATACGATGAATATTATTGCTCTCCAGACAGTCCGAAACAATGTTGGCGCGGTGACAGGCGCGTTATCATCCACGAACAGAAAGTTATCGCCGACAACAGCACGGAAAAGGCGAACATGAAGCAGCAGAACTTCAGGAATGAATCGTGCAACGGTCATGGTCCCTCTTTCGAGCATATAGTGGTGTGTGGCCATTAACAATGATACCTGCCCATGCCATGATGCTACAAGTACCATATCGGTCCCTTTCCTGGATATTTTCTGGACGATAAAGCACTACCAACTTCACGCCATATCAGTTGCCGTCTCAATCAGAAGAAAGACTGAACCGGCTCTCATCCGTGGACACTGGTCCAGTCGTGCTCGGTCCAGTGGCGATGCAGACGGCAGCATTGCAAACGAGCGCTATGTGTTAATTCTCGCAAGTGGGACTCACACAACAGGTCTTCGGGCAGTTTGCTGGCTGTTGCAAACGCTTTGCAACGGTTTTCCGGGATATCTGAGTTCCTGTGGCTGCATAGATTTCGCCAAGCTGTACTGCACCGGTTCCTTTTTGCCGTTAGAGCGATGTACCGATCGTCTTCAGGCATCTTACTGGAGGACGACTTCCTAGCTTGTGCTTGGTACACTGTCCACTTGTTTGTCACGCTGCCCAAAACCTGGCGATGTCGAATTCCCTAGCAACATCTGTAATTTGTCGCCCTTCCTCCAGCTTTCTAGTTATCCGGCCGCGTGAAAAATCATCTAATAGATGTCTGCTAGACATGACCTCACTTTCTAAAACGCAAAGTTCTTCCGACTGGTTTAAATGGAACTTTCAACACTCACTGGCTGCATGCGCCAAATGCCTGCAAACCGATCTGTACGATGTCATGTGACCCACACGTGCGGTAATCAAAAATTTGCATCGCCACCTTGATTCGCATTGCATCACGCCTTTATGCACATTCTTACAAGCTACTGCGTTCGATTCTGCGCCTACCATCGTTTACCGAAACATCCATCCTTAGGTTTTGTCCTCCAGTGTATATATATATATATATATATATACACACACACACACACTGTTATGAGGGGTACCACAGATACCCCTTTGCGTTGTGTAAATTTAGGGAGGTGAACTCCAAAGGTAACTATGCGTTTATATATAAAAATAACAACATTTATTATACAATATATTACAAGAAAAGGACGGGTTTACATATTATATTTAAGATCTTGGCTATACATATTTTTAACCGAATTAGGGCATACTTCATCCGCTTCCTGCGGCATAACCATTACGGGTCGAGTGAAATAAAAGTCTCGTAATCTCTCAGAAGGCATGAGCACTATTTAGAGGGGGAATTTATGACCAACCTGGGGAGTTTGATGAAAACAGCATAGCGTGGCATCGTTGAGGGCATTTCTACAGGAGGAGGCTTTAGGCATCGGGTAGAAATTCATGTGGCATTTCACTGGCGGATGCAACAGGATTCGGTGCTGGCGGTTGAAGACGGGTATCTCGCCATTTTACGGGGGCGTCTTTCCTTCCCAGGCTCTCTTGCAGCTCGCTACCTCCCATCGCTCCCTCGCTCTCCTCCGAACGTCGTTTTCTCCCACACTCGGGGCTCCCCCAATCTTTATCATAACCCCTCCCCAGGTTAGTTATTCACGTAAATTTATTGCCTCTTCGAGTTTTTTATTCGAGGGCAGGATGCTCTGACATTCCCATGGTTGACCCACGTGGTACGCTTATTTCCAAGAAGATTGGAAGTCCGTTGAATTTCCTGGAATTTCTTTCCCGCGTCCTGAGGAATTCAGGAGGGGTGATGTTTCTTGGAAAATTGGTGCAGTTCCAATATGGCCGTTTTATGCCCCGTAATCGTGTTGGAAGAACAAAATGGCTATAACGTTGGAAGGAGTTCAAAATGTTCAAATTGTGGATCCTTCACAACAATCACTCCCCCCCCTTTCTAGGCGTGCTGGCACGCCACAGTCTGTAGGGGTTGAAGAACGGATTGGCTCCATTCGCTTCAGCAAAATAGACTCCAATTGCACAAAAGTCACAATGGCAGTAAAATAAAATCATGAATGACATCAGTTGTAAAAGTTCAGGAGGTCAAAATCTCCCCTTATAGTGCTGCAAGTTTTACTGATTTAAAAAAAAATTCAAAATTTATAAAGTTTTCTTTAAGCTTACATTAACTCTGACCAACATTAAGTAACATCATAGAAAATGGTATGCATACCCTGTAAAACAAATAATAACAAAATAGTGGCTCGATCAACACATGTGATCAGAGATTAAAATGTAAAGAAAGGGTTATCTTACAGAAATAGAAATCTCTCCGCTAAAATCGTACAGCGAAGATGAAATTTTCAAAAACGTTGGCAAATGTGCATAATCGCCATTATGTGTTTAACTCGCGGAAAGAGTAAAAATGTTCTCTTTTCCTTGCGCTGCCATTTGTGTGAAACATATAATGTGCTATCCATGCATTCAATAATAATAGTACTAATAATGATAATAATAATAATAAAACACAATGATAAAACATAATACACGCTAATCTTTTAATAATATATATATATATTTTTTTAATTTTAAATTTTCCTTTTTTTTTTTTTTTTTTTTTTTTTTATTTATTCATTCCCCAACGAAATTGACCAAATTTTGCTCTATCATCAGATTTGTACACTGAAACATCGTCAAATTGCATTTAAACTATGCGCACAAATGAACCCACGACGAAAATTCTAAAGTCTGCTAAGTTTCCTAAAAAAAAATTATATAGATATCTCATAGCGATATAACAGAAGACGAAGAGTTAAGAGAGAGAAAAAAAAAAACTTATTTTTGTCAAAATAAAACTTAACCGAAAGGAGAGAAAAAAAAAAAAAAATTACTTGTTACAACTCGGTTTTCAGAAGCCCATCGTTAATACCATATAGTTGATCAGATTATATGTGAAAAACGAATGAGTTCGTCAAACTGAGCCTTCCCATGTACGCAGCCACTGGTCAGACAATTTTTTTGAGAATGGCCAGTTCCCAAAACGGTCTTTCCGTGACTCTAACCCGCGAGGCGGAAGAAAAAAAATTTTGTAGTTTAGGTTTTTGGGGTTCGCTGTCGAAGAAAATATCTAGTTTGAATAAAAGGCGTTTTTGACTGATGGGTTGCCCCCCGAAGATTTGATGGCTGCGAGACCGTCTGCTCATTGTCCTGATTCTCCTTTGGCGGAACATTAGCGACCTGTTCCTGTGTCAACTGCGCTCCCCGCGACTGTTGGCAAGGTTCGAAATCTTCGTCATAGGGGAAAAAATTCTCTTCCTCATTTTGGGGGGTCATTTCCGAGAACGGGGAAAATGTATCCTGCGGGTCCTCGCGAATATTACCGGTTATCGTGACCTTTGGGCGCAAGTGCTCTCGTCGCTCAGGCAATTCGTATATTCGATTGATATTACAATTTATTTCCGTAGCGTATGGGTCCGCGATTAGCCGTAATTTGTAAGTGTGGGGCGTAAGGCGATTCGTAATTCTATAAGGTCCCCTGAAGGTTTTCTTACCGATAGCCGATTGATGGTTACGCACAAAGACTTTTTGCCCGATAATTAGGGTTCGGGGTTTCGCTTTGAGTAATTGTCTCTCTTCTTGCTTTTCTTGTGCGGTTTTCATATTTCTCAGCGCGTTTTCATATGCCTTTGTCATAGCTCTAATTTTTTCTGCTGCGTAATCACCGAATAAAGGCGGTGGATCGATATTTAAATTGTCCGTGTCTAGAAATAAAGGAAGATCTCTTCCAAAAAAGAGGAAATTTGGCGTCTCCTTTGTGGCGGAATGCTGAGTGGCATTATAAATACATTTGTGCATGATCATCGCCTCTTCCCAAGAATTGTTACTTTTCGCCGCACACCGCATGGCGTGTTTAAGTTGAATGTTTATGCGCTCGGAGGCCCCATTACATTGTGGATTAAAAGCTGAAGATAACATGGCGGATACATTTAATTTTTGAGCTAGAATTTTAAAAAGTGTTGATGTAAACTGAGTTCCGCGGTCAGTAAGTATTCGCTTCGGTTTACCGTAAGCGGTGATATACCATATTAATTTTTGAGCGACCGTTTCCGCCGAAATATCACTAAGGGGGAAAAGTTCAATATGCTTACTGAAGTGGTCTAACACTGTGAGGATGTATTTATTTTGTTTTTTTGTAATCGGAAACGGCCCGACAATATCCAGCGAGATGAATTCACCGGGAATTGAAGGTAACGGGATTCTACCTAGGGGAACAGGAGGATGGACCCCTTTGAATGAACGGCATATTTCGCAGGAAGCTACGTAATTTTGAGTGTCAGCGTATGCGCCTATCCAAAAATAATGTTTTGACAGGATGTCATAAGTTTTCTGGACTCCCTGATGCGTGATGTGCGACAATTTAAGTGCCTCAGCCTGAAGTGAGCGGGGAATGACGATTCGATTTGGGATGCTACATTCCCTCGAGGAATAGGTGTGTTGGGCACGAAACATTAATAAATTTGTGTGCGGGTCAATGTAATAATTGTGCAAATTCTTGGAGATCGTGGGATCCCGCATTATTAAAGCTTTGCGTACTGCCCCTAATGTAGTATCTTTTAGTTGCTCTTGCAGAATTTGTTCTGTCGTAACGGCCGCTTGGGAAGAGGTGAGCGTATTGATCAGCGGGTGTTTTGGCTCTTCATCGTCAGCAGGATCCGCTAACAGAGGATCTCTCGAGATATAATCCGCGAGCTGGTTTTCACTACCTGGGACATGTATGAACTCGAAGTTAAACTCGGCCAGTTCCAACAACCACCTTGAAATCATATTCGCTGGGTTAGTGAGACTAAGATGGTATTGTAAAGGTTTGTGGTCAGAGAGTATAAAAAATTTTGATCCGTAAAGGAAATTTTTGAAATGTTTAACGCCGTAGTAGATCGCCATTAACTCCGATTTTATTGCTGCGTATTTCTGTTCGGCGGAGTTCAGAATTTTACTATAGTAAAGTATGGGCTGTGGAGTTGAATAAGAGTCCTCACTAAATCGCGGTTCTTTATTTTGCGGACGGTGGTTTTCTAGGTGCAAAGTATTTATTTCTTGCGTTAGAGACTCGATAATTTTTGTATTTTGTTCCTGCTGTATTCTTTGCATCTCGAGCAAGGAGGCAGTGTTGGGGTCAATTTGAGAACTCGAATTAGTGGGCTCGGGAGTCGTTTGCATAGCTATTTCAACGCTTTGCGCATATTTGACTGCGTCGGCAAACGTAGAAGGGTTTAATTTTAAAACTTCACGTTTCAAGTTATTATTTAGGGCGTCCAGAAATTTAGATAATTTTAATTTTTCGAGTATTTTAACCCCCTCGGCTGACGCGAAATCTACCTCTAGATAATTTTGGGTGGCAGTTGCAACCCTATACGCTAAAGTTTTAACTAGCTCGTTCTCCTGCTGACGTAGATTGTTAAACGCTGTGTGTAACGTCTGTGCATTCGGTTTCTCCGAAAAAAAATTTATCAATTGATCTTTTATTATGTCGTACGATTGTTCTTCGCGTAGTTGGGGAGAACATGTTATGAATTTCAGCGCATTACCTCTTAACCGCGACTTAAGAATTGCGATCTTCTCTACGGGCGACCATTGTCCCAATGTTGCTAAAGCCTCGAATTGTATGAAAAACGCATTGCAGTCTGAATCAGGGGCACCATCGAACGTGGACACTAAATGCGTAAAGCCGGGAGTTTTCCCGCTAACGGCTGAATCGGTCGCCATAATACTATAAAGTAGGGAAAGGTAATCCGGGATACTGCTATTGTGTTTCAAGACAAACCCTTTTAAACAATTTTTGTTTTAACATATACATGCGAAACATATAATACTCAAAATAAAGTAAAAATCATTATCCTAGAATTATATATATACTAGCCGCGAACACATAAACTCTAACATTTCAATACAATTTGTTCACACAACATGTAGGCATGGCAGGTACAAGGGAAAGAAAAGAGAGGAATTTAAAAAAAATGTATGCATAACACTTTACAGATATATATATGAACCATAAGAACCTTGCGCGACATTAAAAGGCTTTTTGCCAAGATACACAAAAAAAAATTTTTTTTTTAGTATGCCCAGGTTTTGGACTAAAGTAAAAATATTATAACATACCCAGGGAAATCCTCGTCACGAGGCACCAATATATGTTATGAGGGGTACCACAGATACCCCTTTGCGTTGTGTAAATTTAGGGAGGTGAACTCCAAAGGTAACTATGCGTTTATATATAAAAATAACAACATTTATTATACAATATATTACAAGAAAAGGACGGGTTTACATATTATATTTAAGATCTTGGCTATACATATTTTTAACCGAATTAGGGCATACTTCATCCGCTTCCTGCGGCATAACCATTACGGGTCGAGTGAAATAAAAGTCTCGTAATCTCTCAGAAGGCATGAGCACTATTTAGAGGGGGAATTTATGACCAACCTGGGGAGTTTGATGAAAACAGCATAGCGTGGCATCGTTGAGGGCATTTCTACAGGAGGAGGCTTTAGGCATCGGGTAGAAATTCATGTGGCATTTCACTGGCGGATGCAACAGGATTCGGTGCTGGCGGTTGAAGACGGGTATCTCGCCATTTTACGGGGGCGTCTTTCCTTCCCAGGCTCTCTTGCAGCTCGCTACCTCCCATCGCTCCCTCGCTCTCCTCCGAACGTCGTTTCTCCCACACTCGGGGCTCCCCCAATCTTTATCATAACCCCTCCCCAGGTTAGTTATTCACGTAAATTTATTGCCTCTTCGAGTTTTTTATTCGAGGGCAGGATGCTCTGACATTCCCATGGTTGACCCACGTGGTACGCTTATTTCCAAGAAGATTGGAAGTCCGTTGAATTTCCTGGAATTTCTTTCCCGCGTCCTGAGGAATTCAGGAGGGGTGATGTTTCTTGGAAAATTGGTGCAGTTCCAATATGGCCGTTTTATGCCCCGTAATCGTGTTGGAAGAACAAAATGGCTATAACGTTGGAAGGAGTTCAAAATGTTCAAATTGTGGATCCTTCACAACACACACACACACATATATATATATATATATATATATATATATATATATATATATTCTCGGTAGTGGAATATGTTGTTAAATTTCTGTCTGTTTTTCGAACTAATGCGGTATTTTTTGTATGATTTTACACCATGTACAGCACCCCAAACAATCGAAGATATTTCCGAAGAATACCATTTAAAATTTTTAAAAATCCCCATACCTATTACGTACATAGTAACATAAATGTAATACACACAGAGAAACACTATACCCATATAAATATTTCAACAAATTTAGTACAATAAATTCTGAGACAGATACCGCGATTTCTTTGGATATGAAAAAATATGTATATCATTAGATTTTCCGTATAACAACTCTTTGGATGGTTGAGTGGTTAAGGGGCTGGATTTTGATGGAGTAAATTGAAGCTTTGAAGCATGCGAAAAGCTGGGTTTTTGAAAATTTTTAGATTCCATGTTTAAATATAAGTGGTGATATTTATAGCCTCTCCTTTTCAGAAATTTTCAGCTTCGTAGCCATCAATACATGCAGAGTAACTACGCTGATGTTTAAATTAATTACCGTAAAAGTAAAGTTTATTCTTCATCCTAAGCAAATGAAACTAGAGACTCTGATGTGCCTTCGGAATGTTTGGAGTACAGTTAAATTTGAACATGTATTTGAAAAGATAAATTCATCGACATTAATTGATTTGCCAGAAACAGATTAATTATAATAATACGCTCTCTATTTAAATGCAGGTTCACGGATAAATTAAATATTATTTTCGTGATTAATTTTTGGTTCGAAAAATAGTATTTTATTAGCCGAATATATCGGGAAATTGATCTATTTAAGAAGATATTTATATTGTGATATCACATTTCTCTTGAAAGAATCTCTAATAAAATATAATTTTTCTTCGTAGTCAACTTGTAAAGTCGATTACGAAGATTAATAAAATATAATTTTTCAACTTCGACAAAGAATTTAGTAAAATATAATTTTTTGACTTCGTAGTCGAAAAATATATTTTATTAAATTTCAGTCCGTTTTTGGAACAAATCCGGTGTTCTTCATGCTTTTTTTTTACTTCGAATATAACATTTCAAAAACAAACATTTTCCCGAATAATACTATTTAAAACCAAATATCCCAGTGCCTATAATATACATGGCAACACAAATGTAACACATGCATGGACACACACACACATAAGTATACACTCTATAACAAAAACAAAATCGACGCACCAAGGAGTGCACAAATTAGTGGATGTGAAGAACATGCACAAAAAAAGCGTTTAAAATTTCCGAACAATTGAATAGTTTATTCCAGAGTTTCATCGTTACAAAGTGAGGAAATCATGGCGGCTTTGATCCACCTCTTCCCTGAATGCATGCTGTCACCCGGGGTGGCATAGACTGATAAATCTCCCTGATGGTGTCCTGGAAGATTTCTTATCAAATTGTCTCCATCTGTCGGACTAAATCGGCATCATTCCGGGATTGTTGCAATCGCCTTCCCATCACGTCCCAAATGTGCTGTATGGAGGAGAGATCAGGCGACCTAGGTGGCCAAGGAAGTGAACGGCAATCTAGAAGACAATTCATAACAACATCTGTATGCGGCTGGGAATTATTTTGTTGAAAATTAGGTTGAAAATTAAGGAATACGAGATCTCAAATAGTCATTCCTAGTGTCGAAAAAGTAGTTCCTAGTGTCGAACTTTTAGCTAACTAGTAGGATGGACTAGTGAGCTAAAATTTCGACATAGTCCTTCTCCTTCAATCTCGTTCATTTAAAAATTTTTTATTACAGATTTAATTATAAATACCGATATTTTAAACTTTCTCTATTTAATAAATTATTACCTCTATTTCGCTGAGGTTTCAATTAATTATCTCCAAAAGAAAAAAAAAAGGTTTTCTCCTCATCGTTTATAAAGGAACAGGAATTTAGATATTGCTGCTATTCCTTCAGTTTGAACGGGGTATATACATACATACATACATATATATATATATATATATATATATATATATATATATATATATATATATATATATATATATATATATATATATATATATACATATATATATATATTAAGGCCTCTCATTAAGGCCTCTCGAAAGAAAAAATTTAGTCATAATTCCTGGAAATATGTACTTGTGGAGCAGGAACTCTATAGCAAATTTCATGACATTGCTGGGTTTTAAAAGCTATATAATCCGGTTAAGAAAAGCCATCGTGAACGACTGACTTCTTTCATTTGTTATCGCTCTATTCAACTGTTAAATGGTGATTACTCTTTAATTCTTTTATTTACGATTAATTATAACACTAAATTATCTGTAAATTTACTAATTAATTAAATTTAAATTTTAAAGTACAGTGTTTCCTCAATCGTGTTTAATTCACTGAACGATGTAACATCACGTGACTGAGAGGTCACTGCATCACACCCCAAGAAGCGAGCTGCGCAAGAAACTGAACCTTATGCGATAATACAAGTCAATTCCCTCCTTTATTTTATATAACTTTTGCAAAATTTTATAAGTGCATAGGATAAATATTGGTTTTTGTTTGGTTTCGTAAGGCCCAGTTAAACCAATGAATCCGACCTCTCTGATAGGCTAAAAAGCAGAGAGACTTTCTTGTTTGATAACCATTCGAAAGAAGCAGTCCCATTATTGTTAGAAATCGAACAATCAATCGACTGATAACAGTCGATGAATTTGATTGATACAATCAATTTTTAAGTAACCGAATTCAGTTGCTCATACAGTTTAGAAGCTGAGAAGAATTTTATTTTGTATTATTTTCTCAATTAAACGCGTCTCTAAAAGGCTCTTTGGATATTCTGTTTAAGAAACGTATGTCTGAAAGTTTCTGCCACGATTTTCAAATAAATTGCAAACATTTTCTGATATATCGACATTTTATGAGTCTCCATAACTCAGAACAACCATTTTCTGTAAACATATACCTTTTATATCGGAGTAGTGAATCATAGTTCAACCGCCCAGAAGGGTTTATAGCATCTCTCTGTACGTTTAAGGGATCTTGTAATTTCGGAGATCTTTCTTTCAGCCAAAATCATTTTGAATACCTGATGTAGTGTAGGGAATTCATATGACGTGGATGGGATTAATATTTCTGATTTTCTCGAAAACTATTAAAGTCATTCAGGCTAGAGAGAGGGTCACAGTGTGGTTAGAATAATGATTGGAATAATTTGAGCATCAGAGTAAAATTGACGCTGTAAAAAAACTTCTGTTTCTGAAAAAAGTTATTATGAAAAAAAACACATAGTTTTGGAATATGACTGTAAATTTTAGAGGCAATGTTTCAAAAGGCAATTTCAATGTTTCAAAAATTTCATAGTTTTCTTAGAATGTTAAACTCAATGGCTGTTTAAACGAGAACACATTTATACACATAAACATGTATATATATATGTATATATATATATATATATATATATATATATATATATATATATATATATATATATATATATATATATATATACATATATATATATATATATATATATATATATATATATATATATATATATATATATATATATATATATATACAGGTGGTTATAAAAATAATGGAAATACTAAGAAACATCATGAAAACCTTTATTAATACGCCGTAGAATCACCTTTGACATGTAATACCACCTGGTTCACCTTGGAATTGGATTATACAAGTCATGAATAGTAGTTAAGAATATATTATACAATTCTTTAGGGAAAAATCATGAAAGTTCCTGTAGAGATGCTATGGTGGATATCGATACCTAGCTCTATCCGCTTATACAGATCACAGTGGTTGGATTATATAGAGTCGGGGGGGATTGTATAGGGAAGGATAAGATATTTGATTTTTTCCTGGTCTTCAAACAAATACTTAATAGATTTAGCTGTATGTATAAGGGGATTATCATCCTGGAGAACGTCATCTCCTGCAAGAAACAATGTTTCACCATAGGATGGACTTGTGAGCTAAAATTTCGACATAGTCCTTCTCATTCAATCTTCCTTTTTGGGTTACAATAGGGCCTGAAGAAAACCATGAGATACCACCCCAAACCCTGATAGATCTATCTCCATGATTGACAGTTGAGATGAGACAGCCAGAAACTTACGCTTGTGTAGGTGTTCTCCAGACATACATCTATTACGATTGGTTTGGGAATAGCTACTTTTCTGTAAATGCTTAGTTTCTGAAGTTCCCTTCTACCTCTGATGGTTGATACCGGAACATGCAATGTTTTTCCGTGCACTCTGTATGCTATCATGACTTTCGATACCATAACTCGAAAAACATCGATTAACCTGGGGGTTGCAGTAACAGATATTCTAATTTAAACGCGCTCAAACAATTTGCCCTTTTCGCAAGGTCTGCAAGGTTTGACATTTTACGCTGTTCCCTTCGATACCCTTAGCTTTATTACTGCTACCTGACAGTAGGATAATGCATACACTATATTATATAAAAATACCGGTGGCCAGACTTGTTTTTTAAGGAATACGAAGCACGTTCATAAACACCACTGATATCTATAGGTGTTTAAATTATTTTGATAACCACCTGTATACACACACACACACATATATATATATATATGATATGTATTTTACTTATAATTTATGCATGTATATTTTAGGTATTCGTCAAGAAATTAGATAAGTGGTTAATACGGACTTTCCATATATTGCGATTTACCCTTATACCCTCATACACTTATAACAATTTTTGGGAATTTCAAAGCTTTAGAATTGCATCTAATACGTCAGCATATCGTAAAACTTAAGCTCATTTTCTATCTCTCTACCTTACGTTTGATACAAGAAAATAATCTCGATAAATCACGTTTTCGTGAAAAAAATAATTATGGTTCATTTCACAAAAAGATCATGCAAGAATGAAGATTTGTTGCCCTACATAATAAAAATCAGTGCTCTTTGGCGGAATTAAATGTCAACCTTTCGAAATGTGATCCTTTTGCTGATATTTATACAAGAAGTGAAACAGACTTTTCCCCAAGCATTCCATTAAAGCTTTCATGGGTAAATGCATTAATGGAATTTCTGGAAAATAGAGATGATCAATCAGTGCTCACGGGACATTTCTAGGAGCAAGAATCTAAACCAGATCCTGCTTTTGAAGGAAGTAAATGGAGATGTGTCTGTGTCTTAGATATCACATTGCATTGCGCTTATTCCAAAGGGGGAAACGGCTGAGGCGTTCTAATGATATAAAGAGAAATATAACAGTTATGGATCGGGAAGATCATTGAAATTATTAAAGAAAAATCAATCCTAGTTATTGGATAAGGAGATGTTAGAGGTATGTAAACACAAATTAGAGATAAGTTAATACAATCAAAAGGCCGATAAAAAGAAACGTAAATAAAAATTTTGTGAGGTCACTAACTACGTCGGACAAGTTGTTCGGAGCTGTTCTTTGTCTTCCCGGTATCACGGGCGCGGCGCAAGATCCGAAATACGAAAAAATTACTATGCGTCACAAAGTTACCTCTTCAATCAATATATATATATATATATATATATATATATATATCTGTAGAAAGCAGAACTGAACTCTTAACTATGAACTTTAAACTTCATAAAATGTTATTTGTAAACGCATATTATGTCTGGCGCAAGAGGGCGCCGCTAGCACGAACATTATCACGACCCCTCTACTCTGTTTTGGGGAGAACATTAAGACTCCCGCTTTGGATTCCGTCGTGGACGGACTACGTTTTTTTTCAATTCTTTCTTAATAAATGTAATTGTTTTTGTTATTTACGATGGTTTCTAGTTAGTTTATGTTGTGGATGTTTTACTCCAACCCCGCGCCCACAGAAGATGGTGTCAGAAGTGGGATTAGATATGAATTAGAAAGAAATCTACGAGAACACGACGCGAATCTCCATCAACGCATTACGATGCAACGGACTCCGAACTACAGGGTGGCTAATAAATACTGTGACAAATATCGAATCATTTAATTACACACAGATGAAATAGAAAATGGAAAATACAACAATATTATGAACATTATACATGAAAGTTTTCCATGAAATAATTTTACTCGAATCGACCGCCATCTTTATCGATTACTAAAGATAATCTCTTACGCCACTGTCCTATTGCGGCACGAATCATTTTATGAGGTAATTTGTCCCATTCACTCCGTATGGAAGCTTTGAGGGAGTCCAAACTTCTGTGTTGCTTAGCATTTACTTTAGACTCTAAAATCCCCCAAATGCAATAGTCTAAAGGATTTAGATCTGGTGAAGAAGGTGGCCAATCTTCTTGCTTGATAAACTTCGGGCAATTGGCATGGAGCCATTCCTGTGTTGTTTTGGATAGGTGGGACGGTGCAGAATCTTGCTGAAATATCCAATTCTTTTTGGGATACAATCTGTTAGCATGTGGTAATAAACGTGTAGCCAATACTTCCTGTTTGTAATATTCAGCATTGATTTTTACCCCTTTATAGATGAATTTCGGAGGCAGTTTTCCATTGTGTGACACTGCAGCCCAAACCATAACAGAATTCTTGTTCTGAAAGCGTTTAACAGTTCGAAGATTTTCAGGTATATCCTCGAAGGTTGCTGAATATACAACATCATTTTTAGCATTATAACTTTGTTCTGTACAAAACAGCTTCTCATCAGAGAAAATTATTTTTTCAACACTTTTGCTACCGTGCCGGTTCAGCAATTTCTTACATCTTTGTAACCTTTTTACTATTTGTGCAGTAGTCAAACCTTGAACTTTTCTTTTGCGATATGGGCGAAAACCCAGGTCTTCATTTATGATAAATTGCATAGTTCTGCGACTGATGTTCTTTTCTGCAGCCATTTTATTTGCAGAACGTTGCGGATTTCTTCGTATCTTTTCACGAATTCTTTTGATACGTTCTTTTGTACGAACAGTGCGTGGAAGACCGGACCTTGGTCGATCTTTACAGCTATTGGTATCCAATAATTGATTTATAGTCCTATATATAAACGTCCTATTAAAACCAAGGCATTTTAATTGCTTAAATATTTTACCTGCAGAAAATCCGCGATCAAAAAGCTGTTTAACCATTAACCTTTTGGCTTCCATCTTTAAAAATATTCTACATGTTTTACTTTAAACAAAAATTGTCTGCATTTACAAAAAGTTGCCAATCACACAAATAGATAGATAAATTGTTTTTCCAAACGATTAAAATTAACTCTTATTTTTTGGAGTGTTACAGTATTTATTAGCCACCCTGTAAAGTAAGACTATTTTTCTGAATTACGATAGTGACTGTTTTGTTTCTTCGAATTACGGCTAATCACGATAATTCTATTTATACGATTTACGAGCTTATGTTACGAATAACGATTCTAAATAACGATTGATACGATTAACGACTCTAAATGGAAAAAATGAAATTAGCTGATATTCCCCGAATCAAAGCAAACTTGAAGTCTGCTTCTGTTAAATCTATAAAATGTTTGCATAATTTTGTTTATGAAACTGAAGGTGACCGATTAAACCGGAAACGGTTACGAGAATTTTCTGGCTTTGACTACCATAAAAACGACGAACATTATGAGAAGAAATTAACTTTTGCTGTGAAAAACGTTAGGCTTGCTAATTTAATTACAATTTGCAATATTTTATGTATTGATTGTGACGGAAATGAAACTGTTCTCGCTACTCGAATTCTCGATAGCCTATTAGATATTGAAACGCTTAAGAATGATAATTTTGAATCTGATACCGACGATGAACACGTGAACGAAGAAATTCGTAGCGAAGTTAGCGAATTAACCCGTGTAGAACCATCAGTAGATAAATTTTCTAAATTTACTATTTCCTATCATGATATCGAAGAGAGTTTGAGAAAGTTTGACGGGAAAGATAATTATTCCATCGAAAAGTGGATAACTGATTTTGAAGAAACGGCGAGTATTTGCGCATGGAATGATCTTCAAAATTTAATATTCGCGAAACGATCATTAACTGGATTAGCGAAACTCTTTATTCAAGGTGAATCTGGCTTAACTTCATGGGCTAAGCTTAAATCAGCTCTTGAACAAGAATTTGCCTCGAAGTGCACAAGCGCCCAACTCCATAAAATGTTGACGAAACGTTATTTAAACAACGAAGAATCTCTGCAGGAATATTTTCTGGTCATGAAAGAACTAGCAAGCAGAGGTAACATCGAAACAGAATCCCTAATTCAATATGTTATAGATGGTATTCCCGATAAACCGTCTAACAAAGTAATTCTTTACGGTGCGAAAGGTTTAAAAGATTTTAAGGAAAAATTAGGTATTTACGAAAAAATACGAAATCATACTACGATTCCATATGAACCACAAACAACAAAAAAGAAAAAACATTTCACCCCTCTTTCAGACGTGTCTCCCCGCTTTCAGCGATGTAAAAACTGCGGCGATAAAAATCATAGTGTTTGTCCGTTTAAAGATCGCGGAAGAAAATGTTTTAATTGCAACCAATTTACGAATGACCACGTTTCTGCTAACTGTCCGGTGAAAAATAATAAAACCCCTGAAAGTCAAGCCATGAGTATCAGTCTCAGTGTTCCCGAAGAGAAAAATTCTCTTGTACAGATAAGCGTCAGGTTGAACGATAATGAGCTGACGGGTATTTTCGACAGTGGTTCCAGTTTGCATGTAATACGATCCGCTTGCTATGAAAGACTGTGTCTCCCAGCTATTTCTCCCCCCGCCATAAATCTAGTAGGACTAGGCTCTAAGAATGTGCTTACCAAGGGTTCTTTTATGCATAGCGTGGAAATCAACGGTCACTCCTTCGAATTGCTGTTTCATGTTGTCCCGGACGGATCTATACCTTTTGACCTTATTATTGGCACCCCTCTGTTAGATTTAGCTGACGTTATTTTGAAAAAAGATTCCTTAATTATTCAGAAGCCCTCCAACACGAATAACTTTCTATTGTTGATGGAAAATTTACCAAACTTTGATTCTAACGAATTAGATTTAAACCACATTAAAGATAAGACACGAAGAAACACTATTTTTAAACCTGTATCTACATATACGCCAAACAAAACTGAAACCGTAGATATTTCTAAGATAATTTTAGACCACGATATAACCGCCAAAATTAAAGCTGCCCCAAAACGAGACGAAAATATTGAAACGATTAAAACCTTGATAGAAAAGGGAAATGATGAAGAACATTTTGTCAAAAATGGAATTTTATATAAGTATAAAAATGGAAGAGAACTTTTAATGGTGCCTCAAGAAATGGAAAAAGAAATAATCAAACGAATTCATAATAAAAATCATTTTGCATCATCCAAGACCGAAGACGTTTTAAATCAAAATTATTACATACGTAATGCCAGAAAACAAATTGATAACGTCATTGCCAACTGCGTAGAATGTATCCTATGTAACAGAAAACGTGGCAAAGGAGAAGGTTTACTTAATCCTATCCCAAAAGAAAATTCACCGTTGAGCACGTATCACATTGACTTTATAGGTCCTATGCCTTCTACGAACAAGAATTATCAACATATTTTCACTGTTGTCGATGCCTTTACTAAATTTGTATGGTTATACCCAGTAAAATCGACATCGTCACGCGATGCGATAGAAAAGTTAAAGCTACAACAAACTACCTTTGGAAATCCTTCACGAATTATCAGTGACAGAGGAAGCGCATTTACTTCGAATGATTTTGAGACCTATTGCGTAGAAGAAGAAATAGAGAATATTAAAATTACAGCAGGAATTCCCCGTGGTAACAGTCAGGTTGAAAGGATGCATGAAACTTTAATTCCTATACTCTCTAAACTTTCAATTTCCGATCCAACGAAATGGTACAAATACGTGTCTATGGTTCAACGGATAATGAACAGTACCGCTTCTCGAAGTACTAAATTCACACCATTCGAACTGTTGACAGGCGTGAAACTAAAAGGCATAACAGACATACGAGTGAAAGAAGTCTTAGAAGAAGAGTACCTTAACGCGATGATGAAAGAGAGAGATAAAATGAAGGAAGAAGCAAGGCAAAATATTCTTAAAATTCAAGAAGAAAATCGGAAATCCTATAATAAGAAGAGGAAAAGATCGTACAAGTACAAAGTAGGAGAACTGTGTGCAATCAAGCGCACGCAGTACGGAACTGGAATGAAGTTACGACCGAAATTCCTAGGTCCCTACCAAGTGACCAGTGCCAAGCCCCATGACCGGTACGATGTCGTCAAAGTCGGACAACACGAAGGTCCCAACGTCACGTCCTCCGCTGCCGACTACATGAAACCGTGGCATCCCCGCTATCCCGATTCAGACGACTGACGAGTTATCCCGCCATCCGATGTCACCACAAGAGCACCCCCTGCATGGTCCCGTGTACTTGATGTCAGCACCACCGCATCCCCTGCATGGTCCCGTGTATTGTAAGTGTGTTCCATTTTATTTCTTTTTCAGAGACTGTCAGTGCCTATTGCTTAATTTCATCCGAGGCCGCATGACAGCTAGGATGGACGATCTGTAGAAAGCAGAACTGAACTCTTAACTATGAACTTTAAACTTCATAAAATGTTATTTGTAAACGCATATTATGTCTGGCGCAAGAGGGCGCCGCTAGCACGAACATTATCACGACCCCTCTACTCTGTTTTTGGGAGAACATTAAGACTCCCGCTTTGGATTCCGTCGTGGACGGACTACGTTTTTTTTCAATTCTTTCTTAATAAATGTAATTGTTTTTGTTATTTACGATGGTTTCTAGTTAGTTTATGTTGTGGATGTTTTACTCCAACCCCGCGCCCACATATATATATATATATATATATATATATATATATATATATATATATATAAAACTAAAGCTATGTAAGAGAAACACAATAACAGAGTTATGTTTTTAAACTTTCCTAAAAATTTTCTCGAAGAGCTTCAAACTCTCTGAAAACGTATATTCGTGCCTCTATCAAATTATCGACTTTCACTCCTTTGTCTAGCTGACTTTATACTAGCAATTGATGCATAATAACATGGAGTAAAAGATAATTTATACAGTGAACAGTATTCAGGTCCTTAACCTTTTACACAAAAATATCTGTAAAAGGCATTAGTTAAGCTGTTTTGCTAATTAATGTCAGAAAATTGTTCATATTGTTTAGAAACCATTAAAATTTCTTTACGAGGGCATAATTTCTTATTGAAGGTGAAACAAAAGCGATTGTCGCCAGGCTAAAAAAGAGCAATACGTTTGGGTTTTAGAAGCAGGTAATTTAACGTGGATAAGGGTAATGACACGAATGAATTAAAAAATCCTTAACAGCTTATGTCAGCCTGGAAGCCTTTTTTTTTTATAAAGATCACTAAATTTCATACATAAAATGGAACTTAAAATAAGTAAATATATCTTTTATGATATTACATAGCAGAGATATTATACCTATAACATAAAATATGTAAATTCAACTAGGAATAAAAATTTCCAGTGTTTAAAAATGCTTAAGGTGAGTATTGTTAAAATTTTGTATGTCATAATGTTGTCTATGGGAATCATAAAATTGAATATTGGTAATTTTTAATAATATCTAGGAAATCTAGCGAAAGTCTAATTGGAGATAAAAAGTCATGAACATAATAATTTCTGTTCATTCTCCTGAGAATTACTTAGTGAAGATAGAAGTTTCATTACTTTTTATTTTATGTACAGATATTGATTTACATCAGATAGTTATCAGATAGATTATACGTAAAACAGCTAAAAATATTTGAGATTGACAACGAGGGTAGTATGAATATTAAAACTATTTTAAACTTAGACATTTAAAACGTCACGCTCGTCTAACAAACAATCTCTACAATGCATATTTATTTTGAGTTCAATTATGTTTACTATCATTAACGTGTGTGCGAAACACTATATTAATTACAGCTTACTTTTTTTAATATCCAGTAATAGATTGCTTTCATTTCAGAATCCTGTTTTTAAATTTAAGCGTATATTGAAATAATTAAAATTTTATGTATTTACCGTCATCTTAAAAGGATTAAGATCGCAAATATTTTAGAGCGACGGATTAATATGCATATGAAATAAAAAAATAATTAAAAAACTTTATGTTTACGATTAGGAGAATTTTTCAGTCTGTTCGCTTTCGCCCGTGTAATCTATTTCTTTCGGTAGAATATGCGATTGTTAAAGTTAATGTCTTTATTAAAGAAAGAAATTAATTAACCTGAATTTATTTGAAACTTTCATGCTATCTAAATTTTGCACTATAATGGATGGCAAGCAAGGTTTTCACTCGGTAATGGATAAAATGGGTTTTGTCAATGTTGAAACTTGGGAGAATGTAGAAAAATTTCCCTTTTGGAATTTCGGTGGCTTCATCGTACGTAAAAGGGATTCCCGCTGTGGTTATGCTATTCTTAGGAGCACAAATTCAACACGAAATCTGTGTTCATAGCTGCTGGGTGCGAAGGGGAACCGTAATTAATTTTCTCTTCTCATGAAAGTAAAAGAAATATTATTGATACATGAGGTAAAGTGCCAGGTTTATAAAGAAAATGTTTTGTTATGGTCAAAAAATTAATATTATGACTTATTATTATATTTGATGGATACTTATAGACAGTAATGCTTAACATTCGGTAAATGAGAAGGGCAAAGGGGATTCTCTATCTACTCGTGTTGAGGGTGGAAAACTATATGAAATATGGCCTTGAATAGGATAAGGGAGAAAAAAGATGATACTGTATAAGTCTTCCTATGAGTTTAATTCACCACACATATACATATATGTGTATATATATATATATATATATACAATGAAAATTTCTGTATGGCGGCCACTAATTGTCCCCCAAAAAGTGGCCGTTTTGAAGGGTGGCTGTCGAAAGAGGTTTCCGTAACATTTTCTGTATGAGTTTTTAACAGGTTCTGAACAACATATGGCCGCTTAGAGGAGTAGCCGGCTAGAGAAGTTTCACTATATATAAATATAAATGAATAAATAAATGAACATATATATATATATATATATATATATATATATATATATATATATATATAGGAGAGGAGGATATTATGGAATACCATTTACATTTCTAAAAATAACTTTACAGGTTTTTGAATAAATATCCCCAAAATCATCATGTGTACATACTATAACTAATTGTAAAGAACTGTCACGTCTAAAAAATACTATTTAATTTGTTGTTATAAAAAAATTACATAAAAAATGTGACAAATGGAGGTTAATATGAAATAGTCGGGTAATATGGAATAGGTGGTATAAGCCACTGAAAAACTAATTAGACTTCATAAAACATAGTTATTTTTAGCTATAAAAACCATATTTTTAAGATTATGTGCAAGTCATTTCTGCTTCCAGTCTATTTACAAAAGTCACAGATATAACCTTCTTTCTCTGCTCCAGTACAGTCAAGGTGAGCCCACAGAGAGCAGCCGAAGCATTGAATCAAAATTTCCCCTCGTTCATCTTCGGAGAATTTTCCGTTACAGAAGATACATTCAGCGTCTTTGTTTTCCGGTTCATTAGTTGATGCCATGAAGTCCATTATTAGATAATACATCAGAATGGAACGATTCATCACTGCTAACACTGGAGTCATCTCTAGGTAGGTTTAGGTCAAGAACCGAGGTCGGTCTAAGTTTAATGTCCAATAAAAAGCGTAGTTCCAAATGTAGTTTTCTTCAATAAACCCTTTAACGTTGCCAGTTTCAAAAATCCTTTTTGTATTTATCAATACCTCCTCTACTTGAATCTTAAAAATATTAAACCTTTTCCTTACCGGGTGGGATAGCATATATCCGAAGCACATACTCTCGAAAAATACGGTGTGATGTCGGCAAAGATATAGTCTCGAATTCCACTTCGTTGTGACTTTCCTAACGTCTTTGCCCCCAAAGAACAATTGGGTGACATTCTGGGAACGGAGGATCAATCTTGCCGAAAAGGACTGAATAATAATCCTTTGTCGTTCTAGCTAGAGGCTATTTCTTTTCAGGCGAGAGACATCAGAAGGACGGTTCACCCGTGGTTCATCCATTTTCAGCGTTTTGAGAGATGAAAGAGGCACGGAGTGCCGATGAACTACTATTGAAATTCTTCTTTAATAGTAAGAAAGCAATAAGAAAGAAATTAACCACTCTTTCCCCTGACCCCCACGCTGAATGTCCCCCACGTAAAATGGGGATAGGAAGTAGATAACATTTTCCCGTTGTAAAGAGCGATTTCGAAAAACGGACCCCGTAAGCTAAAGGGTGTTGCTATGGTTACTTGACTGCGGTTGACAAAGGAAAAGATGTAAGGTACATTTTAATGTACAAAAGTTGTACATTACCCTCCAATTACAAAATCTGCTCTCTCTCTTTGTATATTATTATAGAAGTATAGATACACATTGGTATCCCAAAATTAGAATAAGAGATGAAATAAAAATACAAAAATAAAAAAGGATTTTAAGTAAAGAATTGTTTTTTAATTATTTTAAGCACCTAAAATAATATTCAAATTGATATTACGTTATTTATTAATTAAAGTTAATTTTTTTAAAGAAAGAGGTGTGCTTGAGACCGTAGTTTTATTCAAAAATAAAAAAGGATTTTAAGTAAAAAATGTATTTTTAATTATTTTAAGCACCTTAAATAGTATTCAAATTAATATTACGTTAGTTATTAATTAAAGTTAATTTTTTAAAAGAGAGAGGTTAAGAGATGAAATAAAAATGCAAAAATAAAAAAGTATTTTAAGTAAAGAATGTTTTTTTAAAAATAATATTAAATTTTTTTTCAAATAATATTCCTAAATTAATATTCAAATTAATATTACGTTAGTAAATAATTAAAGTTAATTTTTTAAAAGAAAAAGGCGTGCCGGAGAACGGCTAGGTTCGAACCACTATCGTCAGAACAGAAGCCCACCGCGATAGCACCACGCTAAGGATCGTTGAAGACTTCGGCACAAAAAGCGGTAGAGGATAGTAGCGGTAACAATGGAGATTGTTAGTATTAAGCCCCTAACTTTATTTCTACTGATCAGATACACATAATATATAGCCTATGTCCATCTGGAATAATGTACCTTTCAAACAGTAAAAGAATTTTTCAAATAGGTGCAGTGGTTCTGGAGATTACCCCCCCACGTACAAAATCGCTCTCTCTTTATATATAAGTATAGATGATCAGATATACATAATATATAGCCTATGTCCATCTGGAATAATGTACCTTTCAAACAGTGAAAGAATTTTTCAAATAGGTGCAGTGGTTCTGGAGATTACCCTCCACGTACAAAATCGCTCTCTCTTTATATATAAGTATAGATTTTTTAAAAGAAAAAGGTGTACCGGAGAACGGCTAGGTTTGAAACACTATCGTCAGAACAGAAGCCCACCGCGATAGCACCACGCTAAGGATCGTTGAAGACTTCGGAACAAAAAGCGGTAGAGGACAGTAGCGGTAACAATGGAGATTGTTAGGATTAAGCCCCTAACTTTATTTCTACTGATCAGATATACATAATATATAGCCTATGTCCATCTGAAATAATGTACCTTTCAAACAGTGAAAGAATTTTTCAAATAGGTGCAGTGGTTCTGGAGATTACCCTCCACGTACAAAATCGCTCTCTCTTTATATATAAGTATAGATATGTGATAATAATCACATTTGGAAAATTTAGCACAAGGGAATTGATGCAGTCGGTACGAGGGTGTTGATCATACAGTAAATCGCTGAGCACAACTTGGAGAGATGCAGTCGGGCGTAGTGTTGATCCAGGGAAGCACTTACGAAATTTAGGAGATAAACACATGGATCCAGAGAAGAGGAACACAGATTATAGTCGATATCCAGGAAAATCACCTTTATTCAATCAGTAGGCATTACGAAGGTATTAGCTGCAGTGGCCATATGACTTGTCCGGCGTCCATGCCAGGACGACACGAGTTAACAGCAGTGCTTACATTGGAGAGTTAAGAGAAAAGCGTTGTAACCACCGGATTGTGGACAGTAGGTCCGACAGCAACAAGAGTTAGAAACGAAGAGAGAAAAGTCTTCTGTTCATGCAATATTAAATGGGTGTTTTGCGATATTTACGCCAGAGGGCCTAAACTACTTAATTTTTAATTGGGCGTCTTTAGGTTCGTGAAGTTCACGTGCCCACTTAAGTTTATCGGGGACTTTACTGCTAGATCCCGCGCTTGCTAGAACCACGAACTGTTGACCTGGGCGTAGGATAAGTGGCCATAAAGTTCTTGCAAAGTGTGGTTTTTGACGTTAAAAAAGACATAAATCCAGAGTGGTTCGAGGGTTCTTCAAGAATTTTGACACTATACTGACATTCGGAATCTCATAAACTTCTAACACTCATATCTGGGGATGTTATTGAGTTCCGATAGCTCACATGCCTGATTAATGATCTGCAGGGCTAATATAAATTACTTACTTTACTTTTAGGTTGCAATTTTTGGAAAAGGGATCGTGCTTTATTAACAAGAGAATATGCTTTAAAGTAAAGTAATTTAGGAAGACGCGTTTTCTTGTTACATATATATATATATACATATATATAAATAAATATACATATATATACATACATACATATATATATATATATATATATATATATATATATATATATATATATATATATATATATATATATATATATATATATATATATATATATATATATATACTAACTGAACACCCGTGCTGCGCTACGGAGTGCATTCAAATTAAATACAACGGTCAATGTATGCAATTGCTGTAAAAAAAAATATATTTATAAAAAATCGTAAGGTATATTTTATAGATAAAATAATGTAGAAGAAAATATTCAAAATAATCTAATAGGACATACTAAAGAATACAGTACAGTTAATATAGTACAGTTTGAGGAACATATCTTTTACTGTATTTTAATATTTTTTTGGATAATGTCCAATCGTTTGCCGCATTAAAAAGAAAAAAAATATTTTTTTTGTCTATTTCGTTGTTATCACGTGATGATAAAGTTATTTAAAGTACCAGAAAAAGAAATCACGTGATCAGCATTTAATAAATTGAATTCTAAAAATTGGTCTTTAAAAATTCACAAAAAATCAGAAAATGCAGGTAAAGATTCGAAAAAGATTTCATTTTTAAGGAATTTTTATGGTCTTTTTCGTGAAATAAATTTCATAACCTTCAAATTATTATTTTAAATGCAAACTTTAAAAAATCACTAAAACAGCTTAAAAATTTAATTTTTAAAAATCTAAGAAGAATTTTTAAAAAATCTTATGTAGTGCACCCCTACATCATAAGAAGAATCTTCATGCAAAATTTCAGCCCTTTAGGTCCAGCGGTTTGGTCTGTGCGTTGTATGTCAGTGAGTCAGTCCGTTACGGAACTGTTTTATATATATGTTACCGGCAAAGTATGAAACGCCGGCACTGTATAGAATGCCTAAGCATTGTATAAAATGCCGGACGTTTTTAGGCAAAGTATGAAACGTGAGAATTATTACATACTTTCCCTAGGCATTGTATATAATACCTGGGCATTCTATAGAATGACATATGCTATTTAGGTAAAGTATGAAAAAAGGCTCTGATAAGGCTATTATATAAACATTTTCATATAAAAAATAAGAAATTGAAATTAACCTACTTGTTGCAACATGGCAGGCTTGAATAACATTTTGAATTACATTTCATTACATTTTTCACGCAAAGACATTTCATATTTTGTCACTTTGTTTTACACATACATTTGACGAATCCTTGGCCGCTTCCACTGAACTGAGCAATTGCAACTGACCGGAGAGGAATTTCGTGGTCAGTAATATCTTCAATTCTAAGCAACTTCTTAAAGTGAATTGTGATCTCGCATATATTTGTTTTTAAATTCTTTCAGAGGTTCCAAGTCGGAAGAAACCATCCTCTGTCACACTCATTACAACTGCCAATCACCTCGCCCCTTGTCGACGTCAGGAATAGGAACTCACACAGTATTTCCCAAAGAAGCAGTGGGAATTTTGTTTTTTCGAATTCATTTTCACTTTTTTTGGGAGGATTGTGTTTCCAGATTGATTTTAGAATTTATTTTTCCTTCAATAGCATTTTCAGTTTTGAAACAAAGAGCGCACAAAATATCCATTTCATCATCTTTACTAGCATGGCCACAGAAGCTATGAATTTTCTGACGACACTTTTTGCAGGCAAGTGCATCACTCGTTTCTTTTAAACACACACAACAGGTATCAGAAACGGAAATCCCTTCGGTAAGCATGTCTTCATCATGTTGGTTTAATCCACTATCGACTATAATCTCATCCATGTTTTTTGAAACAGGCTCTTTTTCTTGCATAATCTGATTAGTTTCACCTTTTCCCATTGTTTGGACACTTTCTATGTTTCTTTCTAGCTGCTCCTGTGTATTTATGTCTTTTAAAATATCTTTGGGTAGAAAAGACGTTGTAAGCCCTACTTAGGTTTGCAGTCAAAAATAGCTTCGTATGGTGTTCATTTGATCCCAGAATGATAAGTTATATTTTTCGTAAATTGAACGAAACGCAGTCCTTCACTCCAGCGGTCAGATTTGTTGTCCTGAATCCAAGTTCAGAGCAGTGTTTTAGATATCTTGATTAGCTCTTTCGACTCTACCCTGGCTTTGTGAATGGGGGAGGCTTCCCATGGACGATCTTCAGTGCTTGCCAAAACTCCTTCAAGCTGGTCACCACATTATTAGCAAATTCCCTACCATTGTCAGACTATAATATAGATGGCGCTCCAAGCAACGATAATATGTCCACTTGGTTGAAGGCTACTTATTCAGCTCTCTTTGACGTTAGAGACTTGAGAGTCACAAATTTTGTGAGATGATCTTGGTACACCATAATAAATTTGTATTCTCTATCTGGCTGAGACTGAAAGTCAATTAGATCTACTTGACAACGGGAATTAAATTCGGAAAAAATCATAGGTTTCTCAACAATGCCCTTTTTTATACCTTTCTGTTTTTTCTGGCAAGGTTCACAAAGGTGGATGTACAGTTCAATATCATGACGTGTAACGTTTTTGTATTTGGTTGAAAGTTCTTTCAACATTCTATCAAGTCCTCCGCGTCCAATAGCTAAATGAGCTTCATGAAGTACGAGAAATAACTCCGAGTCCGTGACGTAATACTGTATAGTACTGACTCTTTCTTTAACAGGATAAATGAGTTTATTTTTGTTTTCCACAATCATCACATCATAGCGATTCAGCAACCAATAGTCCCTGAGTTCCTTCTTAGTAGTCATTTTGGCTTTTTGTACATCATTTATTAACTTCTGATAAGTAGTTTCGGTTAAGAAAGAACTTTTTTTTGCAGCATTAACTCGAATTTTAGACAGTTCATCGTCGAATCGTTGTTTATAGACCATGACTTCTTCTCCAACACTACAGCTTGCTCCTCCATTTTCCTGCAGCACACAAAAAAATAATTTTCTTGTTGAACAACTTTAAGTAAAATTGTGTATTTTCACACTCCCGAACAAACTGCAAACTGCAACTGACAAATTCTGAGCCTAAGGCACGCGTTAAAATTCACGTTCCTTGCCACGTGATATTCAAAATGAATCGGAGATGTATTTCATACTTTGCCGGTTTCTCAATTGGCATTCTATAGAATGCCTAGGAAATGTGTGAAATATGAATCGTTTCATACATTGCCCGCTAGTTTTAGGCATTATATACAATGCCTAGGCATTCTATAGAATGCCGGATTTCATACTTTGCCGGTAACATATATATAGACTAGATGTATTTCCCGGCTTCACTCGGGATTCAGTTTCTGATATTATTTTTTTTCAATGATTAGCCTCATGTTATGATGTTCTAAAGTTTTCGCTAAAATTCTTTTGCGGTAGCAAATAGCATTAGTTTGTTGTCGGTGCTGTCGTTGTTCACTTCTTTCCTCTCCTTTCGATGTTGAAGCTTGAAGACGATCGTATGTTCGACGCGTTAAAAGTTTCTTCATCAGTCTCACTGTTTCGGATCACTACAATTCGAATTATGTTGCCTTCGAGCTCTTGGGAATGTTTTTTCTTCAGATTCTTGTGTGCGTCTAACTGCATTTTGAATTCTGTTGGCTTCGTGCGCTTGGAAATGTTTTTCTTCAGATTCTTGTGTTCGTCTAACTGCATTTCGAATTCTGTTGGCTTCGCGCTCTTCTGTTTTTTTATTACATTGCCCATTACTCAACAATCTTTGACATTTTGCCCTTACTTACGCAGAATTAAAAGTTGCTCTCCTCTTTTTGGGCATTTTAAAGCATTAATTTACAGCTAGTCAATAACGTTTGAATGCATTTATTATTATACGAAAAGAATCAATAGTGTTTGAACGGATTGAGATCACATTCAATATTAAAACACAGCAAATCTGATAATTATTATAGAAAAAGTATATACACGTATTTCATGCTTTGAATTATTTCTCAAAACTAAAGCATCTGCTATGATTCAATGTCACTTCAGTTATATAAATCATCGCTAAATACTCGTCAAGGCTAAACGCACGTGTTTCTAGTTAAGTGAACGTGTCCTTCAGTATATTTGAGTTTGAACAGGTAGCTTGGGATAGTTTCAATTCATGAAATGGATAGATATCACATTCATTGAAAATGAATGACTTTCCATCCTTATATTTTCATTTTTAAAAAGAAATATTCCGGCGTTGCCACGTATATGAAAATAATATATTAAATTCATTCTTGCATTCTCCAATATATGAATAAATCACTTTTTAATTCATGTCTATTTATTTTTACGGAAATGTTATAATTTAATTGGCAACAATGAAATGTTACAATGTCTTTTAACAAAAATATCCGTTGATACCGCGCAAACTGGTTCTAACATAATTCGGGAATGAAACGCCATAGCGAGATGAAAATAGTCTATAATCTTCGTGCAAGTTCAAGCAATAAGTTGACCAAGTTTCATCGCAATCGGATGAAAGCTACGGCAGCGCATAAAATACGAACAAACAAAAATTCATTTATATATATATATATATATATATATATATATATATATATATAACTATATCTATAACTATCTATCTATCTATATATATATGTATATGTATGTGTGTGTGTGTGTGTGTGTAACTCTATATCAGAAGGTAAAAATTCAACTATGTATATTTTGAAACAAAACTATTTAAAACATGTTATACGCAATTCACTTTTTCATTAAGTATTGAATGACAAAATTTTAAGAAATACGATTTTCAAATGAAAGGCGATCCTTTAAATAATTACAAGATAAAAAGAACTTTTTATATACCACATTTTTAAATTTTTTGTTGAATCATATAAATTTGACAATTCTCTCTTAATTGCACAAACCTTCACTTAATTATTCTTTTTCACTTTTTCTTTTGTTTAATTTTAATCACATTTTAGTCATTTCCATTATCCATAGACTTTATAAACTTTAATTTTTATAGTTTTTAAAAAAATTTTCGCACAATATTTTTATAAACAAACTAAATTCACATGTATTCTGTTTTCAAAATCGTCAAACACCGTCACGCAAAAGTGCAAGCATTGAATTCGATCAAAGTGTCACCTTGCGAATTTTTTGGCTAAAAGTACTAAAAGAATGCATTGTCATCGTGTTCTGAGCTATTCTAAAAGTTTCAAATGTCTAGCTAGTCGGGAAGTCAGTTAAAAATCGATTGCATGATTTGTACTGGGCAAACATACACACAAACAAACAAGACAGCGAGTTAATAAAAACATCGTCATGTTTACACCAAAATATGCTACGTGTTTCATTGAACATTTATTTTATATCTGCTTATAATTTCCTTAACTTTCCGCTTACAGATTTCTGCATTCACAGGGAACTAATTTAAAATTTTAATTTTAAGGCACATAAATTATTTCTCACAAAATCTAGAAAACGTAACCGGTATCCATCTCTTCACTTCCCCATTTGAGCCTACGAAAACACGCTAGAATTATCTCTAAGGTAAATACAGTGGGTGTTGCTAGGAGATGTGACGTGAGGGAATAGATCCTACAGGTTGTCATAACAATAGAATAAAAAAATGAACGATAATATATAGTGACATTAGGGATTGGGATTTCTTTAAATCTTCTTAAAAAGAAAAATCCTTCCAAGTATAAATATATTCTAAAAAATGCCTATTTGTCTTAATATCAAATTCATCTCCGAGGGTGTCGTTCCAAAATGTTAACAACACCGCGAATTAAACGCCACTTATAAATATTTGCATAGATATATTAAATGAAGAAACTTTCATGGCATAGATAAAAAAGAATAAGTAAGTATATATATATATATATATATATATATATATATATACACACTTACCAGGTGAGCCAAAAGTTCGTAAAAACTTTTAAAAATTCATAACTGACAAAGAAGTTATGATAAAGAAGTGCAGTTTGTAAGAAAGGGCTCACAAGAAGGTCGGATATTCTTAGCAGCAAAAAAAAAACAAACAATAAATAAATAAATAAATAAAGTCACTGGTAGAGTCACTGGTTCAGCTTTACAAACACTGCTACTCGCCGTGGACGATTCCGCCACCGTATCATTCATAACGGTTTCCACCGCAGTAATACGGCCCTCCACCAACGAGGGTCTTCCACTTCGTGGCCGATCCTCCAAAGCCTCGTGTATCACGGTCTTTTATTGCAAGATGGATTTGCATAATTCTGCTGAATCTCTCGCATGTCAACGTCATCTACCGGTGACTTTTAAAACTTTTTTGTATGCTAAACAAAATCCGACTTCCTTGTGAGCCCTTTCTTGCGAACCGCACTTCTTTATCATGATTTCTTCCTTTTTTATGAATTTTTAAAGTTTTTATGAACTTTTGGCTCACCCTATATATATATATATATATATATACGCACACTCTCGAAAATGTAGCATTTTGTCAACAAAAATAAGTTAATCTGCAGAACCCATTCGTGTCAGAATACCCTATTTGTTATCACGTCAATATAAGGATTCAGGAGTCCAGAAGGAGTCCGTTATGTAGTGGCTTAAATATTAATGCAAAATTCGCTAGAGAATCTGTGCCATAGAAGAATACACATCTACATCAGCATGCGCAAGGTGATTTAGCAGATGGGAGATGACTGACTTTTAATACTTGCGTAATTTTTGAGATCTGAGTGAGATGACTTGGTTAGACTTTAGTTTCGTGCTTAAATAAGCTGACGGACCAACAGCTTTGTTTGCTGCAAAATAAACTTTATTTCTATTTCTCCGCTAACGGGAGGCAGAGTAGCTGTCGACCGCTGTCAAGCGGTGCTTTCGTACTTCTGCTTATTTTTACACACTGCCGCTAGAGGGCACACGGATGCATCCCATTACAGCAAACCGTTACATGAAGTAACAATGACCATAAACACTTTACATCCGGAGTCAAAATTATCTTGTTATAATTACGGAGTTTATCAATTGGTGTGCTTATGTACAACACTTTTATGTAAATTTTCACAGATGATCCGTGCGATTTTAATTAGACTTCGGCCACTGTATATTGGTTAGCAGTGCAAGCTCATTGTGCCAACTAATAATGAAAGTTCATGCCTCCAATACTCTTGTTCACTGGTGGCAAGTCCAACCACCAATGAACAAGAGAATTCAACAATGAACAAGAGATTGGAGGTATGGACGCTCCTGGGAGGTCGTGTCCCAAGTAGCAACGTTGGGTCACCAATATGGCGCTTCCGCTACAAAGTAGCTTACTAAAATAAGTGGTGTTTCTGGGAAAAGGTCCCCAGGGAAAGTCTCAGCCACGTTGGAAAAAAAGACACCAGATCTTAACAATCTCGTATTTTGAAAAGAGTGATTGACCAAATGAACCTGAACGAACTCGAAACAATCTATTTTGATTGGTAAGTCTCCGAACTTATTTCAGCTTCATTCCAGTTATGCTGGTGTACCACTGAGAAGAACATCTTCAGTATCTTTGAGTTGTTTTTAGTGAAAAGAAAACTGGTATGTTTCCCAAATAAATTATCTTTACGAAGTGAGTGATATGCACCGTCAACAAGCAGATGTATATATGATAATCAACCAGATATGACGCCAACTCGAATAATAAGATCAATTTTCATAATTACAAATAGTAGTAGCACTACTACATCTACGTCTTGATGTGTTATACGTAATCGGCAACGAAGCTAATAAATATGTAGTTTTATTTAGTATCGTATCTTTACTTCATCATATGAGGAATGATTTAGAAGGGATGAAGCTCCTGCACGTGGCTGATGCACAGGAATTAAGGGTTCAAATTCTGGCAGCGTGACGCGTAGTGTGGGTCTTCTGAGTGAAGTTTAAAACACATTTTAGATAGCTAAAATGTCCTTCATAAACATAGTTTATTTTCTAATATTTTCCATACAGAACTGTTGATGTAGTTTAAATCTTCTGAACTTTGTACTGAAAAACTGACTTCAGATATAAACAGATGTGTTGAATTTCAATATTTCACTGAAATGTTTAGCTGTCTTCCTGACTCTGGTTGTATTTAATTACAAAATCTTTCTCTGACTTATTTCTAAGCTGTACAGAAGCTTTTTAGCTAAAATATCTTTTACTGCAATTATCAGAAAGAGGAATAATTGCAATTATTAAATAATATTTTGTAATTAAATGATAGACTATGTAACAAGATCATTCAAAGCTTCGAGTTTAATTTGCATGCCTGAGATGCAGGACGCCTGATTTGTCCTAAGTTCGGTGAACATGCTTAAAATAATTACATGAGGTAATTTAAGGGTTAATTGTTTCTCATAATTAGCTTTATTGTGTCTCAAAGTGGGTCAACTTCAAAGTGTGTAGTACTAGACTGTTGCTGTATTGGATGCCACAGTAAATTTATTATTGTGGCATAAGTTCAAACAACAGTCAATTAATAGAAGCATTTCATCTTCTACTTTAAACTTTAATTAATATGCAATTAATTCTTTTGGAATCAGGTTCTTAAGGTAAAGTATTGACTAGAAAGTAAGGTTCATAAAAAGAATTTTAGTGGATAAATATATGGGTGGAATTTGAAATAAATTGCAATGTTTCTTAAGAAAAAATTTAGAGAAGGAAATGAAATAATTAATAATGGCTCAATCTATTAAAAAAATTAAAAATTAAACTAATAATTTTTTCCATTTTTTTCAGTTTTTACTAAGTTTGTAATAGGGTATCAGCTCAAGTTATTTTTTGAGGAGTCCTTCTATAAAAATTATGTTAACTCTAATGCAGAGATATTAATAAGTACTGAAAGAAAGATATTAATTTATCAGTAATAAACCAAGGTATGACATTTTATTGATTCCTTTCGATCCCTACCGCATTAAAAAAAATCATTCAGCAGGGCTAATTATCTCAAAGCTTTTGCCCTGAATTCCTTTGATTTATTGGTTGAAATGTCTCATAACTGCATCACAAATCAGTAATCATCTTACAAGTGGAGTTTTAATGGAGTTTTCGCACTGGTGATAGCATCAATTAATGATGTTCACATTTTAATGAGATGTCCAAAGGAAGGATATGAGGCATTAACGCAAAACTGAAGTTGATATAGTGAATGTCGAATGGGAAAAATTTAGCAGTTTTATACTTTTGTTAATACGATGATATAGGGAAATGGACTACATCATCATAGCTTTTTCCTATATCATGATTTCGTGATTTTACCTCAAAGAATTCGATGAGTAAATTTATGATTTTTATATAAAAAAATAGTAATACCTTTTCATGTGATTATGAAAAAATTTATATTTTTGAATTATTGTTAAAAATGATGGATGCGGTTGTTTACCTGCCTTGCAAAGATAAAAACAGATGAAAAAAGATATTTCTACTTTACCTGTTTCTTTAGAAATACATGACGCATACTATAAAAAAATTACATCATATTCTCCTAGCGAGGTACTTTTCTTAGCTTAATGGTTAAGATACATGGTTGACATTTTTTGGATTTTTACTTAACTGAAAGCAGACTTTTTAGACTGGTTTTTAATACCTTTTAGATAGCTAAAATGTCCTTCATAAACATAGTTTATTTTTCTAATATTTTCCTTTCAGAACTGTTGATGTAGTTTAAAATTTCTGAACTTTGTACTGAAAAACTGACTTCAGATATCAACAGATGCATATGTGTAGAATTTCAATTTTTCACTGAAATGTTTATCTGTCTTCGTGACTCTGGTTGTATTTAAGTATAAAATCTTTCGCTGATTTATTTCTAAGCTGTGCAGAAGCTTTTTAACTAAAATAACTTTTAATTGCAATTATCAGAGAGAGGAATAACTGCAATTATTAAATAACATTTTGTCATGAAAGGGTAGACTATGTAACAAGATCATTCAAAATTACGAGTTTATTTGCATGCCTAAGAAGTAGGGCACATAATTTGGACAGGAAGAACTCAAATGGCCTACTTTATGCTTCCCATGTTACTTGTGATCATACACTTTTAATATGTTCAAAACTAATTTACCAATGTTTTCTTAAAAAAATTAATTGGAAATAAAAATATATCAAAAGTTTACCCTTTCTTTTGTACAAAAATTAAGTATGCCTGAAGAAAATATTACGGTTGAAAAATTATTAGAACATATAACTTTTTAAAATAATACTATATTTTGGTTATATATTTGATACTAATGAGTGCTATGCTTAATAATTTTACTACACGAGTGATCATGTTGATGGATATCGACAGGAATTTCCCTTTAATCTCATTATAAAGCTGGTGGTGGGTTGCTCCAAGGTTTTATCACTTATATCGGTAACACAACTAACTGTATAGCATCTCTAATAGCGCATATAGATTGGTGCAGAGTTCTCTGCTTGCAGACCCCCAACTCCTGTCATCATATTAGTCACGGTAACATTAGACACGGTATTTAGAACCACCTCCATTCCCACCCCCAAGGTTTCTTTGATCTGGTGTCTCCCCCGACCCCGCACGACACCATTTGACCCGCTGACCCCCCGCCCTTTCTTTGATGCTATGTATCCGTACCGTCAGAGGAGGCGATCCACGCATATACAGAGTACAGAGTGAACATAAATCACTGGATTCCCCAGGGCACAGGCAGAGAACTCTGCACCAATGTATATGCACCATTAAATGCAATGTTTATTTTTTGGAAACGAGAGTAAAATAAATCCCAAGCTAGAATTGATACTATGTTTATATCGTTTTACGATGGACGCAAAATAAAAAAGGCGTTCCTGACAGAAAAAGATGTGGAGGACAATTTGCAAATCATATACTATTACACTTGTTATGTAGCTCTAGTTATGTAGCTCTAGTAAGTGAAAAGAACATAAAGTTTCTCAAACCCTGTATTGACATGCATCCGTGTTGTAATGCGAGGACCTTATTGACAATAAATTCTGCTTGAAATGCTTTCATGGACATTAACTGTAATTTTTCTGTTTCGTGAAGTACTAAGGATATTTCGACTGAATATGCTTTTGGGAATTCCTACAACTGACTGTGCAAACTTTCGAGTTTATTAATGTGACCCCTGGCCCAGTAAGTTTGAAGGCTTTTACTCTGAATCGAATCATTCGAAGTCATGCAGCGAGGAAAATGTTTCAACTGTTCAAGGTAAGTTTCTACAGGGGCAACACAAGTTTGGTAGCATAGATGTACTGACAAGAAATACTTTACTTGATATATGAAACAATTATTTGCGTCTTAACAATTATTAAAGCAAATTATGAATTGCGGAGGAAATCTTTTACCCTCTCGTTACCTTCGAAGGACTTGAGACTTAAGATGACACATTTACAGTTTCTCTACTAGTTAGCACACCAAAACAATTTAAGTATTAATAATAACCTTCGTGTTATAGACAGCTGTTTCGGGCCTATTTGTAATCCAACGAAGCCTTTGTCGACATTAGTCTTAAAATAGTGAATAGCATCCTCGTAAATTCCACAAGATTAAACATGGACATCATCATTCATTAAAATTTGTGAAGCTTAAACTCCCATGTATAATAAATAGTCTATGTAAGTATGTAACTCCAATTAGAAAGTCCTTTATTTTATGTTGTCACATCATCTTTCGTATTCCTTAATATTAAAACACTCGCTCTGTCTGACTTTAGGATTTACAAACTCCTTTCGATAACTTAGATTTATTTTTTATGTGCTATCTCAACTCCAGATTCTAATGAAAGTCGATTAGCAATGCACTCTATCCATATACATGTCAAATGCTCTTAAACTGCTTAACAAATAACTACTTACAACTACTTAAGTACTCCGTCCGTATGAACAATGGACATTACCTTTTAAAACAGATTTTGAATAATTTTTAAGCTTAAATATTTATTTATGTTATATTTGTTTCCAGGCTAATTGATAAAGAAATTTTATATCCCTTTTGTAGCAGATTTTAGTATCTCTATAGATTAGCAACACGGCATTGAATTACACTGGAGGAAAAATTGAACTTCTCTAAGGCGGCCAGTCGTGATTCCGGAAAAGAAGTAGCCTTGTTTAGGGGTGGTCGTCGAATAGGTGTGGATTTCTGTATGGCAGCCAGTAATGGCTCCGAAAAAAAGGGAGCAGTTTCTAGGGGTGGCAGTCGAATAGGGGTGGATTTCTGTATGGCAGCCAGTAATGGTTCCAAAAAGAAAAAAGGGCCATTTTGAGGGGTGGCCGTCGAATAGGGGGGGATTTCTGTATGACAGCCAGTAATGGTTCCAAAAAAAAGGGGCCGTTTTGAGGGGTGGCCGTCGAATAGGGGTGGATTTCTGTAAGGCAACCAGAAATGATTCCGAAAAAAGGGGGTCGTTTTGAGGAGTGGCCGTCGAATAGGGTTTGATTTCTGTATGGCAGCCAGTAATGGTTCCGAAAATAGGGGGCCGTTTTGAGGGGTGGCCGTCGAGTAGGGGTGGATTTCTGTATGGCAGCCAGTAATGGTTCCGTAAAATAGGGGCTGTTTTGAGGGGTAGCAGGCTGGAGAAGAGTCAGTGCATGTTGTTTTCAAATAATACTCGTCAATACATAACATTAAAAAGGAGTCGAGACGCTTCGTCACAAATGAAAGCCGTCCTTAATCATTTTTAACGTGTGTAATCATGCTGAAAGATAGGTACCAGAGTTTTCCTTTTAGTTTTATCATAGTAATCCGCTATCAGTCATCCTTTAGTATATAATCATAGTAAACGACGGTTTGCGAAATAGTTAAGTTAGGCAAAGCTAAATACACTAATATTAGTCCTAATCTATATAATTCTTTAACCAAATCATGAATCTTATTATATTTAAGTTGTATTAATTTAAATCAAGAGAGGTTTATGATAAATTTAATTTAAGCAACCTCCTAAATTTTTAGGTAATGTAGACTACAAGAAAAATAGAAAATAAAATAATTCTCTATTTCTTATATAATTTTGTCTTTTTATTGGACCAATATAGAATTCAGTAAACAAATAATTCCTTTCAAGGATGCCACTTGCAGAGTTATTTACAGACGCTAAATGTAAGATTATAATAAACCTCTTTTAAACAAAATACAAATCTTTCTTGATTCAAATCTTTTTATCCCTCAATAGGGAGATAATTAATCATGTCAATTATCTGGATAGAACTTCCGAAGATTCTTTTGATTCATTGTTTAACGTGTCGCATAAATATGCCACTAATCAGTAATCATTTCGCAATTGGAGTTATCGCAGAGTTTCTGAACTTCAACGATGGCATCACACACAATTAACGATGTTCGGTTATTAATGTAAAGCTCTAAACAATGAATCCGTGACATCGGCGGAAATTTAAATTGTTACGCTATATGTAGTGCTGTAGAGATAAACGGCTGTTAAATGTATGAGTTACCTGATAATTTACGAGCGTGCTTCGAATCATAATGACGAGAACGTCCGAGGACTTTAACAACACTTTACACGGAATGCCGCGTAAAAGGTTCACCCACGTGTAGATCATTTCTGTCAGTCATTCTGAAAGAAAGCGTATAGTAGAAATATACTAAACTTGCACCTAGACGAGATGCCACTGTGTTTCTAGTACTTCGTTGTTCCTTTTCATTTCTGAAATGAAAACATTAGTATAATCGTTATATCTAAAAGAAGTCCCAGCCCCATTATATTATGCACACGCAGAAATTACAATTTTATTCAACTGTCTTCGCTCAGTCTCATTAATTTAGCATTTATTGAATGATATTCAATTTTTCATTACAGGCGCTGGCATTTTACACCAGAGTCTGTGGATTCGAGTCTCACTCTATGCATGGACGTTTGTAACCGTTCGGAATTGGCTTTAAGCAGTAGGTCCCTTTCTCATTAGATCTCAAGTAGCAAAATTACACCGTAGCTCTCCAAACCAAACCTTTTACCCCTACACGCCCTCTCCCGCTATCAAAAGGTAGGGATTATATATTGGACAGCTTTTCAGACCCTTGAAAATAAATAATAAAATAATATATTTTTTGTATTAACCTCCACACGATCCTTGTAGTTTTGTAAATAAGGTGTATCTACCCCATCTAATACACCTGACTCGTTGCTGTTTTTTTCCCTTTAAAGAAAACCATCTATAGGTAAAAATCTAGACCATGGTCTTCGACATCCCTGGAAGGTATCCTTACTACTGGACTGTTGTAATTTGCCAATGTGGAACACTTGCCAATTCAGAGATTCACTCGTATATCGAAAAGATTTGTTGGCTTCTTTTTATCTGAGCCGGTATGGTTATCCAGGGTTATTACCGAAGTATAAGGGCAGATATAAAGGCCTCGTACACATGTTGATAAGCACACAATGTGAAACCAATCACTGCTACCCCGTCTCTCTCCTCCCTCATTTATTTTTGTCTCCATAGGCGAACTATGGCCAGGCAAGAAACGAACGTATTTTCTTCTCCAGGACCGATATTCTGACCACTGATCTGCAGTTCATGTTTTTGATTAGTCTTATCATGCGAATTACTTAAACGATAATGGATACTAAAATATCAAAGAGGTCTCAGTATGGGATTAACTTGGGATATTACATTTTATAAATATACTATGGAAGAAACACTTAAGACAGAAATTTCTTACATAAATACAGCTGAAAAACTTTCAGAGTTAAGCGACGACTGATGTATGTCAGCATTTTTGCACCAGGAAAGCATATAATCAAAATAATTGAATAAAATCATCAAATTCTAAATTATTTAGTGATTGAAAAGTTTATTGACTGTATATAAAATCTAATCAGAGGAACTTGAAGAAACCATAAAACATTTCCAGAGACAAACGGTTCTAAAGAAATCTATAATGAAAAAGACTAAATACGTTCTGTTTTCGATATAATTTTATTAACTGTTTTACAGACTTGAAGACGGGAAAAATTTCTAAGTTGAACTTTCAGATTAGAAAACAAACAGTTGGAAAGTTACTCAAGATCTTGTTTCGCATACGTTTTAGCTTGTATGAGATAATTTTCAATATAAATGCATATTGCTTGTGGACTGGTTAGTTTTCAATTATCGGTAAGTTTGAAAACAATTTTCCGAGATTCACAGAAGCTGTTATTTTTTCCCCACGAAGTAATTTATTTTCTTTTCAGAAGAAAACATTTTTCAATTCAAATATGAGACATTGCTTCTCAACAGTAACAAATATTCTCAATTTCAAATCATACTCCACTTATGCTTAGTTAATTTTTTAAAGAAAAACTGTCAATTACTGTTTCCGAAAGGACAGAATAATTATTTACTATAGTTGAACTTTTCAGAGCCTACATATATAATTATTAGTACTTATTAGTATAATTATTAGCACTTATTATAGTATATTAATGCTTATTAGTACTTTTATACTTATAATATGTATACTTATTAGTATATAGTTATAAGTTCTGATGTTTTCTGGTTGGTATACGGGTGTTTTAATGTATATTTCGGTCCAAAATGTTGTGGGGCCACGTACGACAATTTTCACCTTGCTGTTGAGTTTTAACGTGGTTGTTATTTCCACTGAGAGTTTGAACAATCAACTTTAAGGATCGAACTAATTTTATTCAATTTTATTGAATTGTACAGAAAAACACAAAACCCATTGTCAAACTTTAAAATGCTGGTAATTTGAGTGCTAATATTTAATGATAAGAATCTTAGAAAAGTGAAATTTGGAATTTCTGTAATCAGTAAGGTCTCAGCAGATTCAAAACCAGAAATAGAACTAGCGAATAGCTTGGGGAATTGGAATGTAACCACAAAGCAGAAAGGGGGTGAGTGTTCGGATTATAACGTCTTTCTCATGAGCTAAAACATTTCGAGAAATAAAATCCAGGATAAAAATTTGAAGAAGTTTTGATATTTGTGTTAAAATTTGCATATTGCATTAAAATTTGCATTTCTGTTGTAAAGTATCGACATACATTTAATAAGTCTTGTTTAATTATTTATCAACCAAGAGCAAATCCTCATTGCATTACTAATGTAATATGCAGAGTGCCAACAATAAAAACCTCCGTTTGTTTAGTAACAGTTTCGCAAAAGATGATCGTAGCTAATCATCTAATCCACCCGATTACTCAAAGTCTGAGCATTACAGTACATTATTCTACCTCTTGATGATAAGGGCTTTCTTTGCGACATTCTCGAAAGTTGTTACCTACATTTGTAATCTCTAGTCATTAAATTCCACTCACAAGTCAATAGCAGGAAAGGACTGAAAATTTTCTTAGGTAAAACTAAAAATTTATTTATGAGTTGACTCGGACGGAATCACTCATCAATTGGAAGTTTATAACTCCGATTTCTTCATAGACTTCTCTACTCTTTTACTCCAATGTTATACAATTCAGCTTCAATGAAGCTGCTTTCCCTCTTGTGGAGTTTAAAGAACTCAACTATTAGTTGTGTTGCATTGAAGTCACTGCTGGCAGCCAGCACGTCATTAGAGTCGGTGTATGACTTAATTAAAGCACGAAACCCCTTTCATCACCAGCCAATTTTATAGATGAGGAATCGTGGCTTCGTTACGCACTCTTTAAAAGCTTCCTCCCCCAAAAAGGCAGGATAGAAAAAAATTGGGATGAAACAGCGTAAACTGGATGATAAATTAAAAATAATAAATAAAGTGGATCGTATTGTCATAAAATTTTAATTTTATTACTGAAGGTGCTTTGTAACCCGTATCGTAGTTCGCTCTTGTGTAAAAATAGAATATCATTCCTGTCAAAATAGGTCATGCTAATAATTTCTTGTAAAATATTCTTATTTTTTTTGTATTTTTAAAAATATTTGCTTTAGTAATTCCTTTTAATTTTTATTCCTCTCAATTATTTGACAGCTTTCTGTTCAAATTTAAAATAAACGTTTTTACTTGAATCTGTTTCCTATGAAAGTTATTTCATTTCCTTTCCAAATTTTTAAGGGATTTTTTTTTTCTCTTCTTCACATTCCTATAAATGACTCATTAAGAATAACTCTCGAAACTTTACAAATTCCAACAGAAAATATCCTCTAAATCGTGAGATCAGCTTGTGATTTTATATATATATATATATATATAATATATATATATAATGACAAGCTGATCTCACGCATTGTATGTATGTATGTATGTGTATATATATATATATATATATATATATATATATACAGAAGGTCGTTCGCACTTTATGGCAACGACTTTGATAGGTAAGTTTTATGTATAAATGCCGTATTTTTTGCGGCGATTTGCTTCTATCGGTTAGCCATGGTTGTTGACAATAGCTGTAGCTCGAATTTTCCATGAGAGTAAACTTTTTCTTAGTACTGTCATGTCAGTTTTACCCCATTCCTCTTGGACCATTTTCCAAAGTCCGTTGAGTGTTCTTGGATGCCGTTTTCCCAAGGCTCGTTTTAATAAACCGAAAGCGTAAAAGTCCATTGGAGAAGTAAGTGTCAGGTGATTTTACAGGTGTTTCATTAAATGGGATACACTATATTCCTGTTTTTGTCCTTTCTTGCCCTTGCTAAATAAACGGCAGTTGATTTGGACGTGTGACTAGAGGTTTTGTCCATATGCAGCTCAACTTCATCAATGTCCTTTCCGTATAAGGCTGGAATTTCTTCTTCAAAATTTGGTTCTAAAATATTCTGCTGATAGTAGAGTGAATTAATTTTAGCTTTAGTTGAGACTTTTTTAATTTTTAATTTACCGTTGTAACAAAATCCTACAACTATCATGAATCCCTTTGGGAACTTTTCTGTACACTGACGAAACCATTTCGTACGGTCATTTCCGTCAATTGAGCAACAGAAAATTGATCTTTTTTATTTACAGTCACTTAAATACACCCATGCCTAAATTGAGTCTTACCGAAAATTTCCATTTTTCAGCAGCTAGGTGTTTTTAATATAATTTTCTACAATTTATTTCTCTTTCAGCAATATGCTTTGGCAAGAGCAGATGAACTTTAGGTTTAAACATCTTTTTTAACTTCAAATCTTTATGAATGATTTTACTTACAGTGTCAGAAGACATTCCTAGTTTCGATTCAATGGATCTTTGAATCGTCGGATTTTCTTTTAGGATCAGACACTTCCCTTTCTTGATATTTACCTGCGTTTGAACAGTCTTAGGATGAGGTTTTGCGGTCATGTTTTCATTGTACTTTCAGTTAGACCTTTTTTTCCTTTCAAATTTAATATATTATAAATTCTCTTTTTTTTGAAAGGACATAACCACGATTTTTATTACGCTTTATAATTTGTTGATACGAATATTTATCCTCGGAAAGCGCTGTTATGTAACCTTCGAGTCATTTATCAATTTTAGGAGCCATTTTCAAAATAAATCTTTTATTTTACATTCCAATGAAAACAAAACAGTAGCAGACGATTAGCCTGAAATTGTCAAATTTTTTTCTCAAAATGCAAACGCCAAAAATAAATTACAAAATCTTTTCCATAAAGTGCGAACGACCTTCTGTGTATATATATATATATATATATATATATATATATATATATATATATATATATATATATATATATATATATACTTATATATATATATATATATATATATATATATATATATATATATATATATATATATATATATATATATATATATACAGTCGAACCTCCATATATCGAACTTATATCGAACCCTATCGGACCCTATATCGAAATATTCTATATATCGAAGTCTTAGCAAATCTCCAGGTTCATTACATAGAAAAACTGTTTCTATATATCGAAACAATCTCTATATATCGAAATTTTTTTCACAACATATTGGGAGATTTTATTCCACTTTAGAATAAAATCTCCCAATTTTTGGCATTTGAAACAATACTTCGTGGACTTCAATTCGTGGAAAACGTCCCTGATGAAGTTTTTAATGGACTGAATAAATGCGAGCATTTCTTTGATGAACTTTCCGCAAAACTGGCTGTTCAGCAAGATACTCGTAGTTTTTTTTAAGAGAATGTAACTGTGATCACTGTAACCACTAACTGCATTGCTGTTTTTTTAAGGTATATAGTACTAAAAAATTCTTTGAAATTAATTTATTATTTAGTTATTAACTTTCATTTAATATGATTCACATATAAATTGGAAATGGAGTTTCATATTATGATAAAACTAAGATCAATTCTATATATCGAAATTTCTATATATCGAATTTTTTTCCGTCATTTTTCTACTTCGATATATGGAGGTTCGACTGTATATATATATATATATATATATATATATATATATATATATATATATATATATATATATATATATATATATATATATATATATATATATTGCTTACGCTCAGCTTGAAATATATGACGAGTCTCAGAAAACGTGTACATGACGCAGATCCTTCCAGATCTACTGTCGGGAATTTCCAAAACAGGGTCTTCCCCTAAGACAAAATAAATTCTCCACATTCTCGAATTTCACCGGTTTTACGACAAGCCTTCAAAGATCGAATTTCGGAGTGTTGGGGAAACAGGGAAAGTGGGGTACGCGCGAGAATGAAGTGTGGGTGGCAATGATAACGGATTTTTTAAAAACAATGTTTAAAGAGAATTGAGAGTAGTCTAACATTTCTATTTTTTTTTTGTTCCCGTAAATATTCTGTGCTGTTAAATCTCCTTCTATAAGTTGTTCAGAACTGAATAGATGAACATGAGAGTTTTTAGACATCTGAACTTCATAAAAGCTCAGTTGATAGTAAAAGTTTCGATTTTTTTACTTTTGCTATAGCTAAGCTTAAACGTGTTACATTACTTATTGTGTTTAAAATTTTTGCTACATTTCCTGAATTCCAAGCTACAGCAGTTTTAGTTTTATAGCTGGTAGTTATTAAAGAATTATAGTCTAAACATACTAAACTATTTACAACGGAATTTCTTATTATCATTTATTTTTACACAAAATGTCAAGTTGCAAAATATTCATGAATGACATATCTTGAAATTGTAAAGCTGTACTCAAAAAATATTCATGAAAGATTATGCTGATGATGGTAGGTTAGCTTTATATATACTGTGGAATCTCGATCTATCGTTTTCAAGGGACCGATTGAAATGAACGATAAATAAGGGAAAACGATAGATGCGGAAACATAACAAAGCAATATGATCTTTGGGACTGGATAAAATGAACGACACATACGGAAAAACGATGGATCCGAAAACGATCGATCGAGATTTCACTGTATATATATATATATATATATATATATATATATATATATATATATCGCTTGGAAATGCAGATTTTAATTAGTTTAAGAGATAGAACTGTACGTAAATACTCGAATTGCAATTACCGTTAGAATAAGTTTTCATTACCTGATTTACTAACTTGTGTATTGCTCGGAAATATCACTCGAATTTTCATTCAGGTATCCTGTAGTCATTCCTTCTTATTCCCATAAATCATTTTATATTAAAATTTGTAAGTATAGGGGTACCTCGACTTACGAGTGTCCCGACCTACGATTTTTTTTAGATACGAGCAGTCTCCCCTCCATTCTTTTGCCTTGATTTGTGAGCTAAAATTTGGGTTACGAGCCAGCTTCAGATACACCACCAATAGTTTGCGGAAAGAACACCATGTAACGTTCTAATCAAATGAGAACAAGAGAAACATATAATATTTACAACATTTATGTACGATTATTATTTAATTATATACATATTATTCAAAGACTACTTTCCAGTCTTAAACCGAGAGATAAACTCTGAACAATTTTCATACGGGACAGCTTGCTCTGCCCACACTTGAATCGACCTCAGAAACTGAACAACAACTGAACCTCTCATTTTTAAAAAAAATTCTGAAAGGAGGGATGAAACAGACCTCACTCGACAATTTTTTAACGAAAACCTCTGCAGATGACAGTCATGAAAGCATGGAGAAAAGGGCAAAAATCAGCGAATAAGATTCAAATTTTCAGTTCATCCTTCTTCTTCCACCTCCGTCAGCATCTTCAAGTCGTCTGATCTCCACAGTAAATGTTATACATTATATTTAATAAAAGCTGTTTATTGCAGTACAGTCTATTGTATTGTAGTGCAGTCTATTGTACATTTTTCTTATTGAAAAACAGGTAACAAAAAATTGCGGTGTTTTTCTTTTATTGGGGAATGGGGGGGGGGGCTCGGAACGGATTAATTGCATTTCAATTCATTTCAATGGGGAAAATTTATTTGACATACGATTAATTCGAGTTATGTGCTCCGTCACAGGACGAATTAAACTCGTAAGTCAAGGCACCACAGTAGTTAAATGAATATCCAGTAAATTATTTACATACTTGCCTGAAAACATTGCATTTAAATTCTCCGAAGCTAATATTATTTTCTATGCTGATTCTATTTCTGAATTCTATTTCCTGTGAAATTTTGGTCCTCAAAATAATATTCTTTTCTTGACGTATATCAATTCCGCTCTGAAAAAGGTAGTTCTTGAATACCATAAAAAAGTATTTTTGACATTTCTATGACAAATAAGATCTTTATTTATACAAAAACCTATCGGTCGAATAGTTAGCATTGGCCACGATATTTTATTTATATTTCAGTCAAGGTAAGAAAAAACTAATATTCTTTGGAGTTTTTCCAAGTAATGAAAAATTTATAAGTAAAAAATTCAATGATTTCGATTTAAATATTTTTGAAATTTTTTGTTCCAAGTAAGCGATTCTTTTTCAGAAAATATAATATTTTATAGATATTCTTAGCTTTCAAGAAATTTTTAATGTTAACTTATTGCTGAAACTATATGCATCTCCAGCGTGCTTAACAGTCTTGTATCAAACTTTCTGCATTATTACGAACTGCAGAAAACATATGATCATTGTAATATAGGATACATTGTACTTCCCAATGTGAAATCTAGAATTTTATTAATGACTATATATCGCTATATACAGTGGGTTGCCAAATTATTAGGGACACCTTGAAAATTAGACAATTCCATTGTTATTTGCAAAAATGATTAAAAATTGAGGGTTAGAGATAATGTAATTTGTTTTAGTTGCGTAGAGTATTTAATTTAGAACACGAAAAGAGCATGTTTGTTATTAATATGTATTTATTTTATCTTAAACAGTCATTTGGAAAAAAATTTGGTAAAACGCTTAATATTTTGTAATGCCACCCTTTGCCGAAATTACGACTTCGAGACGTCGAGGCATGCTCTCAATGCATGTTTTTGCATTTTCTTTCAGTTCTGGACAATGATTCCATATGTGTATCAGCTTTTCGATGAGTTGTCGCTTGTTAGTGATCAGTTCCGTCGCTTTTTTCCATTTTGTCAGCTCCCATATGTTTTCGATCGGGTTCAAATCGGGTGAATTGCCTGACCAGGGCAAAACTCTGACATTATTTTGAGCCAGGAAGGCTGTTACACTTCTGTCTTTATGGCAGGAGGCTGAGTCGTGCATAAATACGTTCTCCTCATCATCAGGGGACCATTCATCGACTTGAGGCAACAGGCGATTTTCCAGGACTTGTTTCTACTGGTCTTGCCTCATTGTCCCCTGGACGAAGTATAGGCACCCCATTCATTTCTTTGATATCACAGACCACACCATAATGCTTAATGGGTGTTTTACACTCTCCACGAGGCACTCAGGATGAAATTTCTCTCCGGAGCGACGTCGCACAAATGCGCTTTTATCAGCCAAAATTTGGAAAGTTGAATCGTCAGAGAAGCAGACCTGTAAAATACTAAAATAAGCCTCCAAAATTCTTTGCGTAGGAATATTTCACAATATGAAATCGTATTTACTCGACTCCAGTCCTCAAGTGTCATATTCTTGTGTACTCGAGCCCATAAAAGTCGCTTTTTCTTCATTGCTTCAGTCAGGCGTGGTTTTTTGGTTGGGTGATGACCCATCAGGTTCCATTCAGCCAATCTCCTCTGGACTGTCCTTTTGGAGACTTTGATCCCTTCGTCATTGATCATAGTGTTGAGACGAGACGCACTCTGTTTCCGATTTTCGAGACGGGCATCCCTTATCTTGCGGTCACTACGACAGGTGGTAATGCGTTTTCTTCCACTTTTCCTTATACGGTCCGTTTCCAATTCCACATTACTGTCGATTTTTTTCTTAATCCGGTTAACCACTGATTTAGAAACACCGGCAATCGATGCTATCTGTCTTTGGGAATGTGTTGTGCTTAACAGAAGCGTCTTTATTTCATTACATTTACTCGGGGAAATGTCTGAAGCTTTTCCCATGCTGAAAAATCCAACAGTGACATTTTTTAGGATTAAAGCAAAATAAAACGAAAATATTGACTGCAAAAATAACAAAAATATTGACTGCAAAAATAACAAAAATAATACCGTATTAAACAAAACTTGTAAAAATAATACAATATTAAACAAAACTTACAAAAATAATACAATAGTAAACACAACTTACATTTCTGTTTTTTCTGTTGAAACGGCACGAATTACCCACAGTCGACCAAACGCTTTCACCTGCTCCAGAGTAATGCACGCAGGTGTTGCCACTTTCTAAATAGTATTTATAATGTTGCCAGCAATACACAAAAAATGATAAAATTCATGGGAATAATTATTTTTCGTAATAAGATACATTTAAATGTCGAAATTTCAGAAATTGCGTAGTGTCCCTAATAATTTGGCAACCCACTGTATATAAAACGGTTCTGTAACTGTCTGACAGATAACGCACAGACCAAACCGCTGGACCAAAAGGGCTGAAATTTTGCATGGCGATTCTTCTTATAGCGTAGGGGTGCGCAAAGAAAGATTTTTGAAAAATTCTTCTTAGAATTTTAAAATTAAATTTTTAAGATGTTTTTGTAACTTTTTTTGAGTTTGCACTTAAAATAATAATTTGAGGGTTATACAATTTATATGACGAGAAAGATCATAAAAATTCCTTTAAAATGAAATCTTTGTCGAATCTTTACCTCCATTTTCTGATATTTGGTGAATTTTTAAAGATTGAATTTTAGAATTTAATTTATTAAATGCTGATCACGTGGTTTCTTTTCTTTTTTTGATACTTTAAATTAATTTTGCATCACGTGCATAACAACGAAATAAATTGACAAAAAAATATTGAAATACGGTAAAAGATAAAATTTAACCACTAGACTAATTGAGATGGAAGTTTTTAAGAATTTAATTCAAATTAGTATGTTTTATGGATATTGAACATACAAAGTAATTGCATACATTGACCGTTGCATTTAATTTGAATGTACTCCGTAGCGAAGCACGGGTATTCAGCTAGTATATATATATATATATATATATATATATATATATACAGTTGGTTCTCTGTTTAACGACTTTCAAGGGACCGTGAAAAATCGTCCTTAAGTAGAGATCGTCCTTAAACAGAATTTGTGAAAAAATAACATTTCCCTTCACACTTTACAGGTTTAGGACTGTCAATATATTTCTTAATATATTGGCGTGTTTAAAATGTTATTTTTATTATCATCATTATTTTATTCACAAAAAATTATTTTAAATTACATTGAAAAAAAAGAGTACAAACAATACAATAAATTACGCTTTAAAAAATTCAAAAAGTGTTGATTGCTTCATTCGCCTTGCTTTCGTTATTCTCTTTTCCAGATTTTTTAAAATGTTAAATGAGTCACCTTCCATTTTCGATTTAATATAGCGTCGGAGAACATCTAGAGCAGAAATTGCATCTGTGTAAGACTGTGGCAGTGTCTCGTTTTCCGTGTCTTCAACTTCACCTTCTTCGTCTGACACTGTGTTTTCGTTTACAATATCTTAATAAATTTGTTCTACATTTCTGAAATCTGTTGTTAAAACATATTTATCACAATTGTAGAAATCTTGAATTGAAACATCCTCATCTTCAACAAGACTTCTCCATTCTTCAGGGGTAATGTCATCTTCGTTGATTTCTACATCCGTACTTTGCAGTTCCATTACAAGGTATTTGTGAATTCCAGCAACTCGAAAGCAGTTTTTTATTGTGGATGAAGAAACTTCTTTCCATGCTGATGTTATCATGTGCATTGCTTCCAAGATTGTAAATTTTCTAATTTTTATACTGTCAGCCGAATTGGTTATTAATTTCCTAATTAAAGACTTTCTGTAGTATGCTTTCACACTGCGAATGATACCCAGGTCTAATGGCTATAACTTACTAGTGCAATTAGCTGGTAAGAAATGGATAGTCAAAGTTGGTCCAGGGATATTTGGAGTATGTGCAGTGCATCGGTCGATTAAAAGTAAAACTTTTCTCTTTTCTCGATGCATTTTTGCATCAAATTTTCTAATCCAGTCAATAAAAATTTGGGATGTCATCCACGCTTTATTGTTATTGCGGTACTCACAAGGTTTCCTGGTGATATTCTTAAAACACCTTGGTTGCTTTGATTTGCCTATAACTAGTGGTGGAAATTTCTCAGATCCATCCGAATTAGTGCACAGTAAAACAGTCAATCGTTCCTTACTGTGTTTTCCACCAAAACACTTTTCGCCCATATACGTTAAGGTTTTATTAGGCACCATATTGCAGATTTGGCCCGTCTCATCTGCATTGAATATGTTCTTCTCATCATATCCATCTAATTTCCCCTTCAGCACTATTTTCCATTCATCCACTATTTTTTCATCTACGGAGCCACTTTCGCCAGATATGCTTTTAAATACAAGCCCGTATCTTTCTTTGAACTTTGTTAGCCAACCAGCCGAAGCCTGAAAATTTTGCATTCCAAACTTTTCTGCCAGAATAATAGCATTTTCTTTAAATATCACTCCGGAAATTGGAATGTTAGATGCTCTTGCTTGATGAAACCATTGCAGGACTGCCTTCTCAAACTCTTCTGATCGGCCACATTGAATTTTCTGCCGTTTGGATTTGGATCTCAAACCAAATTTTTGTGCTTCTTCAAGAATTTTCTCTTTGCTTGCTAAAATGCCTTTGAGAGTAGACTCGGGTAGCTGAAATTGTCTTGCGAATTGGACTTTTGTTATTCCAACACTTTCTTCCCAGTTTTCAATAATTTTCCCTTTTTCGTGTAGCGTAAGATGCTTTGGCTTTGATGCCATTTTGCTCTGCTCACCTCGTATTCGTACTGGAATGAGCTTTTACACCCAACCATGAATTGAGGTGGTGAAAAGCAAAGTGGTGTAAGTCAGTAAGTAAAGTGGTGTAAGTCAAAAGCGTTTTACTGCAAAAACTACAAAAATTCCACTATAAATTGAACAAATTATTATTCATAATAATTACTATAATATTGCAAACAATAATTATTTGCAATTCCACTATAAATGGAACATGGAGATTACATATTTGCCCTCAAATAAAAAAAGTTGAAAATGTGATTTACACCACTTTGCCTTTCACTGCCTCAATTCTCTAAACATGAACACGTGCTTCCCAGAAGGAGTGAGAGAGGGGTGCTTTTGGACAGTTCGTAAATCATATGACAACATGGTAGGTACAATAGAGGGATTCCATACCCGCACTGAGAAATTCGATCCACCAGGGAAGAATGTTCGATCTTCCGAGAAACAGTAATCCCCCCCCTCCCCCGGTTTTTTCCACTGCAACAAGTCTAAACATAAAGGAAATTCCGGGTCTGTTTTTGAAACCAAACTCCCCCACAGAAAGTGACCCTCCAGTAGATAAAATGTTGAAGAAAAAGTTTATCATGTAAGAAAAAATCGTCGTTAAATAGAAACAAAATCATCTTAAAATAGAATTTTTTTACGTCGGAGGGACCGGGACCAGGAAATATCGTCTTTAAATAGAGATCGTCGTTAAGTAGAGCGTCGTTAAACAGAGAACCAACTGTATATATATATATATATATATATATATATATATATATATATATATATATATATATATATATATATATATATATATATATATGAACTTTATTTTAGGCTAGGTGTTATAGGAAAATCAAATAAACTAGGATGAAATCATATTCTGTGATTATTAATTATATGTATATCTATCAGCTCTATTGTGAGATTTATATCAAGCAATTTCTCTTATGATCGTACTCCTTTCTGACCCCCATATGATTAACTTTTGAACAAAATTTAAAAAAATTGTTTTTAATATAAAAAGAAAGCACAAAACTTTGTAAGATATTTTTGAAAATTTTTTACAAAAATAATAATACTTCCTGTGTATACTTTCCTTAAATACGAAAGTATACACAGTTAAGTATTTTTTCAATGTTTTCGTACTAAGTAGTTAGGAAGAGCGAAAAAACATGTCTTTTCAATTAGGGGTTGCAACAAAAAAAAAAAAAAAATGCTTGGAAATTGAAAAAGTGAGTGACAAATTTTGAGTTACACTAAAAATGAGGAGAAAAAAAATTACTATTGAAAACTTGTACCTGAAAGAGTGTTAATCTGTTGGATGTTTTACATTAAAATGTTAGAAATATTTAAAATGACTTAATATTAATGTGTTTCTAAAAATATGGCTCTTTAGTTAGACCTCGTTAAATTATTCCTATAGACGTTCAATATACGACAGGTAATGCTTTTCGTGAGGGGCTAAAGAGCTTTTACACTGGTAAGTCCATGAAAAAGAGCGTTGTTAAAGTCCATAGCTTCTATTTGAATGTCGAGAATAGATTTCTATTGAAGCTCTCAGGTCTTTTATGAGAGTGCGATTAATATTTGATCGTTGAATTGCTGAATAATATTTAAAAGCAAAACAATAAAATAAACTATAAAATTAATTCTAAGAAAAATATGGTTCACGCTGTTGTAAGAAGAAAGGCTAAGTTTTCTCTGCTTTATGTTGGCCAGATTCTGTTCATGAGATATGAAATATAAAAATTACGCACCTAAAAATCCAATCAGATAAGTTTTTTTTTCAAAATATTCTTCTAAGGGTTGAACCAATATTATTAAATATGAAAGTATACACAGTTTTACAGTTAATGAACTCCTGCTTAAAGCTACTTACAGTTTTCGTCATCATTGAATTGTTCATTAATATACAATGAAAAAACAAATTCACAAACAACCAAGGCATCAAAATGTATTGATTAATCTTTTTTCAATGAAAATATTATTGCTCTGATATGCACATTTTTCATCTATTTATATAAAACAGTTCCGTAACTGACTGACTGACTGACTGACATATAACGCACAGACTAAACCGGTGGACATAAAGGGCTGAAATTTTGCACGGTGATTCTTCTTATAGTGTAGGGGTGCACTAAGAAAGATTTTTGAAAAATCCTTCTTAGATTTTTTAAATTAAATTTTTAAGCTGTTTTTGTAACTTTTTTTAAGTTTGCATTTAAAATAATAATCTGAGGGTTATAAAATTTATATCACAAGAAAGATCGTAAAATTCCTTTAAAATGAAATCTTTTTTGAATCTTTACCTCCATTTTCTAATTTTTGGTGAATTTTTAAAGATTAATTTTTAAAATTTAGTATATTATATGCTGATCACGTGGTTTCTTTTCTAATCCTTTAAAATAATTTTGCGTCACGTGCTTAACAACGAAATAGACAAAAAAATATTTTTTTTCTTTCTAATGCGACAGACAATTGGACATTATCCAAAAAAATTTTAAAATACACAAAAAGATATGTCCTTCAAACTGTATTATATTAACTGTACTATATACTTTAGTATGTTCTGTTAGATTTAATTTGAACATTTTCTTCTGCATTACTTTGTCTATAAAAATATCCGTTACGATTTTTTTTTATAAATATATTTTTTTGTTTTTTTACATCAATTGCATACATTGATCGTTGTATTTATTATATATATATATATATATATATATATATATATATATATATATATATATATATATATATATATATATATATATATATATATATAGGTATGAATTCCATACATTGATAGTTGTATTTAATTTGAATGTACTCCGTAGCAAAGTAAGGGTATTCATCTAGTAATATATAAACAACGTATTCTTTCTCACTTGTTGATTTCCTAAGTAATATTCATTCGATTATTAAACAATATGAAGCTGTGGAAAAATTGGAAACGTTAATTTGAATGCAGAATAACTCTATGGATTTTTATGTAGCTTTATTGCTTTCACAAATGTTTGTGTTTATTTTTTTGACTACAAAGTTTTCTGGAAATGCCATATATAAGAAAGAATCCTCCCTAAGAATTCAGTAATGTAACTGATTTACAAAGTACTGATACGGAAGCTGAACTAACACACGCACTTAAGATCACTTATCTGTAACTGTATTGGTTCAAGTATGTATAAGTCTCTAAAATTCTAATATTATTAAATATGAAAGTATACACAGTTTTACAGTTATTAAACTTCTGCATAAAGCTATATGCAGTTTTCATTATCATTGAATTGTTCATTAATATACAATAGAAAAACAAATTATCAAAACCATCAAAATGTATTGATTAATCGTTTTTCAATGAAAATATTATTGCTATGATACGCACATTTCTCTTGAAATGTAAACAACATATTTTTTCTCGATTGTTGATTTCCTAAGTAATATTCATTTGATTATTAAACAAATGACATTTAATTATGAAGTGGTGGAAAAATTGGAAACATAAAATTAAATGCAAAATAACTCTGTGGCTTTTTATGTAGCGTTATTGTTGTCATAAATGTTTGTTTTTTAATTTTTTGGCTAAAAAGTTTTCTGAAAATGCCATATAGAAGAAAGAATCTTCCCATTTCATACCCATACCAAGAATTCATAACCCATACCAAGTCCATACCAAGAAACCATACCATACCAAGAAACCATAACCCATACCAAGAATTCAGTAATATAACTGATTTCCAAAATATTGATACGGAAGCTGAACTAACACACGCCCATAAGATCAGTTATCTGTAACTGTATTGGTTCAAGTATGTATAAGGCTCTCAAATTCTCCTTTAATTTTTCTTCAGATGAAAGGATGTAGTTTTATCCCTTTTCCACTCTCATATCATACACAAAGATCCAATATTCCCATTTCTATTTGCCGGGATAGAAAAGGGTTTTTTCCTCCATTCCTTTTCAGATTCGTTTCGATCGATTTTAATTCTATCGGAGTTAAACAATAAATTATAAAGGATTTATCAAGAGTTTTATGCTATGAATTTCTGGTGTCACATTTTCCTTTCCAAGAAATTGTACTGCGGAGGTGTCAAGAAATGTCTGCAGTTTACGTTTTAAAATATTTGCTTTTTCCTTTCCCATTCTATGTAATAATGATATGATTTAGAACCATGGCAAAATTTAGATTATAATTTATTGTGAAGATGAATATGGATCGAAACCCTGTAACTTGTGAATGGCTGATTGTAAAAAAAAATAGCTTTAAAGTTATAAAATTAATAAAAAAACATGAACATTTTTCAAAATACAATAACTTATTGTAATTTGAGTATTTTAAGGCACTGATAAATCCAAATATTGTAGATAAAGTTAAAAAATTCAGTTGCATAGACTCATAAATTTAAGAAATGGCTTAAGGGAATTTTTAAAGCAAGCTAAACCCAGGGCCAACTATGAAAGAATATAAATCTTAGTAAAATTTAGATTTTAATTTATTGTAAAAAGTAATATGGAGCAAAACCCTGTAAATTGTGAATGGCTAATTGTAAAAAATAAATAGCTTAAAGTTATAAAATTAATAAAAAATCATGAACATTTTTAAAAATACAATAACTTATTGTAATTTGAGTATTTTAAGTCATTAATAAATCCGAAGATTGTAGATTAAATTAAACAATTCTGTTGCATAAACTCATAAATTTAAGAAATGGCTTAAGTGAATTTTAAAAAGCAAGCTAAACTAAGAGCCAGGTAGAAAAGAATATAGTTCATGTGGAAATCTCTGAACACATGCATCAAGGAAACAAATTATAATGTCTAGTTTGTCTGCAATCGGTTTGGACAAAATGTGGTCAGGAAAACATTTTTCTAGATAAACTACTGGCTAAAAGAATAAACTTATGTTTTATTGATTATTATTGATTTTATTGCTTTCTTTTATTCTATTTACAAAGAAACCACACAATTCTATCTTATCCTGGTGAAAGTGCATCACACTTCAGGGGAATAATATTCCAAACCGAGCGTGATACAAATGGCTTTAGCAGGCACCATTTTGCTTCAGCAAGCTGTGTGAGAGACAGGCGATGCGATAGTATGCAGCTGTTTTTGGTAAACAATAGAAGATAGCACCCAGCTGTTGAAGGCTTTTCCTGACAGAATATTTAAAAGAACTGGGATATAAATTCAAAAAGTACGCTAAAAGCTTTCTTTACAGGATTATAACAAAACATGTTATGATTAAAAAAAAAAATAAATAAAAAAAATCCGAAAAGCCGTAACTACTGTGCACGAGTCGTGTGAAGAAATGTGAAATTTCTCCTAAGATTAATTTTACATATTCTATCTTTTTTTTCTGAATAGTTCTAAATTTATTCTTTTTTCCACTTTAAAATAAAATTATCGATGGCCTATTTTCATGTTTTATTATATTTCTAGATTAATTATTTAAAAGATCACGCTATAATCTACAGCAAGATTTAAATATTGAAATGCGAGGGATTTGTAGTCTATTGTTCTTGTCCGAATTAGTAAAGAAAAAGTAGATTACTGAAATTCAGATTTTTTATCATGAACGAACAAAATAAAGGGGGAACGGGACCCTAAAGCTCGTCGAAATAACTAGAAATATGGTCTAATTCTAACCACGAAAACTCAAATAATATTAGGAAAAGAAATTTTCTTTCTTTATAAAGTACATATCTTTAATTATGTCATACATAAAAATGAAAATTGTAAATCTATAAATAATTTTCAAATTAGCCGTTTAGAATTTTATATGATTAACTCCTAATTTTAAGTTTGTGTGCAGCATAACTTTTAAATTATCGATAGGAAATTGATGAAACTACACTCCTATGTATATTTCCTAGTACTCTACATTTTAAAACCAGAAAAATGCGTAATTCTGGAATACTTTTTTTATGTGGGAAAATTTTGCAAATAATTATGATAAATTTTGAAGTTTTCAAATTTTATGCTCAATTTTTAATTTAAATAATATTTATTACAATTTATTTGGTTTTACATTACATGTAAATATATTTCAAGTGTATTCTGACCCTCAATTATTTTCTGTAAGCATATATCTCAATTTTATGATGCGCACAGTACTTTGTGATTTTTAATCACCAGTTAATCATATAAAATTCTAAACTACTAATTTGAAAACTATTTATAGATTTATAATTTCTATTTTTATATATGGCATATTTAAAGATATGTACTTTATATGTATAAAGAAAGAATTTTTCTTTTTCTAATATTATTTGAGTTTTTGTGGTTAGAATTTGACCATGTTTATAGTCATTTCGTCGAGCTTCAAGGTCCTGTGCTCCCTTAAACGCTTAACAAATAAATATTGTCATGTATTTGTTAATACCTTTATTGAAATACATTTCAGTAAGGCTTGATTGAGTCAAGTTTTCAATTCAAAATCTAAAAATATTGTATTCATAGGTTTTGCTTATTCAATCGCATATTTTACATAAGAAATTTGTAAAAAATTGCTAGGGAACTAATATTAACTTCTAAAACCATTTTCTATTCATTTTACATTAAACAAAGGTCAAAATAAGTATTCTGAAACCCTATAAAAATGCGAAAGGTTATTCAACACATTATAGACTTAGGAGAAACATAATAGAATCTTTTTCTTCTGAAAGCCATTGACTCGCGTCAACCGCCTTCCTCCTTACGATTTTTCAACTATTTTTCAAATCATTTGAGGCGCCGAACAAAGGAAATCAATTTTATCGATTTCCATTGCCAGAAAATGTCACACAAATGCATTCATTACGAGCTTTTAACCACCCTGTTACCGAAAACGTCGTGTAGAAGGATTCACTTTATTAATAATCAATCTGACATCCCTCCCGCACACATTGTGAAAGATGGATTTAATTTTGTGGATTAATAATGCAGTGTTTATCCTAGACCTTTCTCGTATCCGCTTATCATTTTGATTAAACCAATATTATAGAAAAGATTGTTAGCTTATGAGATTGGGAGTAACTTTTAATTTGGGGATTTAAAATAGGAATGATGAACACGATATTTGTCATGCCGCTGAAATATCGGCAACGTTTAAATTTCGGTGTTGCTTCAGAGCAGCTTCATTAGCACACATCTCGATGAAATTCGAAGGTAGATATCCTCGTGTATTTAATTTGTTCCAGACTACGTTCCAGATTTGTTCCATCAGGTGGTATATAGGGATCCACAGCGGTAGAGGCTTTCCTCCAACCAAAAGTTTATTAAAGGTCTTATAATAGAGCCATTCATAGGACGAAGATATATTCAGGAAATAATAAATTTGGCAATAGCTGATTAGGATATATATACTAACAGCTATCATTTGATGCTCCATAAAAATATGTTGAAGAATTTCCCTGATATTTAATCACTAATAAATTTTAAAAAATTCCCTAGAAAGTTTATATTTTAGTTATCTCTTTTTCTTCATAAATTACTATTGTGATCAGATTATATCTTGACTGTATAGATTGTATCTATACTGTATGTAACTGAATAGAATGTAATGATAAATATGTTCCAGATAAAATAAAGGTGAAGTATGGTTAGAGAGTTAACATTGAAATCTCTGAACAGATACCATAAATATCCAGTTATTATATATGCATTTATATCTTTATTATTATTTTTAATAATATTCTTTGTAACAGTACTGTATCAAGGCTGCAACATCTGGAGACGGTTTATAGCACTAACAGAATAACCAAGCGGACCGACACTGAGGTCTTCATTTTCGACTTCAAAAATGCAAAAATATAATGTTAACAATGCAACAGGATAAGTCCTATATCCTGTAACGGATTATTTATCGTGCCAAATTTGGCAGTTGCACTTTAAAAGTGATTTCTTCGTTTCAGCTGCTCTAAGGTTTTCAGTTATTTTTCTAAACGACTGTATTTAGACTATACTATTTTCCTACAACATTTTTTACTCACATTTTTATTTCCAATACGACATTGGCCCATCAACACCGCGAAGTTTCCTCGACTACTTTATTATGGGATCACCATTTAGGTGAGCCAACAATGTGTCCTATGAGGGGACAACACTGGGATGTCCAAGCTTTACTCGGTATTTGAAGCCAAGGACACTGCGTGGACGTTCAAGACGCTAACCACTATACCACTTTTGCGGCTTTTTCTTGAATATTTAAATCTTCACCTGCTTTTCGAAATTTATAATTAAATTTAGGATACAAATGTCTAAGCTGTTATATTAAATAATTAACATATTTTTAAATATTTGGTTGAACATTTTTTTATATTAAAATATTCTTACCGTATGCATTTGCTAATTAAAGTTATTAATTGTAGTTGAATTTTGATATAAATTGTTGGCTGTCAGGCGAAAGAATTTAAAAATGTGTGAAATGGTGTTTTCCTAAATTTCTCATCAGGAAAATGCCATTTGGCATTAAAACCTTTTCGCCAAATAGGGCCAATTGGCACGGAATGTGAATTCCTCCCAAAACGACGTTCAAATGCTCATTATTTACTTTACAGGGTTAATAAAATAACAGAGCAAGTTTCTTCTGCCTCAGTGGTTCTTAACCTTTTGTTGAACAGGGACCACTTGTCAAAAAAAAAGTCACCCAACCAACCCTTTTACAACCAAAAGTGAATTTAATTTTCTGAGTAAACAAACTGTTTGTGATATAGAACTGTAATAAAATGTTACAAAAAAAATTAATAACAGCATTAAATTTAACATGAAAGTAAACTTAATTGTAAATATAAAAGCCTGTGAAAAGTTAAAAACAAGGCATTTGAGCTTGCATTTGTTTTACTAGGTGTAAAATCCCTGAGATTCCGCGTCACAGAAAATATATTAGGGATTTTTAAGTACAGCAGGGGAATTTTTTTTTTTACTCGAAATGTCAGGACACGGAAAAATACAGGGATTTTTAGAATCTGGACAAGAAATTCGAGACAAGAAAAAAAAATTTTGTCTCGAAATTTATAAAATTGTTATATTCGCGGTTGTTTTGAAATGATGAAACCAATTTTTTTTATCACTGCTGACTTTGGGGACAACTTTTTTGGTTCTTCCGAACCACCTATGGTCTGCGGACCGTCGGTAAAGAATCAATGTTCTGCATGAATAGCACCGTTACGCTTATGCCAAGTACTATAATACTCAAATCACTGCTGCAACAAATTTTACGAATACAGAATACTCCTTTAACTCACCGATTGATCGGTTCAAATGACTGATTAGATTCCAATGCCTTATCTCGCATCTTTCGTCCGCAGGGAGCAATTTCTTTTACTGACTGCTTTCTGCCTGCGTTATCACAAAGTAATAAAAAGTCCAGTCGAAAGATTAAGAAACAGTTACGAGACAATCGCTAGGAGAAAATAAAGTGAAGCAAAACTTCGCTATAATGGTGCAGCCGATAATGACAAACCTATCCATAACGATTATTTTCCATTGCCCCGTCCGACTTTGTATTTAAAGTCTAGAAAAAGGAGTAATGTATGTTGACCTTGTCAATAAAAGTTAATTGCTTTTGACTGAAACAGCAAATAACGACAATCTTGCTCATTTTCATCAGTGGTTTTGTCCCAAAACATACCAAAATGATTTAACAATTGTTAAAGAATATTCAGCAGTTGTACCCGAAAATTGAAAAAAATAATTTACCTAAAGTTTTTAGAAAATCTTCATGACGAGAACGATTTCTCTTAGAGGTCATTAGTGTTTTAAATAGCCCACCGAATAAAAATTTCACTATAGGAAACACTAAAAGAAGTTTTATTAAAACTAAGGTTACACCTCAAACACTAACTGCTACTCTCTTGAAGCAGCAGAAGAATATTGTGGAAACTACAGAAAAGGAAAGATGTTCTTGAAATGGAGAACGATTAAAAGTAACTTTAATGATATCAACACGAATTGGTTCCAGGCAATGCCAGCAAAAAATATTTCTATCACTGACTGGTTGGTTGAGCACTCTGTAGTCAACTTGTATCAAACGAGTGTTAATCAGACCAGTCCTACAGTATAAAACCGATTCCTAACGGATACAAACCTCGATACCAATAGTGGGACTCGAACCCACAAGCTTTGGACCGAAGGCCAGCCTGAACCCCTGGATTTGTGATATATACTACGAAATTCGAAAAATTCTGCAACCATGTTACGCATAGAGAATTTTTAAAGATAGCAATGGTTCGTTTTGTTTCTCAGTATATCTTTTCAAGCAATCACGGGTAATCAATGTCTGTACCCATAGGCGATATAACCAAGGAAGCATCGTTAAATAAGAAAAATTGAGGATAGATGTTCTGCTGAGGATATTTATGATGCAAATTAAAAAGATGTGTTTTTCCCAAAGCCACTGTAGGCTGGTAGGAATGCAGAGAAGGAAATAATTAGGAGAAGGACGGTATTATAATAGAAAAGTACCGAAAAGAACGAACTGAAACACCGTAGTGAATTGTAAGAAATGTTTCAAAATTATAAAACAATTACCTAAGAAAATAAATTCCTAATTTGCTGTTGATTACAGAACGTTGTATATTCTGTTCTCAGCAACTTTCGACAATGGGTTAGAATACAGCGTAGAAGATTTAATAAAATCTTAAGCATAGATGAATGTCCCAAGAAAAGAATTCCAAACATTGTCTCACTGAATTCAATTGGCATTGCTCTGCAAGTTCGTAAACAAGCCTCATCGAAAAACGAGGTTGCATTGTGAATAGTTGACACAATTGGAGAGAGGAAGAATTACTGGGTTGATAAAAAGTAGTGTGTCGTATACTGATATTACTTCACGCACTGGGTGAAACGTTAATACTTGATGCATAGTTGAAGACAATGAACTTAAGATGGTGGTATAGATTTGTCGTGAGGGGTATGGAGTACGTATCGTTGCTTCAGAAAGGGCAGACCCGCTTTTCCTACGTCTGAGGATGATGAATCATGCTGCGACGTCCAATGCTTTAACACAATAATTGAGGATGGTGATACATCAGGGGAACACTGCCAGTGCTGTTTGTCGAAGATTGCTGCAGTCAGGGCTCGTGTCTCGGCTTCCGTTACTACGAGTACTTTTATAATTCCTGTACCATAGACATCATCAAATCAAATGGTGCCAAGAGTAAAGACAATGGAAGTATGGATCGGTGTAAATACTGTTTTCCGACGAGTCTAGAGTTAATCTCGGGAAACATAACATCCAAATTCTTTTTCGCCGATAAAGTGGGGCATGGCATTTCGAAATGTGTATGTAGAATGGCATATTGTTCGTACTACAAGCGTAATGGTTTGGAGTGCGTTTAATTTCATTTATGCTATTGCTTTATACGACCACAGATATTCAGTCCATTCTGATGTACAGTCAGCAGTATGTCAGAGAGGTCTTGAAACCAGAAGTCTTACCTCTGTTCCAAATTCTCTCCATATAAAGTCTCCATATAAAGTCCCCATATAAAGTGGGGCATGGCATTTCGAAATGTGTGCAGTATGTCACAGATATTCAGTCCATTCTGATGTACAGTCAGCAGTATGTCAGAGAGGTCTTGAAACCAGAAGTCTTACCTCTGTTCCAAATTCTCTCCATATAAAGTCTCCATATAAAGTCCCCATATAAAGTGGGGCATGGCATTTCGAAATGTGTATGTAGAATGGCATATTGTTCGTACTACAAGCGTAATGGTTTGGAGTGCGTTTAATTTCATTTATGCTATTACTTTATACGACCACAGATATTCAGTCCATTCTGATGTACAGTCAGCAGTATGTCAGAGAGGTCTTGAAACCAGAAGTCTTACCTCTGTTCCAAATTCTCTCTGCAGTCATCTCCTGGCAGGATAATGTCGTCCCCATATTGACCAAAGTGTCTAATACAAGTGTCTTTAGTCAAATCTGCATATCTTCTGCAACCAACAAGAACGACTTCTTCCTTGGCCTGCTCTGTTGTCCGATTTGTCCCCAACAGAACACGTTTGAGATATGATTGCTCGAAAATTGCCCAGAAAGTCATCACCCGCAGTCACTAATGAACAATAGTTGCGTGTTCAATCTGCGAGGAAAGGCATTTAACAGATGGTCATCCAGAATCTTTATGGTTCAGTGCCACGACGCGTGCAAGCTGTTATGACTACTAAAAGTGGGCACAGAAAATGCTATATTTAGCATTTTCCTTTTGACTAACAGATCTGTAATTTTTATAATTTATGCATTTAACCACAAAACATCCCTAAAATAAATTGCATTTCTGTAACTCAAATCTGCGTAGTCATTGTAGTTGAACATTATCGATTCTGTTCTCAGCAACTTTTGCCAATATACAGCATGAAAGATTAAATACAATCTTACACAGTTCAGAAATAAGAGACTATTTGTGGATTTATGTATTTTGACCACAAATTATCTATCTAAAGACTCAGAAATATAGTTATCAAATGTTTCAAAATAAATTATTGAAATCAGTTAAAACTTAAATATTAGATTTATTATTCCAAAACACTACTGTCTATAGTTCTATAGGATTACCAAGAACACTCATTTGTTTTTGCAAATCATTGTTTATCAAAACTCTTGCTTTATCATGAGTTTAAACAATCAAAACAGGGCCCGATTTTTCAACTGTGTGATGTTATTAAGACATATTATTCTTCTTTCTAATTTTGACCGTTTATCATGTTTCTGCATTATCATGAACCCATAAAAAATCGACTTTATTCACTCTTAAAAATCAACTTTAGCCAATTTAAAATCAACTTTATTCAGTCTAAAAAATGGAATATAAAAGTATTAAATAATTTCGTTTAAAACTAGAAACGTAACAAATAGGTTCTTTGAAACGTCCTTGTAGATAGCACTATTCTAAAAGCGAGCATTAACTTTCATATTATTACGTTGAATAACATGAAAGTAATAAATGATAATTATTTCATTAATCTGACTATAGTATTATATAAGTAAAAACCAGATCACTATTATCAAGATTGTCCAAAAACATTTAATGCGCCGGAAAACTCCTTTAGAAAAATGCCAATAGTACCTGTTCCTTATGTTACTATATATAAGAATGCAATAATAAGAAGTATGAAAACTTTATTTTGTTCTTAATTACCTACTTTTCTTTATGGATCAATCTAATTCTGTATTTCTTAAAAATAAAGGATTTTACCCCTCTTCTCTGAAAACTGGAAAAATAATTATTTATTTTTTAGAGTGGATCAGGTAAGCTAATGACTTTATTAACATAAAAAAATTTCAAGAATGCTTACTGGGACGTTAACTACCAAGAAAAGTAAAATTCCTGGAACTCATTAAGAACATATTTTTAAAAATGCTTTCCATTAGTTTTGGGGAAAAGCGGCTAGGTCAAAAGTGCAAGAATACTTTTGACTTTTTCCCATCGTGATCTATCAACGAGAGAACATGAAAAACTGGTGTTGAAAATTGTTTTATAAGATTACTTTTTTAGAGTTAATGCTGTAATAACGGGAATTCCCATATCGACCCAGATTATACAGAGGAGTGTGTAACCCATTGAGTTTTTAGATTCTCATTTAGTTTTTCTCGATCTAGGGAACGTTCAAGAAAGAAGCGAATCGAGAGGTGAAAGTTGAATTTATTTGGCCACCAGAGCCCCGAGATCAAAGGGGAAAAAAATAGACCCCCAAATAAATCCCCAGGGAAAAAAATAGACTAGTTCTAAGCAATTGTCCGGAGCTACAACTTTTTCACTAGGAATATTATGCATCATATTCTATAAAAAAAACTAAAAAAAATAAATAATGTCATGTTTCAACCTATTTTTATCAGAAATAAATTGACAGCAAAAATGTTTACAGCATTAAATAGTGTCACATTTTCCAAGAGAATATAGTAAAGTTTAAACCCATTTGTCTTTCCTCATTTTGTTTTGAGAATTTAGTATATTTGTGCTTGAAACTTTGACAGACAAACGCTGAACACTTTTGTCTTCAGCGGTGATAAAAAAAAAATGTCTTCAGCAAATGCTTTAGTTATCAGAACTTTAATCTTATATGGATGGACAAGTATTGCTCTATTTAGAAAGATTAGATAAAGCTTTTAAACTTTGTCGACGACAAACATACAAAACACAGCAAGAAAGTGGGATGTACTTGCGATTTCTGACACTTATTAATGATTATAGCGGTCTACATCCTTTGAGCTTATCACTTTTAAAATTGAGTAGGCAGTTTTACAGAAGAAAGCTTCAAAATTCAATATTTTATATTCACGGAAACTCTAACAACTTTTTCTACTTATCTTTGTTGTTGACAAATTCTGTGTTGAAAGCTAGAGATCCAAATAAATAATTCAATTGTAGGAAAAGTTATATGACAGTGGATGGCAGATGCATATATGGATATTGAAAATATCGTATAGCCCTATAAAAGCGTAAAAAGATAAAAAATTAACCGTAATTTGCGCTTCAGATTTCAAAAAATAAAAATAAAAATTTGTAGCAGAAAATACATCTTTATTGATGGAAATGAAGCGAAAGGAAACTTTGGTAATAACAGTCATTTGGAACAATATCTTACGAGAAGTGAGTTTTACCAGCAAATCATTGCAATGAAATGAGCCTATTATTGGAACTGGTTTTATTGAAATCGTTAAAATACACAGTAACCCATTGAACAATGATATTTTTTATAGGAAAAGAACTGATTATTATGATATAGTTAGCGCTTATGGAAAAAGGCAAATAAAAATAATTTTTTCTCACCACGAGAAGATTTTCTTTTCAAATCTTTAACTGCTTATTATTTTTAATAGTATGACAGCAGAACTTGCTTCAGAAAATAAAATATATGAAAAAATTGCAAAAAATGTTTTAGAGATACTTGATTTGAGTTTGCCTAATCCAGAAAAAAAAAGGTTATGATGAAAGCAGAGAAACCTATAAGGGCAATTTCTTATGCAAAGCTTCCGATTATCCGTGGACAGATTACACTAGCCAACAAAATTTTACTCTTTTCTGTAAATTTGATAAAACTGTTCATTTCGATGTTTTCAAGGGTGCTGAATATGAAAATGATAAGAAAAATGCAAGTTTAGCTCTACTTTTTTAATTACCGAAGACCGTATCGTCCCATTCTCCTCGGGACTTTAAAAACATAGCAAATTCGAATATCCTTGTGGCTCAGCGGCACCCGACGGATCAGGGGCCCATGAGATCGTCCCGAAAGCTCCGCGTTTCTTTGACTGGTAGAGTAAAAATCGGTAGTTTCGATAATGTGACGTCACCGCTTACGCAGTTAATACGGAATCGTCGACAACGCTGTATTTTCAGGTTTCTGAGTAGGGGTCTATTGGAAAAATAGACCTTTAGGATCAATTAGTAGCGCCTCTAGTGCTACTTTGAGCCAGTAAGGTGTCGAAAAAAAAGAAACGATGAACTCGTACAGTGGTTTCGGTGATGCCATCGCTTTCACGAGTAATTTGAAACTTTCGCCCCGTGTTCGTTTTCTGTATGCGTTTGCCAGAGCATACTCCTCTGTGACTAAAAAAAAGTTTTAGGAAAGACTTTCATGAAGTCTTCCCCCGTATGACGTCATACGGCGAGATCGCTGGCTTCGCGGAGGAGACGTTATCACCCTGTTCTCCTCGGGATTGTAAAAATATAGCAAATTCGAGTATCCTTGCGGCTCTGTGACAATCGATGCGTGAGGGGAACATGTAATCGTCCTGAATGCTCCGTGTTTCTTCGATCGGTAGCGGGACAATCGGAAGTTTTCTATAAACTGACGACACCGCTTGCACGATTAATTCGAAATCGGTGCCATTGCTATATTTTCGGCTTTGTGGGAAGAGGTCTTTTTGGAGTAATAAACCTTTATCATGAATTAGAGGCGACTCTAATGCTACGTTTTGCCAATAAGGTGCAAAAAAAAAACATTAACCCGTACGGCGGTTTCGCTGACGTCATGGCTTTCTAGAGTAACTTTAAATCTTTGCCTCATTATTCGTTTATAGGATGCATTTATAATAAAACGTCACCGCTTTCTCGATTATTTCGGAATCGACGCCAATGCTGTATTTTAGGCTTACTGGAATTTGACTGAATTACACTGAATACACTGACTGTACAATGAATTTGAGGTGTCTTTACTGCTACGCTTTGCCAATGAGGTGCCGAAAAAACGATAAATTGGTATGGCGGTTTCGCTGACGACATCCCTTTCTCGCTTAACTTGAAACCTACCCCCAAGTGTATTTTTTTAGAATGAATTTGTTAGAGTATAGTTCTTTTAGACTAAAAAATGAGCTTTAGACAGGATTTTCATGAAGTCTTCAGCTGTATGACGTAATACGGTGTGATCTCTGGCTTCGCTTTGTTTAAACGACCGTATCGCCTCGGGATTTTAAAATTATCTCAAATTCGAGTATCCTTGCGGCTCTGCGACACCCGACGCGGGAGAGGCACGTGGGATTGTCCCGAAAGCTGTTTATTTCTTCGATCGGTAGCGAGAAAATCTCTAATTTCGATAACACTAGCCAACAAACTTTAACTTTTTTTTCTGTAAGTTTGAGGTGCTGAACACGAAAATGATCAGGAAAATACAAGTTTAGCTCTAGTTATTTAGTTATTTCAACTTTTTAGAATTGCCCTTTAAAGCGTATGCATGTATTTATCTTGTTGTTCTTCCTCGAAGAAAGGTCAATGAAGGCGCAATTACTTTGCCTGCCGTTTGTATTCGGTTGCTGGTGATTCTCTGATTAGTGTCCTGCAGTAATCGGCTAACATTTATTGACTGCACTTCCTCTGATAACTTCTTCCATATCGAAATTTGTTGGTGGAAGCGTTCCCCATGTTCTTCTCTAACAACACCCCAGTGTTCGAGGAAGATGTCCAATTGTGAATGTAACAAGTGTAACTTTAAGGATATGTTACGACCCAGTCTATCATAGCACTGCAGAGGATTTCCCACAAGATCCTTATAGTTTTCTGCCTTTTTATTCACAAGCAAGTTTGTGGTCACTTGAACAAAGGCATTGCAGACTAATTTCTCATCATTTGTTAGAATAGTAATGAAATATTCATTTTAGAACAGTTTGAGTATTTGTGGACCAACGAAAACGCACTCCTTTATTTTGGCTTCACTGAGACGGGGAAACTTCTTATGCAAATACAAAAATACTTCCCCAGTATTATCCACGGCCTTTACAAAGTTTTTTATAAGGCCCAGTTTTATATGAAAAGCAATGAGTATTACTTTGCTGGATTAGACAAGTGCATCGTAAATACATTATGTGTTCCACGTTGAATTGATTGATGCATAGGCGAATCTTTCTGTTTGTAGTGACAAACCTTAGCATGGCTCTCCCACAACACACAAGAAGTAACAGAATTTGGTGCAACCCTGTTGTAGTCCAAGTAATATGGCAATGACTTTGAGATCAACGGAAACCTGCCATTTAAACTTGCCATAAATCACTCGCCATAACAGTTACTTCATGTTCATATATGTTTCTTTCATGTCAGCTGCACAACTAATCGGAACTGATGGAAACAAATTGTTGTTATGTAGAATGACATCCTTTAGACTTAATTTTGAAAAATCTATGAACAATATCCATCAATTTGGTAGTCAATTTGAGGTGTCATGAGATTCTCTATATTACTGAAAATATCAATTTATTTTCCCGTTTGAGAAACGGAAGGAATGGAGTATAGCGATTGCGGAACGCAGTCACATTTACCGTCTGGTCAAGACAATTAATTCCACTGCTGCAGTCTAGACTCCAACAGTTCTGCCTTACCTTTAGGTAATTCTAGTTCTCTTACTAGATCATTCACCTTTCTCTACATGAAACAGACGCATGTAAAATTTTTTGATGTGGCTTGACCTCTGATGGGAGAATTTTCAGTACATTGCGCCTCCGTGTGTGTATTTTGACTAATGCAACAGGAAGGACTCATTTTAAATTGCTTAAAGACGCTTGAAGTGGTTCTACAATTTTAACTGGGTACAAATTCCTAATTTCTACATGGTTTAATTGCAATTAACACTCAAACGAATACTAGACAGGGGTGAAGGCATCCTAGTGGTCAGAGCGTTGGAGTGATGCACTGAGGGTGTTGCGAAAGTGGCTTAGGTACTAATCGTTTAACCAAAGTGAACGGGTTCCCACGGCAACGGTTCCTTTACGCTTCTTATTTTCTTCTTATTTTCTTCTGTAAAGTTTTGTAGTTTGTATTTTGCATTTTGACAATTGTTTTCATATTCTAATATTAAGTGAATTTGTTGCACGATTTTATGCAAGTAGTTTAAAAATGGCAATTGTTAAGGACAGGACAGTATAGCTTGTTGTGTCATGATTATCGTCAATAAATTTGTGCATTAAGAAGTTTACTGTTGGATTCTGCACTCGAAGCGGTGAACCTTTGACATCGGTTAGATGTGAACCTGAATGGAGCTGCATTCAGAAAGCAGTTAAAGTTATTTTGTTCTGACACAGAGGGTGTTCGATTCGAATCCCGACTGTGACGGGGACTTGACTTAAAATTATGTTTATTGTGAGAAAATTTCTTAATAATTAATTATTTAAATTAATCATGGTTAATGTCTATATAAAATATCTCAATACGCTACGTACAATCAAAATATCCCCGTCTCGTATAGCGTTAGCACATAGTCATTATTACATTACAATTACGTTGTGTCCTTTTATGATTGAAAACAACTCTGGTTTGAACCGACAAATTAATTTATTGATTATTAAACATAATACTAATACATTAAATATAATTAAACACTCTATACTCATCTCAAGTTATCATTACTTATTACAACATATTTCTTCAACCTTAAATACTCATTAGCATCAAACATTAAATCTCATTAAACACTCTATACTCATCTGAAGTTTTCATTACTTATTACAACATATTTCTTCAACCTTAAATACACATTAGCATCAATACAACTTCACACTATATTCTTATTGAAAGAACTAATATTTACTCATATTTAATTCAACACATTATACCAATTAACTCGCCTTTGCGAATTATCATTTATTATTCTCTAACTTCCATTATCAAATTACTCTATCATCGCGCTCTATATTAAGTTATTGACGGCTACGCTATGAGAAGCAATGACGGTAAAATATGAAGAGGAATCAAAAGGACGGTACCTCTACAGAAAATTACTGGATCACTTTTACGGGCATCTGGCACTCGTAATGGCGAACTTTGTTGCACTCTCACCGCACTGGAACTGGGGCACTCTCTTCGTAGGGTACAGGGCTCCTTCAATCATTATAGATACTCGGTACAGAAAACTGGGGCACTCTCTTCGTAGGGTACAGAGCTCCTTCAATCATTGCAGACACTGTACAGTATACTGGGGCTCTCTCTTCGTAGGGTACAACGCTCTTTCAATCACTTCATATACTCAGTACAGGAAACTGGAGGCACTCTCTTCGTAGGGTACAGGACTCCTTCAATCATTGCAGGCTCTCTGTACAGGAAATTGGGGCACTCTCTTCCTCGAGCTCTTTTGCATGGGCCACGGTTTACATTACTCTCATCGGGCGTGCTTCGTACATACTCGTCAGGTTGAAACTACTTCTGTCTCTTACTCCTAACTGCTCTCTTTCTTTTTTTGCCTCTTCATCTTATTTCATATTATTTTTCTCTTATTAATTCTGGCTCCGCCTCTTCGAATTATATTGGCCATATTATTCCCATGTCATCGCAATTCGTCCGTGGCTGCATCTTCTCAATCCCCTTTTCACCAATCCGCATCGAGGGAATCATAAAATTCTCCCTTTTCCTTAACTTCCCACACAACACACCAATCTCTATAATACCTCACCTCATAAAAACGCGTACCTCTATAAGACGTCGAAGAATATCTACATCACGTGGAATGGAGCTCAATAGGAGCTCCGAGGTGTGCTCTCTTTGAGATCTACAAGACGTCTACGATATCTAAGCGGCGCTCTATAGGACGTCTATAAGAGCGAAAATTTCGATGTGGAGGGTGCGCGATTTAGATATTTTAGACCTCTAAAGGACATACTATTCCCCGAGAAAACATTGTATTTTGGATCTTAATTTCTTAATAATAAATTAAGCTTTTTAATTTCTTAATAATAAATTAAGCTTCTTAATTTCTTAATAATAAATTAAGCTTAATAAGCTTAATGTATTATTACTTATTAAGTTAAAATTATTACTTAATAAGTAATAATACATTTACCACTATTATTTTTAAACTCTTTTGTTATACTTCCATAAATTTACTTTTAGTTTTAGAATCTCTGTAGCAATTATTTTCCCATGAAAATGTCCTATTAAAATGCAAATTGTTCGAAATATATTAAGCTCAATTAATTTTTCTAAATTTATTAAGAAATTTAGGTCCAAAATACAATGTAAATATTAATATTTACCACTACTTTTGATGTGATTACGATGACAATTATCATACATTATAACTGCCAAAAATAGCGATATCTATTATTACTTAAATAATAATATTATTACTAATGTTTACTGCAAAAATATTTAAAAATAATTATAATATTAAATATTATAATAATAAAACTAATATTTTTACATTAAATCTAAATAATGTAAAAAGATTTAGTTTTAATGTAAAAATATTTTTACATTAAAACTTGGTATTAATGCATTCTGAAATTTAAGAAAAAAAGAAAATTAACCAAAATGCTAATCTTTCAATTGAAAAACTGAACTATTATATTATAAGTACATATATATTTTTTTAAAATTTAATTGTTCTAATTAATAAATATACATTTCACAGTTAAAACATAATTTGAATATTGAATTACCGTATAAGTTTGCATAAAGACAAGTTTCTTCCTTTTTAATAGCTTTTGTGATTAAGACATTTATTCGTCATAGGATTTTGGCATTTTAAACCAGTTTTTGATACTTGTAATGTCAAAAACCCAACCCTGCAACAGTATACTGGTTGAATATATAGATATCTCATTTCTCTTTCTTTTTTCAGCCACCATTACTTATAAAAGTAACTTTAATAGGACATAATAAATTAAGTTTCAAAAAGTATATCTATGAAAATCATAATTTATTTTTATAAAAACTTTTCTGCTTCAGTTGGATTTTCATTATAAATATATTCTTCAATAATTAATCCAGAATTGTTTGTGTTCACATTCTTTAACATAAATATATTTTTAATACTGCAAGAAAGAAAGAAAAAATGTTTTAATAAAAGGCTTTATTGAATACAAAATCATAAAATTTCCCCCACGCAATTTTCTTATTGTTTTGAACTCCTAGCATTTGCATGCCTTAACCAGTCTTTACGACGGTTTCAATTTCTGAGTCAGTCACCTGCTTGTGCAATGGATTTCTCCTAGCTGCACCTAGAAGTGCAATAAATAAATTTTTAATCCGTTAGAAAATATCACTAGGTTTACCTTAATATCCGTCACATTTTGTGAGATGGGTTTTAATGCATACTCTTAATATGCACACATTTAATATAACTAAAATATTACACACACACATATACATATATATATATATATATATATATATATATATATATATATATAAATAATATTAATCTAAAAATGAAGCTTAATTTTAGGTATAAATAAAAATAGCTAAACTCAAAGGATGAAAACAATTTAAATTCTAAATAGACATATTAATGAAATAATAAAGAAAAGCTACTCCATCGTTTGAAGAGGCAGTTTTATCGCTTCTTTCAGACATTTCTTTAGTTTAATAGTTATATGTATATAGAGAAAATACATTAACTGTAGGTATTAATTTGGTTGATTATTTGTATAGTTTTCGGTTCGTTACGCCAGTGACCAGGAATATTTTCTCTTCATAATGGCATCACCCGAAGCGCTCTTCGCAATGTGCCGATGCCGGCTTGTTAATGCGTGACGTTGGTCATAAGCTACGGAGAGGGCAGTGAGATAGATTCGTTGAGTTTGGAATACGTTTATATACAGAAATTTTATTTATCAGAAGTTCTGCATGAACTAACAAGTGGTTTCATCCAGGTATAAAAATATTGTTCTAGTTATCTTAGTCATTATTATATATTAGCAATTATTTTGTAGTTACCCTAATCATGTGAGCGCAGGAACCAAAGAAAAAACGTGTATACAACTATAATTTTCATGAAGAGAATTTTCATGAGAGAAATATTTTTTTATACATTTTAAGAAGAAATGTATTTGTCTGGTTTGTGTTTCAACAGTTACTGTCGGGAAAAAATGCAACGTAGAACGACATTTCACAACAGTTCATAAAAAACATGATACAAAATATCCTCCTAACAGCAATTTAAGAAAATGTAAATTGAAAGAAATGAAAACCGCATTAATTGCCCAACAATCTTTGTTTACCAGCCCCGTGAATAAATCAAAAGCTGCTACTATTGCATCGTTTCAGATTGCACATATACTTGACATGCACAAAAAACCTTTTAAGGATGGTAACATGATAAAAGAATTAATGCTTGCTGCATCAGAGATATTATTTCAAGAATTTAAAAATAAGAATGAAATTATGCTAGCTATCCAGAAAGTTCAATTATCCAGAAATTCAGTAACTCGTAGAATAGAAGCAATATCTGTGAATATCAGAGAACAATTAAAAGGTGATTTACAAAAATGTGTTTTTCTAAGTTTACAGTGTGATGAATCAACATATATCTGTAATGTAGCATAAATAAATATTTTTATAAGGATGGTTTTCAAAGATTGCTCAGCAAAGGAAGATATACTGCCAGTTTTGCAATTAAAAGGGAATACACGTGGGTACGACATATACCAAGTTATTAAAAATCATTACGAAATTAATCTTCCGCTTCAATTAATACTTTAATGTTACATTCTGAAATAAGTTGGCTTAGCAAGGGAGACGATTTTTAGAGCTTCTTCCAGAGATAAAACAGTTTGTAGAGTCTAGAAACGAAAATTATGTAAAACTTAGTGATCATAGCTGGTTATGTGATATATCCTTTCTTACAGACATAACAACTAAAATAAATATACTCAATCTTGAACTTCAGGGAAAAGGAAAAACTATTATTGAATTAATAGGAAGTATCAACGCATTTAAATCAAAATTAAATTTGTGGATGACCCAAATAAAGGGATGTAACTTTGGTCATTTTACAAATTTGGAGTACTACGTTAAGAAATATGAGAAAATTGAAACAAATAACTGTTTTGAATCTCTTACTGAGCTCAAAAATGATTTCTCAAATGCCACTGCATAATTTTCCATGTCCTCCTCCAACTGAAAGATAAGGAAACATGGTAAAGTTCCTTAAAGGTAAAAATATGAAATAAATTTAATTTTTATTACTGACTACATTTTATTACTGACTTGTGGTAGGGGGTTGTAACCCACCTACCACAAAAGGAATTTCTAAAAATGCCACTGCATACAAAAATAAAGCTAAAAAAATACATTCTGAAATGTCAAAGTTTAAATTAAGTTTAATACAGTAATCTAATTGCATAATTGCATAACCATACATGCTTTTATAAGATTTAATTTAACTCTCTCACGGTGTTTGTCACTATTGTGGCGTCACGACAAGTAGTAAGGCATTATCTCTCTGAGGCATTTTGAAGAAGTTCCACAACTATTGATCCATACCAAGAAAGACAGAGTTCTAATCAACAAACGAAGGCCAAATTTTTAAAACAAAACTTAACAATTTATTAACAAAAGAATTAAACATTAAACACTTCCGACGTAATCCCTTAATTTACGTGCAGATTCACAAATACACGCTACAGGGCCCATTCTCGGCCCAACAACACAGGAGCCTAGCAAAACACGTCTATCCCGCTCGGATTTTATGCAGCGTCTCCCCTCAATGTCTGGATTTTCAGAAGGGGTGGAGGAGCCGCCAGATTATCGGCTGACAGTTCTTTTTAGACGCTGAACTTTTCTAAATTGCAGGACGTTAAGATGATAGCTTTAGTGGCTGCCTCTGTGAGGGAAACGGTGTTTAATCCCCCCCACGTGTTCCGAACTGGTGGAACCGAACAACAGATTCCTTGAAAAACACGCAGCTGTGTTTTCCAAGCGCTTGTGGGGTCTCGGGAATAAATAAGACCCTATTTCCAGTACGCTACACTATGGTGAAAACTTTGCCATGGACATTTAAACTATTTCCTGATAAGCTATATCATTAACATAATATTTAATTATCAAAATGCAGCAACAGTAAAGCCTTAAAATTTCAGTAAACGTATCATACAAATTTATTCATAAATTGATATTGCTTTTGGCTAATAAAAAATATTAGACTAATCTTGTAAAATATTAATTTGATAGTTTGAATCTTTATTGTAAGCCAATTAATATGCATAATGGAACAAAGTTATATCATTATATATTTTTCTTGTAGCACTAATTTGAAGCAATATTGAATTCTCATTAAAAGTTACATTTCATATGTTAACAGAATGAAGAAATAACTTACCGAAAAATGATCTTCACAACACCAGTGGGTTCTCTTAGTGTAAAATGCTGGATTTTCTTTGCACATTATCGTATGGATCAAAAAAAAAGTTTTAGAGAGTTTTAGATCAGAAAATCATTTCCATACCCATACTGTTACGGGCAATATTCTAATTTTTTCAATCATTCTTTACATACTAAATTAGGCCAGGGAACATTAATAACAACAACAGAAATTATTAGAGAGTTTTAGATCAGAAAATCCTTTCCATACCCATAATGTTACGGGCAATATTCTAATTTTTTTTAATCATTCTTTACATACTAAAATAAGTCCAGGGAACATTAGTAACAACAACAACAGAAATTATTAGAGAGCTATGGATCAGAAAATCATTCCCATACCCATAATGTTACGGGAAATATTCTAAGTTTTTTAATCATTCTTTACATACTAAAATTAGGACAGAGAACATAAATAACAACAACAGCAATTATTAGAGAATTTTGGATCAGGAAACCTTTTCATACCCATAATGTTGCGGGAAATATTCTAATTTTTTCAATCATTCTTTGCATACTAAAATTAAAATCTGCAGTTTTCTTGTAAGTTACATTACATTTTGGAAGACCAGAAACACTCTATTTCTCTAGCGTTGGAATTAAAATTCCAGGTGAGATCAAAAATCGCGCAGTACTTTTCTCCTATTCATAATGTTTAGGAATATTTCACTTCTTTCCTTCTCTAGAAACTGTAAATCTTTTAATCTTGAATTTTGAGTTCTCTCTCAAATTGAAATGCAGGCATTTCTCTTCTGCCGCGTAAGTCATTTGACTTGTACCGTAAAAGCTGAAGGCTAGGAAGAAAGAAAATTATATATTCCAAATGATACGTTAAAAAAGCGGCCATTTGTCTTTTTCTGAGACAAGGCTCATTCAAGATAATTCTTTTATTTGCGGTGATATATAACCTTACTTAAGGAAATAGGAATCTTTTATATTTTTCTGCAAAGGAAACTGAAACGAAGATAAAAATACTATGATTTTCAATTAAGTGGACAACAGCACGGTGAGTGGAATGTTCAGAGATACAGTCTTTTAAACAGATTAAAATACAGTCGAACCCCGTTATAGCGAACCCGGTATATAACGAACTCACGGATATAACGAATGAAAATTTTGGTCCCGCCGTTTTCCAATTGTACGTAATTTAATTAAGTAGTGTGTCAGTTTGTCAGTTTAACCTTTTCCTTACGGGATGGGATAGCATGTATCTCAAGAATACGGGCCCAAGAATGAAATGAAATGAAATGAATGAATGAATGAATGAATGAATGAATGGATGGATGGATGGATGGTTGGTTGGTTGGTTGGTTGGTTGGTAGGTAGGTAGGTAGGTAGGTAGGTAAGTAAGTAAGTAAGTGTCCCTAATATCGCCTACTCGAGTTTCTAAAGTATGATTCACGCTATGCATGAAAAAATGCAGTAACTTCTTAGTTCTTGGTTTGTACTAACAGCGGCGCTAGCGACAACGCTCTTATCACGGACAACAGAAACTATATAGCGTCTGAAGTTGTTTTGGCTGTTGTCTTCGTAACTTTCGGCTCCAAAGAATCCAGTGAATAACCAGGTAGGTGCATCCCAATTCTCATTTTGCTTATACCATTTGAAAGTGCATTTAACAGAGAATCCAGAGGTGCTATTATTTTTTTAAAAAAACTGCGTTTTAAACTTTGTTCTTAGCATAATTGTGTTGACTGTGTTGTGTTCCTAATATCGCCTACCAGGCGATATTTGGAACAGTTACTTTAATTAAAAACTAAGTATTACATTCTTGTTTACGTTTTAATTTTAGTTATTTTATTACACTTTCCGTTCTTTTTTCTTGGAGGCCTCTTGTCGAAGATGCCAAAGGAAATTAAAAATAGACAGATATGGAGTACGTCTTGTCTGCAGGCCGCAATGGGAACGTTAAAGGTTTCCAAACAGTTTGGCATTCCAAGATCTACGATTCACGAGTACATTAAAAAAGATGTGAATGAGAAAAACGATGGAATTGCGGAGGTTAGAGTAGTGAGAAAGAAACTTGGGAGAAAACCTGTACTGACAAATGATTTAGAAAAGGAGCAAGTTAACTTCTGCAAGGAAATGGAATCCAATTTGTTTGGTTTGACTCGAAACGATGTTAAGCAGATGGCCTACCAACTTGCCTTGAGAAACAATCTTCCCCACCCCTTCTCTGAAAAACAAACTTAGCTGGTCGAAAGTGACTGGATTCGTTTTTGAAAAGAAACGCTTCCCTATTGACAATCATAACTCCACAGTCATTGTCAAGAGCCAGAATCCTAAGGTTCACTGAAGAAAACGTCAAATCCTTCTTCACAATTCTTAAAGCAGAACTTGAGAAAATTAAGTTCCACCCTATCAGAACTTTTAATGTTGACGAAACGGGCATTACAACTGTTCAAAGTAAAAATGTACAGGTGATTTTATCGAAAGGGAAATTAGCTGTATGCAAAATGTAATCGGCAGAGATGGGGAAGCTGTAGTCAGGAGTGGCTCATGTGTACCTCCTGCTTTCAGTGGAACCACAAATATTGTGATGCAGCCAATGGAGAGCGCAGGAAATATATATGTTCCTTCTGTTTGACTGATTAAGTGGCCAAAATAGGTTTAAATTATTGGAATTACTTCTGCTTAACTTTTACCACAATAGATTTTCTGTTCTTTGTTCTGTGTTTTTATTTGAGTTTTTGTTTGAGTTTCCTTCTCTTTTTTCCACTCTCCCCCCCCCCCCTCCCCCCTTCATGCAACTCCAGCAATTTTGCTCAGTAGGACTTTGCTAGCAACACCTTTTAACAGGTGCTCCGAATTTCGCCTGATAGGCGGTAATAGGAACAGAAGTAGGCGATATTAGGAACCGCTCTGGGATTCACTGGAAATCTCAATTTTTCAATTTAGCTACATAACTTAAACTGGCACTGGTTTTGGAGCTGGTTGATCTCAGGATACCAAAGGAAATAGTTCTTAGGGTTATTCTTTAAGTTTCCAGCCTAATCGGAAACTAAAAAGTGGATGAAATGTCGAAAAAAAGTTAGTGTAGGCGATATTTGGGACACTTACCTTATATACAAACACACACACACACACACATATATATATATATATATATATATATATATATATATATATATATATATATGCGTGTGTGTGTGTGTGTATGCATATATATGTCAAGAAATTAGTTGGGAAAGAAATAATTAAGTTAAAATTTAAAAGGGGACTTCGGGATAATTTATTTCGTGGCATTAAATGTCACTACTTTCAGATTTCAGCACACGCTTCTCGCGAAATAGGAGGGAATTTCCCCGTTTCATTAGATAACCTTGATTCGCGTCTGTGGTCGGGCGAGTTGTCTATTTTTGGAGCAAGCACGGGCTCTAAGGGTGGATAGCTCGAACGAAGCTGTTACGTAATTTCAGAGATGGAGAGGATTCTAGAATATTTCACAGGGCATGCGTGAATGTTTTGCGCCTAAGTTTTAACAAAAGATTTTAGCAGAGCACCGGATAAATTCAATGACGACGGACGTGTGTTCATCACGTCTCCAAAAAGAAAATGGCAAAAGATGGATGCGCTACTTGGATCAGTGGTTGCTATAAGATAGTGAAATAAACTTGATTTCGTTGGAACTATGTTTGTTTACTGGATTTAGACTACCTTCCACTAGACACTAATATTTTAACACCTTCCTTCTCGCTCCAGTCAGAATCACGGGGTGAGGTTTCGCCTTCTATTTCTCGTGCCCGTGATATTTCCGGGATGGAGAGTTTAAAAGTAACGCGCCAAAAAGATTAAAAAAATCCATTTCATTTACCCTGAAAAGTTTTTATTTCTGATTTTACATACCAGATGGCAGCACCAGACTATTTATAATGTAATTGGGGATGGGTTTTTGAACTAGATGTGGCAGATCAAGAAATAAATGAAATTCTCCGGAAAAAATAGGCACTTTTATCTTCGTTTTTTTGAAAATTATGCGATCGTTAAGGGGTTTTAAGGAGGATGACTGCAATTTCAAGAAAAGGTGAGAGCAGGCAAACCACACGCCTGTCAGTAGTCGGCAGTGATGAAATCTACAGCAGGGCAATATGAACAAACCCAATGGGATAGCGCACAGGCGCGAAAAATTTTTATAAAGAGTATAACATTTAGATAAAGTGATTTAATTAAAAATACGAAAAAATTTGGCATTTGTCATTTGGCAACGACAAATGACGAAAAGGACTTAAAAGTGCAGCGCTTACACATGGATGATAGTTATGTGGAACAGAATTTGGCCCAAGGCGAAACGAAGAGTGACGAAACAGGAACAAAACACGAAAAAGATGACCAACAAGACGATGAAAAAAATCAAGAAAATGCCGAATGCAGAGGTACAGTGGCGGAAGTAAGATACAAGAATACGAAAGAGTTGCTGCTTCCGAAATTTGACAACAGAGCCATAAAAAACATTCTCCGTTGGCTAGAATTATTTGAGGAAAGATGTCTTGCGTTTGGACTAAACGATACATAGAAAAGGGAAAATATATTGACTTATGCTGAGAATGACGTCCAAGAAACAATCATAGCCACTCAGTTATACAAAGAAAATAATGAAGACATCAAAAAGAATTTGATATCAATTTATTCGAAAAGTAGGGAACAAATGGTCATTGAATATCGAAATTTGAAGCTTTATAATATCCAAATAACTATTTATTTGAATATTATAAAGCGAAGATGGAATTGGGCAAATCCCTGAACTATGCCGATCAAGAAATTATAGAGACACTTTGGATTCACCCCCTCAAATGCGAACTTTACTTTCCTTGCACGATATAAAGACACCCTACCAATGGCTGACAATAGCAAAGAAGATTCATCTACCGAATTCGTCTACTGATATCAATGAGCAGAGAATTAAACACTTTAATTCATCTACAAGAAGACAACCTTTTTATAATCAGCAAACAAATTATCGACAGTTACATGATGCAGATGACCGACGGAACTGGACTTACAGAAATCCACAAAGATTCCAGGACAGACAAGAACATTATGAAAGCGGAAATAATGTCCCTGCGGAAAGGATTCAATCGAACCAACTCGCTACAAAAACAACTTCCACAGAGCAAATTACGAAAGGAGAGACCAGAGATGACTAGTAGTTTCAGCTCGGGTGAGTGGAAAAACTTTTTCATGTCTTTTAGACAGTGGGTCGACGGTGACCTTATTATCTTCAAAATTACTTAAATTTCTTAAAAACTTTAATGTAAAAGATAATAAAAATGTATTTATAAAGCAGACTGTCAGAAATGTTATTGTAAAAATTTTAATAGAAAGTTATGTAAAAATAGGAAGTGTTAAAAGAAAAATTGATATTTTGATTGTTGGTAGTGATTTACCATATTTATTTTTGAGTTTAGAGCATATTCTGTTATTTAAATTAGATGTTAATTTTAGAAATTTAAGAGTGTATCAATTTGGTAATGAGATAAAGTTATATGATGAGTATAAATTTTTAAGTCCTATTGCTTTTCATGTTCAAAATAAGAACTTTAAAAATTATGGTGAAAATTTGTATTATGAAAATAGGTATTATGCTGATGATTGTATGTATAAATTTAGAAGGTTAAATGAGAATGTGTAGAAAGGTAGAGATTTTTATGGTACTAGGAATTCTTACAATGAAAGATATTTTTGTAAAAGAAGTAATTTTGAAAAGAGAAAAAATTTTAGACATGATCACTCTCTTGAGCTTACTCCTAGAAATGTTAAAAAGAAAAGTGTGTAAACCAAGGTATGGGAACTGTTTTAGCGAATAGATGTGACACACCGATTAATGACCTAGACCAAAGTATGCACAAATCTAATGTCAAAATTGAAAATTTTCATAGTGTAAATAATGATGATTGTCATGTTCTAAATTATAAGGAGACATCAGGTATCCCCGATGATACATTGAACACTCTGTTTAAAGAGCTCGGTGATGTTTTGGATTCAAAGCCACCAGAACAAATACCTGAGGACTGGACCCAATTAGACAAAATTTTTAAAAATTTCGAACACATTTTTTCTAAAAACAAATACGATGTTGGCAAGATTAGATTAGAACACCAAAAAATCGTTTTAACGTCAGAATTACCAGTAGCACAGAGGCCATATCGTGCTTCCCAGGCAGAAAATGCTGAAATTAAACGACAAATAGATGGACTTTTAAAAGCAGGTTTTATAAAACCATCAAGTTTTCCATTTAGCGCACCTGTCACCCTCGCAAATAAGAAAAAATGAGGGAAAAACAAGATTATGTGTCGATTATAGGAAATTAAATGTTATAACGAAAAGAGATTCAGAACCTATTCCACGAATTGATGACCTTTTAGACCAATTAGCTCATGCGAATTATTTCACCACTTTAGATTTGACCTCAGGCTATTGACATATTGATATACACGAACGTGACACTGAAAAACTAGCATTTAAATTGTTTACATTTTGATTTTCATCACTCGAGATATTTTTCTCACATTTTAATCTTTCTACACTTTGATTTACACTTTGATTTTCATTTGGTTTAGGGTTCAAATATTTGGACTCATTATTATTAACATGAAATGACATTGGTGTACACACAAACATTTTATTACGTGGAATTATTTGACCATTTTGATAAATTTGCATAGAATTACAATTAATACTTAATTAAAATTGTCCACATTCTGGTAATTCCAGAATTATATAGGATAAATTACTGTCTATAACATACATTTTAACCTTTTTAGTCACATTTCCTACATGATCTCTTTAATTGGAGAAGGCCTTTTGCTTTATTTACTAAATGTCTTTCAGATGTCTGTGTTTTTAGTCTATGTTGGGCTGTCAAAATCGAACGGATGATAGACAAGGAGCTGCTTGTATCTATCACGCAAGGAATTGGTCTCTTATTTATGTATCCGGATACGTTTAATTGTCAAATATGATTGTCATCATTAAGGTTAGGTATCCGACTCTCAGTGTTTTCCACTACTTGAGGATCCATAGGATTATTAAGTGCATTTCGAAAGGGGCACGTCTGCACCCAATGATATGCATTCAGTATTCCTCTCCCTGTACATTCTCTACATGGAGATGGAGACAGTTGAGTTTGGGAATGGACATTATTATATTGAGGTCTTGGTGGTTGAAATCTTGGATATGGGTTATTGAAACTATTTGGGTTGCGACTGTTGAAATTTCGATAGTATGGTGGTCGTTGAAATCCAGGTCTAAAATTAAATCTGTCATTTTGTGGAGTTCTAGGACTGAAAAAAATATTTGCTTGTTGAGGTCTGGGACTGTTAGATTCAGCAAGTGTCTGTTGACTTTTAAGCAATTTAGAAATTAAAGTGAGCCACGCTGTTGGGGTAGCAGGAAGATTAAGCGCCATCAACTGCTGAAGATTTGGAGGAAGACCATCAGTTAAACCCTCCATTAATAGGCTGTTTGATAATCCCGGCTTCCGACCACACTACAATTTCTTATGGAAATAATCAGTAACACCTTTAGCATCCTTTAATTTCAGATTAGTGAACTCGCTGAATGAGACTACGTTGATTTCTATGAAATTTTCCCTCAAAATTAAACACAATTCTTCCCAATTTTGAATATCTAAACAAGAATTAATAAAAAGTGCTTTCCCCTTTAAATATTTACTTAAGTTATTTATTTTCAATTGGTCATTTTTACCACTTTCCTGACATTTTCGGTTAAAACAGTTTAGCCATGAATCCAGATTCATGCCAGCTTCAGCATCAAAACCAATAAGGTGATGTTTAGAAGTACTATGCTTTTTTATTGCATTACTGGTGCTGGCGCTACTAATGTAGGTACCATATCTATTACATTTGGTATTTCGGCATTGGTAGGGGGTATTACATTACTAGTGCTAGTAATTAGTGATTTAGACTCAATTGGAGCACTCTTGTCAGTTACATTTGATAATCGAGCATTGGTAGGGGTATTGTTTCTTCACTATCTGACATGCTTAACAGTTTTCCAGAAAGTAAAAACATCAATATATTACATAAAAACTTTCAGTTAATATAAATATCACTCAAATAAATACTGCGCCAAAATAAAATATTATCACTATAAATCAACTAAATCATTTTCATTGTTATTTTTTCTGACCTACCTTTTACTTCTTTTTTAAACTCAAAATTTTAATTCCCAAAACAAATTTTTAATTGAAGCATACGTTGGAATGAAGGCACATTGAATCAAAACTGCACACCACTTGTTTTCATCTCCTTGAAGGGTAGTACACACACTGAGTACATAAGTACGGAACTCGAAGTGATGACGCAGGTGTAGAAGTGAAAATAGTGTAATTCCCCACGGTGTGGGGACAATAAAGAATGTATCATAAAGGATGCAGAGGCAGGGGCAAATACAGGATTGTAAAACAATAAAAAAATAGAAGAATAGCTGTCGGTGTGGCCAGTGATAGCGATCTGAAGTTTATATTTTACAAGATGGATGGTCGTTATTTTATGGCCCACAGTAAAAACGTCAGAGGAGAAGAATCAAAGTTGTTTTACAAAATAAACGTATGTGGGGGGAGGTACTATATAGCCTATGGACAGAGGCGACAGAGGCGGTATAATAAAGGACCAATTAGGGATAGGAACCACTGAAGGAGAAACAGCCCACTGCCCAATGAAAGTGAGGGGCGTGCTTGAATGGCCCCCTGTAAACGGACAATAGCTTCGCTAAGGAAGAGAGGAATCAAAAAAAAAGAAGGAGACGGTCTTCAGATTGGGTTCCTGAGAGTTAGATGTCGGAGGCTGTCGTCTGCCATATAGCCGTGGAGAAGTGCCAATATACCGCCAACGTTTTCATACACTGGAGATGATACTGGGTCCCGGTCGCCGATGGTACGATCATCGTTGCATACATCCGTTATAGTAAGTGCCTCCCCGTTAGATTCTAAAAATCATATTTCACTCTATAGTTTGCCTCTGCTTCTGGGTATTGTACGTCAAAATTATTAATATAAAACTGATTGTAATACTATAGTTCTGACATGTTAATTGAAATTTGGGTTATCTAATAAATGTATGTGTAAGGTCAATGCTTTGTATTCCTTGCTTATTCCAACCCTTGCATGCATCAATTGCTTCTAGGTAATTCACTCCTACAGCAGGCAGCGGACACGTTACATTGAAAACACGTAACAGGAATCGTGAACACAAAAACTTGAACATCGGAAAACTCAAATCACGCGGAACGACGTAAAACACCTTGACATGTACCGAACGCTAACATTACGATTATTCATTACACACTTTGACGCACGAAGGATCACTAGGTGAGTATACTGCAATGATCTGGGACGAAGTTCACATCGTAAACAATGTACTCTTTTGATTTGACGGGGGTGAAGGACGCCGAACGCAAAAACAATTTCTCTTCCCACGCAGGGGTCCAGACGAATCTTGAAATGCTTTGTACATCACGTAGTGGAGGAGATGATACACCCAAGATTCGCGGGCGCGATTCAACACTTTTGTAGTCGAGGCAGAGGGGCGAGAAGAGACTTGAAGAACTCTAAGTCAGACATAGTGTAATCCTGTTAGCGTACATGTAAAACATGCACGTCAACAATTCTTATAATTCTTCTATTATATATATTTAAATAGCAGAGTAAAAACTGTGCAGTAAAAGCTATGTCTGCTAAAAAAGGTATATGTTAAAACCATTAAAGATGCTCAAAATAATGTATAGACGACAAAACTTTTAACAATAACATAAAAGTATTTATTCATTTGAAAAATTAGTTAAAATTAGTTAAAAACAACAATTTCAATATCTTCATTTTTCCCTAGTAACATTTAGTAATGTACGCCGGGTTTTTACATTGAATCATTTTCTTAAACAAAGTCTTTTTCCTATACTGCGATGGACTATAAAAAAAATTTAAACGTCGAAGTAATATAAAATATCTTACTTTCAGCAGGCTTAATACAACATCTTGTTATCTTATCAGATCAGACACAAACTTCTTAATAAACGCATTGATGACAGAGCAGCTTGATACTACCTGATAATACCCACTATCTCACCAATACTCATCTCATCTCTTCTCACCTCATCTCATCTCATCTCATCTCATCACTTCCTGAATGTGTCCACGGCTTGTATACACGTGTCAAAAGCTGGTATTCAAATATCGGTTTGTAACTTCTACGAAATACGCCATTTACTAGAGACTTTTATGTTAAATTATATGACGTATGGCAGTTTGCCAGACATGACGTAATCAAAAGAAACTTGCGTCAATGATTCAGCTTAGTTATGAATTGAATCGCTTTAACTTGAACCGGCTTAAAAAGGAAACGCAAAATATGACGTCAAACTTCGGAAAGGCAAGTAATTAATGGACCTTTAAAGTAATTCTTTGTTCATATTGCTAACAAATGCCCCCCACCTTATCTTTTCGACACAAAAGAAGAAACGGGAGAAGATAAATCCATCACAGTTTACATCTCAGGTTTTCAAGTTCGAAGATCTCTAAAAAAAACATTCTGTTCTTGCTTCTGTTTTTACAATTGCTATCTGAAAAACCAATATACACAATACTACAAATACAAACTATATAAAAGAGTTAAAACACATAATGACTAAGACATCACTTCATTCAATCATGATCATATATCTATACATGCGTGGGCGCCCACTCATACAAACTCATTTATACACATAAAACAAATTGGTTTATCATCAAGAAGAAATATATCAATCAACATTTTCAAATTCTCAAAATTTTTCTTAAAAGTGTTTAAAATGTTTGAGATCAAAAATATCACGAAGAAATATTGCACTGTATATCTATCAAATCAGTTTACAAATCAGGTTTTCAAGTTATAAAAAACTGCTTGCTTCTGTATTTACAATTGCTATCTAAAAAACCAATATACACAATACTACAAATTACAAACTACAAGAAAAGGTTAAAACATATAATTACTAAGACAACACTACATTCAATCATGATCATATATCAATACATGCGTGGCCGCCCACTCATACAAACTCATTCATTCACATAAAACAAATTGGTTTATCATCAAGAAATATATCAATCAACATTTTCAAATTCTTAAAATTTTTCTTTAAAGTGTTTAAAAATATTTGAGATCAAAATATCACTAAGTAATATTGCACTGTATATCTATAAGGTACAACAACTCAAATAAATAGACACTGAGCATTAAACAAGTTTACTTTAAACAAATTTCCTTGATTAGGTGGACGGAACAATTAATGGGGCAGTCCCATAAACAAAATAGGGATTTGCCAAAATAAAAATAACATACCCGCGAACAAAAGCCCTCCGGTGCCTCGACAAATTCACAAATCTACCACCTGAACCACTCAGACAAATTACATTTTCACCTAACCCGAGACGGTACGTTAGGCTGTTCGGATTCAGATGATAGACAGTAAAGATGCCACTAAACACGTTCAGACATTTAGACGGGGAAAAAACGTCCACCCAAAACAAGTAAAAAAAAACTCACTGTACTCTCAAAAGTTCAAAATACTCTCAAAGTTCAAAAGAAACAAAATGAGCATTTAACTCAGACTCATGAAAAAATTTCATCACATAAACGTCTCAGCTCGAACCTGGTCAGAGGTTTGGTAAAAGGGTCACTTAAATTTTCTTTGCTTTTTATATATTTTATATCAAAAATATTTTGATAAACTAAGTCACGAACAAAAAATAACCGGACATCAATATGTTTACTCCTATGGTTTTCAACTGGAGATTTGACAAAATCTATGCAAGCGGTGTTATCAACATATAGCATCGATTTCAATTTCTTACCAAAAACTAACTTTCTGTCGTAACATTCATCTAGGATTCTATCAAACCACATCAGTCCCTTCGTGGCCTCTGTCATAGCATAGAATTCACTCTCCATAGTTGACAACGACACGCACTTCTCCTTAAAAGTCCTCCACATGACTGGAGCTTTTCCAAAAAAATCTATCTGTCCCCCCATAGATGTCCTGTCATCTTTATTGGTAGCAAAGTCCGCATCAGTGTAAACTACTATACTAGGTTCATTGCATGCAAGTTTAAGTTTATATTGCGTGTGTGTATGACATAGCCCAAAAGTTTTATTAGACCGTCCCAGTGAAACCTACCAGGATTACTCTGGTACTGGCTAAAGATGTTAACGGCGTAACTTATGTCGGGCTTGGTTCTACTAGCAAGAAAAGATAGACAGCCTAATAAATTCCTATAAGGAAAATGTGACATTTCCTATATTTCAATATCTGATTGTGGACATTGTTTCTTTGAGAAGACTGTACCTTTGCTGATTAGAAGTGAAGAAACAGGTATGAAGAAGCTAGTAAACCTTTTACAAATATCGTCAATATAAATCGACTGGCTCAACAAAACTTCACCTCCCTTTTCCTCAAACTCAACCCCCAACAGCTTTTTAGTCTTACCCAAAATTTTTAAGTCAAAATGTTTTTCCAACAATCCAATGGCCTTGTCTATTACTTTCTCGTCCTTTCTAAACAAAACTATGTCATCAACATACAAAAGCAAAATCAACACACAATTAAAGTCATATGCACAATTACACCAATTCAATTTGCTAAAACCAAGTTCTGTCAATACTTTATGAATCTCGAAAAACCATTCTCGACCACTCTAGTGCAGTCCATAAATAGCTCTATCCAACATGCAAACCAAAGTCTCCTTACCTTTCACAGAAAAACCGGGTGGCTGCGACATGTAAATGTTATACGTTAATGGCGCGTATAGATAAGCTCATTTTACGTCACACTGCCTGTGGGTCCAACCCTGTAAAACTACTAAAAGCGAAAAAAAGAAACGAATTAGACTGAAATTAATGACTGGGCTAAAAGTTTCTTCATAAGTCACTCCTTTAACTTGTTTAAAACCCTGTGCCACCAGTCTTGCCTTGTAACTGGCCACTTCATCTCTTTTTCATTCTGGCCACATTTTCAATCTGGCCTTTTTCATCTCTTTTTACTGTAAAAACCCACCGGCATCCAATTGCATCTATATCTGTCGGTAACTTTTCAAGGTGCCACACATGTCTTTCTGCCATGACTTTCATTTCTTCTCTCATGGCATCTATCCATTGCTTATGTTGTGGGGAGCTCAAAACTTGTTGATAGGTGTTGGGAATATGGATTTCATCTAGTCAGGAACTGGCATAACTTGTGGAGCCGGTAACTGGTTTATCTGAAATTATTCCCTGATACGGATTTTCACCGGAAAAAATCGAAAATGTGTTCCGTGAATTTTATACCATTTTTCTTACAGTACTTTAAGGCATCATTTATAGACCTAAGTCTAATGTTGGAACCTACTTCATAATAGTACACATCTATACGGGTACTCTTTGTTCGTGGGACCACCTTTCTCCACCTTCCTTTCAGTTATTCTAACGGAATAACTGAAATATCCTTTTCTCCCTTATCTTCGGATTGTGGCTCAGTGTTGGAATTCTCATTTGGGCCCATCGATGCTCCACTGTCGCCCTCTACACCTTGCGAATCTTCACAAAATCTGACGTTTATGGTTTCTACCACATTGTCAGTATCAGGGAACCATATTCTGTAACACTTGGTGTTAAAGGCATATCCTATCATAACCCCCTTCCTCGCCTTGGCACACCAACATATGCGATGGACCAAAATGGCTTCAAGTGGTTTACTGATAGTTTATATCCACCAAAAAGTTCAAAGGGAGTTTTCCCTAAACCTTTATTTACGACCCTATTCCAGACATAGGTGAAACTCAAAACTGCATCAGGCCAAAATTTTGTCTCTAATCCACTATCTGCTAACAAGCATTTTGCCCCATTTGATACTGTTTGATTATATCTCTCTGCAGTACAATTCTGCTCTGGTGTATACGTGTTCGTAAGTTCATGTTTTTCACCATGTTCATTGCAAAGCGCGGTGAAATTGTTATTTATGAATTCAGTTCCATTATCCGTACGGACACACTTCACCTTTCGTCCTAGAAACCTCTCTGCACGAGCGACATGATTTCTAAAAATTCTAAATACATTAGATTTTTCACACATAGGATAGACAGAAGATTTACATGAATGGTCATCTATAATTGATAAAAAATACTTTTCACCATTCCGACCGATAGTACTGCAAGGACCCCAAACATCCATATAGATCAAATCATTGGGGTGTTTAGAACGTCTAAAATTTATAGGTTTAAAACTGACTCTTTTCAATTTATTAAGTGTACAGGTTTCGCAGGCGAAATCATGCCCCTCAAATTTTTCTAGATCCCTTATGGCATTCTTCCTAATCGTGTCCCTGATTACATATGGACTAATGTGTGCCAGCCTTCGATGTATTAACTCATCGTCAACTTTCCTGGACACACAGGCTCTGTAATCTTCCTTCTGACTAGCGATCCGGGGATTTTTAGGAATTACCTGATACAAGCCATTTTTTAATTTAGTCCCAAAAATAATTTTTTCATATTGGTTTTTGACTCTTACCCTGCTCTGACCACCTTCGAATCTGAGACCTCTGCTGTCCAAAACAGAACCTAAAATCAAATTCAATTTAAGGTTAGGTGAGTACATAACATTATACAAATGAAAAATTCTGGAACCAAACTGAAGCCGAATAGTTCCTTTGCCAATGATCGGGAAAGTCATACCCTCGATAGCTACGGACAACTTATCGTCATGTATATCTTCAAAGTTCTTGAACCATTCCTTTACCTTACAAAAATGATGGCTAGCTGCAGTATCGAAAGTCCAGGAGTTTGAAGATTCTTCGAAATTGCTTACATAAGCTTGCCCGAAATTAGCTGACTGAGAAGTCACCTTCTTAATAGGTCGTTTTGATCTTGACTTATGACGTACAGGACTCATACCACGTGCGGGAGACCGACTTCGAATTGGCGTACTTTTCTGGTAATGTGACGTATTCTCTGGCGAAACAAGTTGTCTAGGTTGGTACCCAGGAACTGGATCTTTAACACAACAATTTTTCTTAATGTGTCCCACTTGATTACACCTGTAACATATCACACCCTTCTGAAACATGTTGCGTGTTACTGCATAGTAGGTCTTAACCTCATGTACTTTATTACGGTCTTGTTCCCGTACGGTTAGTCTATCTTCCTCCGCTACTAACTCCATAAGAATATTCTTAAACTTAAATTTTTCATCTGGCCACTGTAATATGGACTGTGGTATACTATCAAATGCTTCCGGTAAGTAGCGTAGCAACTGGAAACTAACGTAAAGTTCATTAATAGGGGGATTTATTCCACGTAATTTTTCGACAATTATTGTTAAACGTGCTGCAAATAGGCTGATTTTTTCATGCGGTTGAATTCGGCTTGAAAATAACTCGGAGATCAGCTGCATATGTCGTGACCTATTGTCAGGTTCGAAAAATAATTTTAACTTAAGCCATGCCTCACGAACGTTTTCCATTCCTTCTATAACTTTCCGAAATTCAGGAGAAATATTCAAATAAATCAAGGAAACCGCTGTTCCAGCACGGAGATTATAATCTCTAGTATCGCGATACGTGATTTCAGAGCCAGAATACCCTGCCTGTGTAACTACACTTTTCACGGCATCGGCATCTTTACTTAATACACCTTTAACGGTCTCGGCATCTTTACTTGCTGTAACTATCTTTTCATGCTCATTTTTATTATAGGTTATAGCTCAGTACCTGCTACTATACCCCAGCATCCACGTTCCATAAGGATGTATTTCATATCTTCGGCCCAATTGCCGTAGTTATTTGCATTGAGAAAAAATAGAGATAGAAAAAATATTGAATTTTCATAAATTATAAGATGACGTCATATTTTCGTCATTAACAAAATTATGTTTAAATGCAAAACAAACGACAAAAACCGACATTAATAGGGTATGTGAGCACCCCTCACCTTCATACAAAGTGTACAGCGTGTGAACATGCTTTTTACGAGGTGATCAACCACCGGAGAGTTCAGTAATCGCCATTCCTCCTGTAGGGAAGTTTCTAAATCTCTGAGAGTGTCTGGAGGTGGGAAACGTCCAAATCGTACGAATGTTCTAAACACCTTTCATCAGCACTTACATGCAACTCCTGTAACCCTTCACAATGCCGGCTTCATATAAGACTGCCTGTTTTGCATATTTCTCGACGCGAAACCGTGATTGGCTGTAACCTAACACATTTGTATACTTCCTTCTACCTTTGCAGCAAATTTCATCTTCTTTAATTCAGATTGTCTTACGGAAATTAATACGTGCTGTATGAGTGGATGTACGGAAAGTAATTATGTACGGAAATTAATATGTGCTGTATGGCCGTGCTGTATGAGTGATGTACATACAGCACAGCCGAGGGCATTCCAAAGATTTTCAAATGGATTAAGGTCCGGCGAGTAAGCCGGCCACTCCATACGCGCAATCCCCTCACTCTCCAGGAAGTCGTCAACGATGGAAGTTCTATGGGGACGGGCATTATCGCCCATTAAAACGAAACAAGGACCAACTGCTGCAGCGTACAGTTTCTCACTGGAGTCTAGGACTTCATCTCGATACCGTACAGCCGTCACAGAACCTCGCCTGTAGATGTGCACGTCGGTGCAATATCCCAAAGAAATCCCTGTCCAGACCATGATGCTTCCCCCGCGGAATGAGTGATGTTTGGTGATGTTCTCTGGCCAATTGCGTGTGCCTTGTTCTCTCCTGACCCTTACACGCTTATCATCGGGTTGTAGGGGAAATCTGGACTCATCTGCGAACATAACGTTGCCCCAATCAGACACAGTCCAATTCACATGCTGGTGGCACTACTTTAATCCTGCCCCTCTGGATTGGACGGATAAAGGAACACAAACTCGTGGTACCCGGGCGTACACATCATTCATGTGTAGCATTCGACGAACAGTAGTGGCAGATATCGTCTTACCAATGGCCGCTGCAACCATAGATGTCACGCGTGAGAAGGTCGATCTTCGATTCCGCTTGGCTACAACAGCAATATATCGATCTTCCGAGGGAGTCGTAACCCTTGGACGACCGGCTACAGGCCTTCAGACAACTGTTTGGCTGGTTTGGAATTGTTTCCATAATCGTGAAATGACGGAATGATGAACGCTGAAGAAAAGAGCAACATCTGTAATAGACTGTCCCGTTTCAACGCGTCTGACAGCCCGACAGCGCTCAGAATCCTCCATTCGTCTTTTGGAAGCCATAGAAACACGTCTAGCTTGAAAACAAATCGTACGAATGTTCTAAACACCTTTCATCAGCACTTACATGCAACTCCAGTAACCCTTCACAATGCCGGCTTCTTATAAGATTGCCTGTTTTGCATATTTCTCGACGCGAAACCGTGATTGGCTGTTACCTAACATATTTGCATACTTCCTTCTACCTTTGCAGCAAATTTCATCTTCTTTAATTCAGATTGTCTTACGGAAATTAATATTTTCCTCTCCGTGCTTAACTTTTGGAAGTGAGTAAGTATATATATATATATATATATATATATATATATATATATATATATATATATATATATATATATATATATATATATATGTTCTAAACAGAGAGTCGGAAATATGGGCCCCATACGCTAAAAGTTAATGCAATCGGTTTTAGCCGATTTAATTCCATAATGATCATTTTTAATAAATTTTATCATTTTTTAATACATTATTATTGAATACACATTGAAACTAATGAGTTATACATTTTGTGAACTCTAGCACTTTTCTTAACGGTTCGGATATAGCGAACCACCGGAAAAAGTGAACAAATCCTTTGGTACCTTGAAGTTTGTTATAAAGGGGTTCGACTGTAAAATGAGAACTATAATTTTTTTAAAAATAATACTTATATTTTACCTTTAACTCTAAGAATTCAGCTATTGAGTCATATGTAATAATATACTGAAATCCTAATTATTCGTGCATGGATTATCGGTTTTGCAAATAATCCGCAAAACATTGCCAAAGATGAAATATTTCAGATGAAATGCTGAAGTATCAAATTCGTATTACAACATTCGTATTTCAACTTCTCATTCCTTCACTGGTACTTTTAAGGGCAAGGAGGAAGAAAATTACTGTTCTTGGAGTGATGTTATTTCGTTTGGAGTAATTGTGCTCTACCCTAATGTATTTTTCTGATCTTCTTATCTGTTATTCCTAGTTTTAAAATGGATATCCATTTTTAAAGAAGAAAAGAAAAAGTCATTACACTGATTTTCAATTATCTTGTGTCTTACAGTTGTGATTGTTTAAACAATGCTTGAAGGTTTTGTGATTCTGTCGAAACAGGGCTATCTATTACTGTACGAAACACTCATATGGCAGAAAGCCGTTGATTTCAAGTATTATTTTGAAGATTCGCCTTGTGTAATATGAAGCTATATGGAAGTTTGAGAGAGGCATCAGATTTTTAAATCTGTGCCAGAAAATTAGTTGCCATTTGAGAGGAAAATAAGTAGCTCCCCCCTCCCCAGCATCACAGGTTGTTCTCAAATTTCGTACAAGGGCATAAAAAGTAAACAGCTCAGAAAAGTCCAAAACACCAGCATTAGAATGAAACTCCAATTACAAATCATCTATACATGTGTACGTCCATTCGTCTTCAGGGTATATGGTTCCAATAGTCTCTCGGGCAAGGCATCCTATAACATTTGGTGTATCTTTCTTGGCCCAGTTTCAATAACACCTAAATTTACTTCTTTATCAGTTATTTTCTAAGGTCTTTGTTGCATTAAGAGTTAGATATTATTAAAAAAAATCTTAATCCGGTCTAATGTTAAAAAAATACAAGAAATATCCGCTTTGATCTTCTGGTTTCTATGTTCATTTTTTATTGTTTTTTATGCTTGTAGATTAATCTGTATAAATGTGGCTGCTGAAATATATGACGCAGTGAAGAGTATTAGAGTTTGATAAAAACACAGAGGACTCGAAGAAAAGTTAAGTTAAAATTAAAACAAAAACAGTTTATTCACAATCACGATAATCTAACATAGCATTGGGTAACTTCCCCAAACAGCTTGAAAGCATAGACAAGTCAAAATAATAAAAAAATGCACCCCGTCACAAGAATCCACTCCCTTTTACACTTGAGTAGTTACGTAAAATTTACATAACGATTGAAGGTGCGAGTATCGATACACAGAAAGGAAAAAAATACAAAAATTCCAAAACGGAGTTGTGACCTCACTCCTTCAAACTGACGTCATACTTAGACAGTATGAAACAACATTACTGTGAAATGGAAAGTGTAAAGATCCGTATTACCAATAGGTACCATGGTGATCTACAGTTATTATTAATTTATCAAATAAAATTACACTCTCTCCCACATTATGGTTTCGATAGGATTAATTTTGATCGGCAGCAGCATACAACAGTTTAGACTTTATTGCAACTAGTAATTAAGTTCAGTGCTTCGTTTGTAGCAACTTCAGTTTACTTTATATACTCATTTATAAGTGTACAGATTTGGAAATGAAAAGGAAGAAATTGGGAGACAAAAATGAGTGTGATATTAAAGTGCGAGGTAAATCTTATGTACAGCCGCTGAAATGAGAAACTAATCTAGTGTAACCAACTATAACACTAATTATTTTAGGGTTTTCAGCAAAAGTAAAATATTTCGTGTAGAATCACTTGGAATTATATCTTGAATTGTATAAACTGACTTTAAAAATTTCAAAATGAAAGACCTTATCAATATGACGTATGAATACGTTACTCTATTCAGAGACTATTTCAGAGGCTGAATAACGAAACTTACCATAACATGAACAGAATTGGCCCCTTAGTAATTGATATTTATTTTAAAGTAATACAATACGTGTCCTCAAAGCTGGTAAAATATCTGTAATGCGAAAGTCTTCGAAAATATAATCAGTTACAAAATGATGAATAAAGAATTATTTCTCCGAAAGAAAAAAATTCCTTTTTCAAATTGAAATAAATATAATTCACATGACTCGTTTTCTGTGATGTTGAAACGATAGTTAAATGTTTTATAGATAATGTTTTTTATGACATAAAAATTTGGCTTGTCCTTTTGTCACGAATTTTTTCGAGGGTACCGTCGATTTAGAAACTCGGATCATAAGCTTAAAATAAACAATCAATCTAAATATCCTATTTCGAAAAGGTACTAATACGAAAGTAAAACTCAATACATTAAGACTTATCGAGCAAAACAATCTTAATTGAATCGTCCACTTAAGGGGCGCGTAAGTTTGTTGCCACCAGCGAGACGCTGCTGAGCAAGGTACCTCGTATAATATTTATTCGAAATCATAAACCCAGGAGAAAAATAACCCAAAATCGGGGTTATCTACCCGGCAACGGGATAGGAAAAGAAAAAAATGACTATGAACAAAGAAAAATCACAAGGAAAAACATAGATGATGCCAGGTGAATGAGCTTCATGGTCCCTCAGGAAATCCAACAGGAATAATAAAAATAGAATTTTCGTTGAATAGGTGAGAAACTATGTCTATAAGAAAGACGTGCACTGGTAAAGAAATGTGAGTTCGAAAATCCATTAGCAATAAAGATTCAAAACGGCGGTACTAACTTAAAGGTTGCTGAAGAAGTGGTCAAGAAATTAATCCATCTGCACTATAGAAAAATGTTTTTTTAATACAAAGTTTTGAGATTTAGAGATTAAGATAAGAGAGGAGTGAACATTCGTAAAAGATGTTTTGTCTGTGAGAGGAATAGACCACAGATTTTAAACAGATAAAGGAGAGTGGAAGCAGAAAAAAGTATTATATTTAGGGAAAAAAGTGTTTCAGATGGTTTGGCAATAGAGGAATGTTGACTACAGATGATAGGAGAAGAGCAGGACTTTCAAAATAGATGCTTTAACGACACTGGGAGTTTGTTTTATTAAAAAAGTGTGGCTGTAGGGTTGAAATCTCTAATTAAATTTCTTGTGGATGAGATGACATCTTGATCCAACATCGGGGTTTCCTTGTCCGCTCAGATGTCAAGCTTTACATCGAGAACACGAATAAGTGCGATGTATCTCGAAATATTTTAAATGTTCTAGATCGGAAGTAATTTTACTCGTATTTTGATAATTATAGCCCTGAGAATGAAAGAGATCAACTCTTTTTCACGTTTGTCGAAGCCCTGCGACGACATTCACCATAAATAATGCTATACCGATTATTTGGATTATACTAGCTGTCTGTAATATTAAGAAGTAATATATATATATATATATATATATATATATATATATATATATATATATATATATATATATGTGTGTAATATAATCATTACATATCGTTCTTAAAGGCAACCTGAAAAGGAAAACTAGCTCAAATTTACATGGCTGGAGCTAGACTCAGCCTGGAAGGAATTAGAATTTTGAAGCAGTCGTGTCGAATAGTTTTATTAGAGCGATAGTAACATCTGTCCATCTCAGACGACAGCTCGGAGCGAAGTGTAATATCACCTTTCAACCTTACGCGCTAGAAGCGAGGTACATGTGGCTGTTGTTTTGAAATGTCAGCGGAATTTTGGGGCTGGCGATGCGAACCCTCGCCTTTCTCGAGACGTATACACGTGTAGAAATGCAACGTTTGCTATTTTATGGGAAGTTCTGTTGCTATGGGTTTTTAAAGCGCTAAAGTAATGTTACTGGGGATTGGATTTAGGAAAGGGAATTTAAATGATAGAATGGAGGGCCAAATATTTAATTTATTACATATATATTTAAAAAAAAACAGTTCTTTAACTGACTGACTGACTGGGTTTGTGGCGGCCCAGTGGTACAGCGCGCTGGTTTTCGGTGCTGAGGGTGCTCGGATCGAATCCTGGCGTCGCGCCACTAAAACTGCCTCCGTTCGTGTCGTCACTTCATAGGGGGGTAATGCTGTCCGCCTATATGGTGCCCCCACAATAAAATGGGTAGTAAAATTGCGGCGTAGTATAGGCGAATGTTTAACAACAAGTGCCTCCGCATTGGAAAAAAAATTTTTAAATAATAATTTGAGGATTATAAAATTTATATCACGAGAAAGATCATAAAACATCCTTCGAAATGAAATCTTTTTCGAATATTTACCTCAGTTTTCTGATATTTGGTGAATTTTTACAGATTAATTTTTAGAATTTGATTTATTAAATGCTTATCACGTGGTTTCTTTTCTTTTTGTGATACTTTAAATTGATTTTGCGTCACGTGCATAAGAACGAAATAAATTAGCAAAAGAAATATTAAAATACGGTAAAAAATAAAATTTAACCTCTAGACTAATTGAGATGGAAGTTTTTTAAGAATTTAATTCAAATTAGTATGTTTCATGGATATTAAACATACAAATTAATTGCATAGATTGACCGTTGTATTTAATTTGAATATTTTCTTCTACGTTATTTTCTCTATAAAAATATCCGTTACGATTTTTTTATAATTTTTTTTGGCATTAGTTGCATACATTGGCCGTTGTATTTATTATAAATATATTTTTTGTTTGGCATTATTTTCATACATTGACCATTGTCGTCGGTAGCTCAGGACACCACACAAAGTAATCACTCATGGACTGTTTAAAGCTCAATTTATTACATAACTCAATAACGGACTCAGACCCATCGGTTACGCGGTCACAAGCACCGCAAAACACGTCTCTCCGCAGGGGTCTCTCGATGAACTCTGGTAAACAAACACCCTTGTTTTTAAAAGGGGGCGCTGCTGCAACAGCGCTTGGGGGGTTGGTTCAGAACATTCCGCCCCACGTTGCAATGGTAACATTCAACCATTTAATTATATAATCCTGAAACACAAAACGTAAATTGAAAAATATAAAAAATATATATAAAATAAGCACAAGTATGAAAACATTAAGCTATACACATAACAAAAAATACTAATATAAAGATTACACATTAACAGGTAAAATACAGATTTTAGTAATGGCCTTTTAAAGATTCCAGACTGAGTTTTCACCTTAACAACTCTGACCCGTTTGTCATCACCAAAATAGAGCTCAACTATTCTACCTAATGCCCATTTTTGAGGAGGTAGATTTTCATCCTTGAGAAGCACTAGCTCATTGATTTTCACATTATTTTTCTCCACCATCCACTTGGACCTCTGTTGCAGATTATTAAGATACTGTACCTGCCATTTCCTCCAAAAAATTTGAATTATTTCTGTCATTCTTTTCCAGTTGGACAAGCGAGTATCTGTAACCTCAATTAAATTTGGCTCTACAACAGCATTTAAGGATCTGCCGATTAGGAAGTGGGCAGGAGTTAATACATCATACACGTCAGTATCTGACGACAGAGGCACAAGCGGTCTAGAATTTAGGATGCCTTCTATTTGGGTAATGACTGTTAGGAATTCCTCATACGTCAGTCTGGAATTTGCTACAACTCTTTTAAAATGATATTTAAAGGCCTTTACTCCGCTTTCCCAGAGACCACCAAAATTAGGAGCTCTAGGTGGGAGAAAATTCCAGTCGATACCCTCATTGACATATAATTAGCAACGTTATCGTCTGGTTTTACAACTAAATTATGTAACTGGCAAAGCTCCTTATTGGCACCTGTGAAATTTGTAGCGTTATCCGAAAATAATTTTGAACACAGACCTCTACGAGCCCCAAATCTTTTTAAGCATGCTACAAACGCCTCTGAGGTCAAATCGGTTACCATTTCGAGATGGATGGCTTTTGTAACCAAGCATACAAAGAGACATACGTACACTTTATGAAATACACCCTTTCTTTGATTTTTATACTTAATAATGAATGGCCCACAAAAGTCTACTCCTGAGCAATTAAATGGGAAATCAGGAGTCACTCTCTCTTTGGGTAAATCACCCATTAAATGGTCAACTCCTACGGGTTTAGCTCTAAAACACTCAATACAATCGTGCACAACTTTTCTGCATGATGCTTTACCCTGTACAGGCCAAAATTTTTGCCTAACATAATGTAGTAAAGCGGTAGGGCCTAAATGAAAATACCGCTTATGATATGCTTCTAAAATGAGTTTAGTAAGTTTATGACCCCTTGGCATGATAATAGGGAATCTACTGTCAAAATTTACATTAGCATGCTTTATTCTGCCGTTCGCTCTTATTATTCCCTCCTTTCCTAAAAAGGGGTTTAAGCATCTTATCTTACTTTTGACAGGAACACTTTTTTGACGACTTAAACATTTGAGTTCCTCTGGGAACTCTCGACTCTGAACCTCTTTCACAATAAAGATTTCGCTCCTCTTGATATCCTCTGTGTTCAAAGGTCCCAATTTCTTTTTAGTTGGGTTCCTCAGTTTGTATATAAATCTGAAAAGATAGCTCACAACATGCAATAATTTAGTGTAATTGTTACTAATACTAAATAACTCTTGGTGGAATGAATTATAAGTTACAGTAAGCACAGGTAAGTCACTTTGTTTTGAATGTTGAGTTCAGACGTGAACTCGTCTCGTATGACCGACGTAGGAATTTCACGTTCGGGATACTCTCGGTCAGTCAGGAAAGTAGGACCCTCGAACCACAGTTCACTCGTAGCCAGTTTCTCAGGATTAATTCCTCTGGAGATCCGCTGGATTGTTCTCGGAAGACACGTGACGCCACTGTTGCACTGTTGTCAGGTCTTGTATTTTGGCTACACGGTTTGCCACGAACGTTTTTAGTAGGTAGGGCTCTTTTCGTATCCATGAAAGTACAATCATGGAATCACTCCACAGATAGATGTCACTTGCCTTAAATTGTAAGGCACTCTTCACTTTGGTTATCAACTTTGCTAAAAGAACAGCTGCACATAACTCTAACCTTGGTATTGTAGCCCGCTTAAGAGGCGACACACGTGACTTGCTACAAACCAAGTTCACTTCGAAGGCACCATTTTCTGACGTTGATTTGCAGTAAATGACGCATCCATATGCAGACTCGGACGCATCTGCAAATCCGTGAAGCTCAATATCCACTGATTTTTCTATCAGTATACACCTCTTAACACTCACGTTATTTATTGCTGGCAAGGATTCAATGAAATCTTTCCACTGTTGCGCTTCCGTGTCAGGAAGCGGATCGCTCCAGTCTAAATTCAAGCACCACAGTTTTTGTAAAAAGATCTTTGCTCTCGCCACCACCGGACCTAAGAGTCCAAGGGGGTCAAAAGCTCGCGCAATTGTGGAAAGCACTGATCTCTTCGTAGGCGGAACCACGTTTTCCAGCTGAATTTGGAAAGTAAAGTGGTCAATGCTAGGTTTCCACGAAACACCTAGCGCTTTTGTTTCTTCTTGAAAATTGTATAGTCACTGTCAAGCCCTGTTTTTAATTCAGGGTTATTGCTACACCACTTGTGTAGCATCATGCCTCCGCTCTTGAGAGCCCCTATTAACTCCGATTGAAGTTCCTTTGCTTCGCTCAAAGTGTCGGCACCACTCAGGACATCGTCCATGTAGAAATCCCTCTCTAAAACTGGCGACGCTAAAGGATAATTCTCATATTCATCTCTGGATAACTGAAGTAACACTCTGGTAGCGAGATGAGGTGCGCTTACTGTGCCATACGTCACTGTTTTGAGCTCATAAGTCTTAACTGACTCATTCACTCCCTCCTTCCAAAGAATTCTCAGAAGTTTAGTTTGGCTGGGGTCAATTAAAATCTGGCTGGGGTCAATTACATTTTCTTAATATCAGCCACGAAAGCATAAATGTGCTTACGAAACCTCACCATTATTGAAAAAAGGTCTTCCTGACTAACCCCACCGTTATATTGCAAGGAGTTGAGTGAATTACCTACGGTTGTTCGTGAAGAAGCGTTAAAAACTACACGAAGTTTTGTCGTACTTTTATCAGGGCGATAGACTCCTAAATGTGGTATATAATATGTTCCCACTTCTTCCTCACACTCAGAAATTTCCTTCATTTGACCCAAATCGTTATATTCCCGCATAAATTCCCTATATAATTCTAAATACTCAGGCTCTCTTAAAAAGCGACTCCACAGCGAATTTAATTTTTTAAGGGCAATATCTCTGGATTTTCCTAAACTCATTGGATCTTCTTTTAATGGCATTTTTACTATATATCTCCCCGTACTATCTCTCTTAACGTTTTTCTCAAAATGCTCTTCACAAATTAATGCTTCTTTATTTTTGGGTACTTCTATCTCCACATTTTCTATTTCCCAAAATTTCTCTAAAGCTTCGTTTAAACCAGTATTATCCCCAATGAACCCACAATGTACATTTCCCTCAGTTGCTATGGGTATGCTCCCACTAACTACATATCCAAAAACTGTATTCTGTAGAATCAAATTACTATTAGCAGGATAAATCTGACCTGGCTGTAACAGCTCATAAAAGATCTCAGCGCTCAAAAGCATATCTACGCGACCTGGCACATTAAAGTTTTCATCCGCTAGTTTTACATAGTTTAATTCTGGCACATTTACCTTAAGCATTTTTGACGGCAAGAAATCTGTAATTCGGGATACAACTAAAAATTCTAACTCTCTTTCAAAATTTCCCTCAAAATTGGAAATTGTTGTACTAACCACATATTTAATTGTGGTGGTGGTATCTCCTATCCCGCAAACTGTCATATTGGTTCTATCTCTTTTTAAACCAAGACTATTCGCACAGTCTATGGTCATGAAAGAATTCATGGCACCTTGATCTAAAACTGCTCGCGCATTATATAATTTTCCTCGATTGTCCCTCAATAAACAATTCACAGTACTGAGCAAAACAGTTTTACATTTATTTATCCCTCGCACAGAAAGAACTGGATTATTGTTTTGACTAGTACTCTGGCAGGACGCCCCAACCCTATTTGTTGCCGCTGATAAGGGATGTCTGGGTTCAAAGACCTCTACATTGGGAGAAAGGAGGGGTTGACTCGTAACCGAAGATGCTCTCTCAGGGGGGTGATGTCCAAGGACAATTTCCCCTTTCGCATAGCATAGCGAAGAGTGATTTTTTTTCCACAAAAGTAACATGAACTTTTTGACTCACAAACTGATTTCTTGTGAGATCCTAGACAGTTGAAACATAGACGATTTCTCTTCATCACCTCAATTCTTTCATTGATAGATAATGCCTTGTACTTTGGGCATTTAGACACAATATGATTAATTTTTTCCTCGCAATATAGTATGCATTGTGAATGTTTCACTTCAGATAAAAATGATTTAGACACATTTCTTGAATATGAATTTTTCTGATAACTGGAATTTATGGTCATGGTTTTTCCTCGTGAAGCAAAATATACGTCGATCTCCTTAGACATCTGAATCGGGCTGAACCACGTTTCAGCCTGTCTTACACTTATAAAGGAAGCAGTCTCTTTGTCTAATGTTTGAAATAGTTTATCGGAAACCAAGAGTTTTTTTAATGTTTCGAAATCTGTCACTTTTCTCAATTTTAGGTAGTAATCAAGACTAGTTGTTAGACGAGATGTAAATTGTAAATGCGTCTCATTTGTCTGACGTACTGCTTTTCTGAATTGTTCTAAAATATCTTGCGGCGACGGTTCGAATTCCCGTAAGACGATTGTTTGGACTTTTGAATAGTCGCAAAGCTCATCATCTTTGATGTATGTCAGCACATTTGAGGCCTTCTCACCTAGCAAATTTATGAGAATCTCAGCTTTGAACTTTTCTGGCACGTTTTTCGTGTGAAAAACCCTCTCTAACGATGCAAAATATAGCACCCATCCTTCGGGTTTGCTAGGAACTCTTAAAGTTAAAGTTCGAACACCTTTCACAAGCGACTCTAAAGACTCACTTTTCTCAACCGGATTTTCTTTTACCGGGGAAATCTCTATCGATTCAGCTCGGATTTTAGCCAATTCTAGCTCGGCTAGTGTTTTTTCCAGCTTAAGTTTTTCAAACTCTATCTCTTTATTTTTTAAATCTAACTCTCTCTGCTCTTCTGATTTTCTAGTATCCACAATCTCTGTAATTAATTCCTCAACATAATCAGGATCATTTTTAAATTTCTCAGAACGCCTTATAATATTTGTCAACTCGATCACAGACATTTTGTCCGTTACTGCTTCATTTAGATTTACGGCAACAAGCCGAAGATCATCTTTTATCGCGTTCTTAAACATTGTATCAGTAACTTAGTAAATATGCTTTAAATCTCACAGCAACACAAATTAAGTACTCATTAACTCACAGTTAAAAAATTCAGAACTCATAAAATCACAGATATAAATTCGGCACTCATTAAATCACACTTTTAAAATTCAGGACTCATTAAATCACAGTTTTAAAATTTTGAACTCATTAAATCACAGTTTTAAAATTCAGGACTCATTAAATCACAGTTTTAAAATTCGGAACTCATTAAATCACATATATTCACTAATGTACTATAAAAGATTCCTACTTCTCTTTCCGGAGCATCACAATCGAAATCCTCATATAAACCGGAGGTTAACACACAAAAATATCCAAGGTTGCCTTCTCAGGTTCTCGACGGACCAGGTGTCGTCGGTAGCTCAGGACACCACACAAAGTAATCACTCATGGACTGTTTAAAGCTCAATTTATTACATAACTCAATAACGGACTCAGACCCATCGGTTACGCGGTCACAAGCACCGCAAAACACGTCTCTCCGCAGGGGTCTCTCGATGAACTCTGGTAAACAAACACCCTTGTTTTTAAAAGGGGGCGCTGCTGCAACAGCGCTTGGGGGGTTGGTTCAGAACAACCATTTTATTTAATCTGAATGTATTCTGTAGCGAAGCACGGGTATTCAGCTAGTTTTAAATATATACTTTTGATTCAAGTAACTGTATACATCATTGAGAATTAGTTTCAACATGTACGACTACATTTCAGAGAGTTGCTATAAATTTTCAGTAAAAGCCTTTGCACAAACACCAATATATGCATTTTTGGAACTGGTGTCTTGATAAACAAAATTCAATGAAACATAATAATTACATTTTCTAATTAACTTTGTCAATTTTTAATTTAGTCCCTATCATGTTATGAATGTTTTACTTTAAATACTCTAATTCATCAATTGAATGAATAAATCTAGTATTCCTCAGTACGATGTTAAAATTTATTGGTTTCTCTAATAATTTCATTTCAATACATAAGGGCAAATCAAATAGCCAGATAACGATATTCACAACTGACATTCTCTTTAATTTATATATTTTAAACGAAGCAATTTCTACACGGCTTGCTTACCATAATACTAAATCCATTTTTAATAGTAAATGAAAGATGATGTTTTGGCATAAAGTGTCTTAATTATATAATTAAATATTTAACGTAATTGCTGTTATAGAAACAAACTAATTTTTAAGTCAAGATGCTTTAGCAATTAACATACTGAATTTTAAGTTGAGAAAAGTGGTTTCAAAGCAATTTTAAAAAGTGCCGATTTGTTTGATTAAAATCGATATTAAAAATCTAACAGAAAACCTCAACACATCATTGAATTCTATTATTTAGTATAATTATACGGTAAAACTAAGAACCAATCTCTTAACCTTAAAATGACCTTACATTTCCTTACAGTTCCAATTATCGTAACTTCAAACTTTCCTTAATTCATTTTTATGGCAATTAACTGAACTAACACAAGGTATATTATGTCTCGAGACTAAGCTAACATAAAGGATATTGAGAAAATTATGCCCTCTTCATTAAAGTGGTTTCTTCTTTAATATATTTGATGAAACTTGCAAAGCTTTAAAGTGGTATGGCATTTTTCCTTTAAGCGACCTACATACACACACACATATATATATATATATATATTTTTTAAGGCAACAATTTACTAGAGTAAAATGAATAAACAAAGGTAATTTACTTTCTCCTCTTGACAACTGAGATTTTTACAGATATGTATTGATTAGGAATATTTCTCACTTTAAAATTAAATGGTTTCTACCTTGCTCTTTAGATTGCATAATGGAATTCAATTAGTCAGCGTTAAATGGAAATCAATTTTTTTTTCGTTTAGTGTGAAGTTAAGTAATAAATAATTAATTTCTCGCTTTTTGAATCGTATTTACTTAGAACTAATAAAATAAATCCAAAACGCCGATAGGAGAGCAATTTCTACACAAAAGTTTTCTATTTAAATCCGATACGAACATAATTCAAAACTGAAATATATAGATTGTATCAATATTATTTTTTACTTTTAGCTAAAAAAATCATTTAAATTGAAAATTCTGAAAAGATCTTAAATACGCTTTGCATTATTTTAATATTAGGCAAATTCTCAACCCATTTGCATGATAATATTTACTACATATATATATATATATATATATATATATATATATATATATATATATCGCGATTTTGACACGTCCACTGTGCTGGCAATTAAAGAAGACAAATGAATTAAGACGAACCATACTCCCTGCTGAAATCGTAGCTTTATGTAAAAGACTAAACTACCAGTTCAGTCACCATTCTTCAACTTCTCCCCTCCGATGGAAACCAACGCGTCCTGACTGTCCGAAAAGAAATTCTGTGTGCGTACTTGTTAAGACCCCACAAGCGAAGCCCGCGCAAAAACACTTGATATCATGCGACGCTGATTCCTGGATGATCTCAGGAGCACGTATCGAATAGATCATAAACCATGTGACCATCGCTGCAGGCTGAAAATGCGCAATATAAATAACCCCATAACAGCGCTTGGTGATGACTGTGTTAGTCCGAGCGCGTGGTAGGCAATTAATTATTTATGACCGCATGGTCTTGTGAATTCTCCGCTGAATAGAAATAACGCTACTTCCTGAACTGGTAGTGTGATGTTCCCGTTGCGTAAGCGTGACTTGAAAATGCATCGCATGTTTCTTGTATATTTTATAATTTCCCCATTGTTTCAATCTAAGTTAGTTCAATCACCCCAACTAATTAGTCTCTGAGTCTGATATATATATATATATATATATATATATATATATATATATATATATATATAAATATATATATATATATATATACAGGCTGTTCACACATTTTTTAGACGATGTATATTGTATTCACGAAACTAAATTACATAAAATTCTTGTGTTTTAAATGTTCTATTTGACATCCCTTATTCTGAACTATCTTTCGACACTTCCGACATTTCTGAACTATCTTTCGGGTTTTGGGACGACGTTTGGATAATGCAGATTTTAAAAGTCCGAAAGCACAAAAATCCATAGGTGATACATCGGGAGATTTAGTAGGGATATCAGTGAAGGGTATGGCCTTGATACCAGTTTTTTGTTCCATTTCTTTTAGGAAATTTACAGGGGATTTTGATGTGTGACTGCTAGCTTTGTCCTGACGGAGTGTCACAGATTGACGGCACTGTGGGTAAAGCGATGGTATTTCATTCAGAAAAATTGGCGATAAAATATGTTCCTGATAGTATTTGGAGTTAATCTTGACATTTTTTTCCACTCCCTTTATTTTTAACTTGCCATTATAAGAAAAACCAGCAACAATCATGAATCCCTTAGAAAAACTTTCTTTCGATTCTTTGAACCATGTACTTCAATTTTTTTTTCCTCTTTTATGATAATAAATGGCTGTTTTTTTGTCGCAATCATTTAAATACACCCATGATTCATCTATTGTGACAATTTTTTTCCATATTTCTTTGGATAAGTGTTTCTCATATAGAATTCTGCAGCGTGTCATGCGTTCATCGATATGATTTGGAAGAAGACGATGCACATTGCGTTTTTTCGCTTTCTTAAGATTTAAATGAACGTTTATCATTTTGTTTACAGTGGACACCGAGCATTTTAATGATTTTGCAACTGTCCTTTGACTAGGGGGATTTTCTTTTAACATTAAACAACGTACCTTTGCAATAGTCGAAGATGTCCGTTTTTTCATTCGATACTTGTTTGGAATTTTTGTCCCACTTGAGGCTCCAATTTGACGTTTTTTTTCCTTTCTTGTTGACGATATTACCTATCGACGCTTTAGATATCACAAAACCATGACTCTCACATCGTTTTTGGATAACGGAGTATGCATATTTCTCTTCGGCAAGAGCCTAAATCTAGCCTTCGAACCACTGCTTTGTTAAAAACGCCATTTTGAATAAAAACAAAACTTTCAAGCCGTAGACGATAATTTTGACTTTTAAAAACATAGTACAATTGCAATTATTTCTTTTGCAGCAAACGCTTTTTTAGTACCGCTTACCAAAATCGTCTAAAAAATGTGCGAACAGCTTCTGTATGTATGTATGTACGTGTGTGTATGAATATTAACGAGATGGATGAATACATCTCTATGTATGCACAATATATTAACAGGACATGTTGTTGCTGCTAAGATCCTGGACTAGAAAATGCTAGACCAGGTCCATGAGGCTCTGTCGTGTGAGCAAAAGGGAAGCAGCAGTATCCTGATCTTCTGCAATCATGGTGAAGGGGATACCTAAACAGTCCACAATGTGGTAAGGATTCGCACATTGGAAGCAGCAGAACAGGAAGAAGGGGCAAAGACCGTTGCAGAGCTCTCGAAGCGTATGCTTTATGTATTGCTACTCTCAAGACGAGCCAGTGCAGACTGTATTGTTCTCGGACGCCTAAAAATCATGGCCAAAGCAGTAGGGATGCGACATCGACAACAAAACATCGACGTTTTGAAACATCGATATTTAGTATTAAAACATCGATGCTAATAAAACATCGCTCCAAAACCATCGATGTTTTTAAATATCGATGTTTTTGAACATCGATGTTTCAGTCCAAATATCTGTTGTGAGACATACATTTGAGACATTGCTCAATCGCTCTTTGGACATAAATGACACTCTTTCGTACTTGTGTTCTATCATTTAATCTGTTGTTCTTCGTGATGAAACAGTATATAAAGGCACAGTTACTTTTAACAAGTGTTTAAATCCCTCGTCTTCAATGAATGAAGTCGGCTGAGAATCTCTACAAATTATATAAATAATAGCTTGAGAAATTTTGTTGTGGATATTTCCACCACCTTTAAAAGAAATCACATTTGTGAAACTGTTTTTCAAAGTTTTTTGATGGAACTTAGGAATAGTGGAATACGAACTTACAGTTTCTTCTCTATGTTCCGTTTCAGTCACCGAAATGCTTGGAATGCCTGGGTCGCAGCATCTGGATTGTGTGTTTTACTTTTTGCCTTGGGCTTCATTGATGACTCAAAATACTCGTTGTAAATATCACCATATTTTTCCTTCAAATGTCCAGATAAATTCGTGGTATTGCCAGAATTTTGAGAGACTTAAGGCAAATATTGCATTTCGCCAATTTGTCAGAGGTTTTGGAAAAATATTTCCGAACAGTACTTTTGGGAAGCATTTTACTAATAATATTAACGTTAACTTATATAAAACCAGAACAAAACAAAAACTTAAATGGCCTCTCTCGTGATTATACTACTTATAAAATAAAATCACACGGAAGGTTCTGGAGTTTCAAGAACATACCAAGCACTCTAATTGGTTCATTGGTTGTTGATTGCCATTTATCTCGTTGCAGGGGATCGTTCCCCTTTTTGTATTCGTCCTTTTTAGAATTCAGACTTACATTTACTGAGTGTGAAAATTATGCTAGGTGGTTAATTTTTTTTTATTATGGCGCTTTTTCATTTAAAAACAAACAAACAAAAAAACAAAAAAAAACCATCGAACAACGTAAAACATCGAGCACAAAACATCGATGTTAAAAAAATAGGCTTAAAAAATCGATGTCTTGAAAACATCGAAATCGATGTCACATCCCTGCAAAGAAGAGTGCTTGGCCGGATGCTAGTGATGAGCAGTAGGCTCTCACCAAACACTGTATAGCCTGGTCTTGAAAACGGATTGAGCCTGCGATGCAGTTAGAACGAGGTATGTGGTACACAATATTGACGAGACACACATGAATGCACTTTGAAAATCAAAAATAAATTTTTAAACTTCATTTTCTGAGTTTCTGATTTTTACACTTTCCCACAAGATTAAAAAAAGAAAAAGTTATGAATGGAAAGTTATGAAATTTTATATATATGTTGTACATATGGATCTTTATTCTCTGAAGCTCAGTTTTGATAATGAGACCAAAAGATTTTATCTTATAGCATGATAAATCAAAAAATTTTTAATAATTTTAAAATTGCATGAAATTATATTTTTAAAAAATATTGAAATGCTATTATATAATTTTAAAACTTGAGCTTTACAGAATAAAGACAATGTTTAGCTTTAATTTGATATAAGATTATAGGTTCTACTGCATATTTTTAAAAACTTATCTTGCGGGAAACAGGAGGTAAGTCAATCTATCTTTTTCCAATTATGTGTATATATTTTATGTTATTAAAAAAATTTACTTATTTAATTGCAAAATCAGGTTTGAATTTTTATACCCAGTACTGTGTTGCACAAATTATAAAAATTTCATCTCAAAATAAGCAAAAGTTTTCTGCTTATTATAAATCTAAAAATAATATCAAAATGCACGATTTTTGGTTTCGAAAGGTCCTTACCCCTACTTAACCAGAAGGATTCGAAAACTAAAATTTGTCTCGAGATTCGCTGATAATATCGTTCCAAAACTCAAATTGAAATTAATTGATGAATTTTAAATATTAAATAAGTTAATTGTATCAAATTTATAACTGAACTTTCCTTTTCCCGTTAAAATTCTCAGAAGTTTTCAGTAAATTTTAATGTTTAAGCGAGATACGTAATTTGTTGGGAAAATGCTTTTTGCGACTCGAATGTGCGAAGATCAGATTTCAAAAGGGATATTGAAGCGACATATTTTATATATTTAGAAATACTCGTCGCAGGTGTATTTTTAGACCTCATTAAACGCAATACTCCACCTGAGATTCCGCCAAAGAAAATAAAGCGCCTCAATAAAACTCAAGTGCCCGCCTGAATTTATTTGAAAATAAATTTATGCTTCTCTTCCGCAAAGATACGACTTTAAGAGACCAGAAAATCTTGAAAAAGTGTTTCCGAATTCAAAATATATTCGTTCATAAAATCCGATATTTTCCTTTTTTGTCAAACACCATTTATTTATATTTTACGCTATCAAAAATTTTTTCATTTTATTCTTATATTATCTGCGCACCTACGTTCAACAAAATTTCAGATTCTACTCAGGTAAAAATATACCCTATCATATACATTCGTTCAGAGGAGGTAGCCGTAAAAGTGTTGAAGAGAATTTTCGAAATTGCAATCCTAGACCGTAAATTTCAAAAATCTTGCACAATGAATATTATTCTCACTGTGTATTTGAAGTGAGTAAAGAAAAATGCAATATTCTTCATATTATCTTATTCCAAATTATGAGCAATTTATGAGTATCTCTAAATATCTATTCCTGAATATGACAAGTAGTCTATTAACGCTGAAATGTAATCAGAGATCTAATGTTACATTTAGATATTTTACTTGAAAGAAGGAATATTTCTATACATTTTGGATCCAAACATACTTTTCGGAGTATACTCTTAGACAAACACAAAAGGAAAAAAAAAGACAAACCAAGAAGGAGTTATCCGAATGGGACGAAAATCAGTAGATGTGATGTACATGTACAGAAAAACAAATGATTGCAATTTGAAAAAATTGGATGATTTATTCAAGGGAAAGAGCTTCACAAAGGAAAAAAGTCAATAACGCGTTGGTCCACCTCTGGCCCTTATGCAAGCAGTTATTCGGCTTGGCATTGATTGATAGAGGTGGCGGATGCCCTCCTGCGAGATATCGTGCTAAATTCTGTCCCATTGGCATGTTAGATCGTCAAAATCCCGAGCTGGTTGGAGGACCCTGCCCATAATGCTCCAAACGTGCTCAATGGGGGAGAGATCCCGCGACCTTGGTGCCCAAAGTAGCATTGGGCAAGCCCAAAGACAAGCTGAAGAAACTCTCGCCGTGTGGGGGCGGGCATTATCTTGCTGAAATGTAAGTCCAGGATGGCGTGATATGAAGGACAACACAACGGGACGTAGAATAGCATCGACGTACCGCTGTGCTGTAAGGGTGCCGCGGATGACAACCAAAGGGGTCCTGCTATGAAATGAAATGGCACCTCAAACTATCACTCCTGGTTGTCGGCCCGTATGGCGGAAGACGTCAGGTTGGTATTCCACCGCTGTCCGGGGCGTCTCCAGACACGTATTCGCTGGTCATCGGGGCTCAATTAGAAGCGGGACTCATCACTGAAGACAATTCTACTCCAGTCAGTGTCATTCCAGGTCGAATGTGCCCGACATCACTGCAAACGGGCTTGTACAGAGGTCAATGATCTCAGGGGTCAATGAGAGAGGGCGCTCAGCCGCCTATGAATGGTCCTTGAAGTCACTGAAACAGCAGTTGCCCGTACGATCGATGATAATGATAAATCTGGGACCGTGAATGCCGGTCTGACGATTGCGCGGTCCTCACGTTCTGTCGTTTTTCTAGGCCGAACGCTTCATTCTTGATCTGTGTTCGGCCATGGTTCACCCATTCCTGCCAACATCGTCTAATAGTGGCATCGTTCCTATCCAAATGTCGAGTGATTCGCAGATTAGTCTAACCGGCTTATTTGAGCCCAACTACACGTCCTCTCTGAAATGCTTACGGATGTTCAGAAATCTCCTTTAAAAAGTATGGTAACTGTGAAAACGGTAGAACATGTAATACATAAATATATGTTGAAAATTAAAATCTTCTTATCGAAAACTATATTTTTAACTAAACTGTTTAGAATTTTTTTCGATAGTTTCTAGATTTTCAGCGACTAGTTTTAAATGTAGGTTTGCATTCTTTAAGTAACGCATAATTTAATGCCTCACATATTGTATTGAAAACATATCAATTATATTAAAACATTGCATTTGCATAGAGATTGACACAAAATTGCTTTTAATCTTCTTACACAACCTCAGAACTATATTTTTACATCAGTGGACCAGTGATAATTCTGGAGTTTCGTTGCTAATAATCTGTTTCTCAAAACAAAGAAAACTGAACTTGTTTTCTTCGTTTAATAAAGGAACAAACAGATGTTTTCATCTCTTAATTCAATTGACTCTCTATCTGGCCCAAATCAATCAAAACTCGAGATTAGTATTTCATTGTGGCTTTTGCAGTATTGTTTGACGGGAAGCGAATGGAGAAAAATTTGCTAAGCGAGGCTGTAGAGATAATTTATTTTTCATTCAGACGAAATTATCCTTGATTATTTATATTTGCATTACTTATTTCTCCCATATTTTGTTTGTATTAATTTTTTTCTTCTATTATCTACTCCATAAATCTACAAATTTTAATTTCTTTATTTATTTTCCTTATTTAATTTCTATTATTCAATTTAATTTATTTTTGCTAATATATTGATCTAGGGTTTCTAGTAAATTTGCAAAAATAATGTTGTTGGATCTACTTTTTTATTAATTGAAATTACCTCTGCGAATATATTTATTTGTATTATTTATTTTTCTATCATAGTTTATATCTGTTATATATTTATTTATCTCATTGTTTATTTTTTAGTTATTTCATAAATTTCATTTTAATATTAATCTTTGTTTTCATTTTAAATTTGTTTTATTGGATTTGTTTTATCTATTAATGCATTAATTTTCATTAAGATGAAACTATAGTTTTTAAAAATCTACCAGAAGCTGCAGGGTGTCTGGACCATGAATTATGATATATCAGTGGCTTAGTTAAGAGAAAGGGCCCGTTCACGTAGAATCCGTCAGCGTTAGTGTTACTCATGTTGAAATATATTTAACCAATTACAAATCTCCAAACGATTAGCCCTGAAATTGTTAAGGTCTGTGATTGGTTTAAAATATACCAATACGAGTCACACTGTCGCTGACGGATTCTGTGTGAACAGGCCCAAAATCTTACTGAGTGTTAGGCAGGAATCCGAGTCCAGTTCTTGTCCCTGGCCGATCGTCATTAAAACCTCACATGAAATAAATTAAGAAAACGAAGGATATATTGATTCATCCCAGATGTAATGCGGTATTTTGGATTTGTCTAAAAGGATTGACGTCATCGGGGCAGATAGGTCGGAGGAGTATTAACTGCTGTACGGTCTAACTGTTTTCCTTGCATCGAAGTAAGATTGTATTGAATTCTCAGTATCGGAAGAAGAAATAAATAATAATGGTAAATATACACTCATGTCCATAAATTAAGGATAATGCCAGCTCCGGCAAATAAAGGTTCAGAAACAAAACAAACGTGACTTATTCATAAAGCCCATTTATTAAACAAAAGATAAAAAACAATAAAGATGGTGTATGCGTGATACCATTCATAAAAACTACAATTTTTGCTCCTTGGAGCAATTGTAAAAAAATCTCCTTTACAAAAACATAATTTATTACATGGTTGGTATGATGGTTAATACATTGTATGTCTCCCATGCGATGAAATACAGTCCGTACAACGCCTAGGCATGCTGAGTATCGAATTTTCGAGCTGATCTTGGGGAAGATTACTCCACTCAGCAAGCAATGCTCTCCTAAGTTCCGGTACACATGTAGCAGGTGGATGACAGGCTGCAACTCGTCGGCTAAGGATGTACCACACATTTTCTATCGGATTCAAGTCAGGTGAGAATGCTGGTCATTCCATACGGGTGATATTCTCAGATTGAAGGCATTCGCTTGCGATGTTTGCACGGTGAGGACGGGCGTTGTCATCCATAAACACAAATTCTGCGCCCATGTAACCCTAAACAAGCGTAAATGTTGTTCCAGAATGATGTCCCGATAAATGTGGCCATTCAGGGTTCCGATTTGAACATGCAGATCTGTTCTGGAGCCCAGTATAATTCTACCCCAAACGAGCAATCCTGCACCACCGTAACGGTGTCGTTCAATGATGTTGTCTTGGTGGTAACGGGTACCTGGCGTTCTCTATATGAAAGTCCGACGTGAATCAGACTGCAAGCTAAAACTGGACTCGTCGGAAACCATCACACAAGCCCACTGTGACGATGTCCACATTGCATGTTCTCTACTCCAGGCTAATCACTGCCGACAGTGAGTTCCCGTGAACGGAACACATCTGACAGACCTGCGAGCATATAGACCAATATTTTCCAAACGTCTGTACACGGTTTGCCTTGAAACTGTGGTACCAGTGGCTGCAGATAGCTGACGAGACAGGTCGGATGCTGTGCTCCGTTTGCTTCTTTTGGCAGTTACTGACAAATACCGGTCTTCATTCGGCGTTGTAACTCGAGGGCGACCTGTACTGTAATGTCTACTGACATTTCCATCATCTTGGAATCGCTGCCAAAGCCTAGAGATGACACTTTGGGCAATTTTAAGTTCCTAGGGTACTTCCATCTGAGTACGCCCACATTTCAGGCGGCCGATAATTCAACCAAGTAAAAAATCATCCACATGCTTCCTCTGTATCATAACTATTCGGTTATGGCACTGAGCGGCTTACAGAACGCTTGTGAACAATTTTTCTTCTTTGGCACCATTCCTTATGTACCACTCTCTTACACTCTCGCCATTGTGACGTACTATAGGCGTCCTCTGGTGGCTTCCTGTAATTTGCATACTATTCTTGAAGATGTGTGTGATAATTCTACAGGTGAAATTTTTACTTTAAAGTTCGATTTCCGTGTGATTCTGAATTATCCTTAATTTATGGACATAAGTATATTTCAGATTAAAATAAAAGAGTCAATTTTTTTGTTTCATTTAAAAAATACCTCTAAAATACCGCATTTTTTTATGCGATTAGTCGATATTTTAGATATTTTACTGCCTACGATGACATAAATATTGCCGCAGTGACTTGATGGCATAATGGATAAGGCATCAGTCTAGCAGTCCGAACGTGGCGAGTTCGAATTCCGCCGGTGACGTCGATTTTATTTATTTAGTTTATTGTTTATTCCAGTCACTTCTTGACGATTCTAGAAGGTTCTGACAGGAAATCACGTTATTGATCATTTCCTGCCAACAGAGTATAAATTCAATTCCCCAAGTGTTGGGAGGCAGTCTACGAGTTGTAGTCAATGAATAAACATTTCGTTCTTCTATGTGTCTGTGATTTATATGCGACAGCTTGGGGGGGGGCGCCGGGTACTCCTAAAAAAAAGTTACTGTTTGCAAAGATTAAAAATTAAATTGTTAAATTAAATAATTATAAATTGGGAAATTAAATAAGTAAAAAAAATGTATTCGGTGTGTAAAAAATGCGATGTAGTGGTACTAGATGAAGATGCAATGAACTGCTCGAATTGTGAAGAAAATTTTCACTTCTTATGCATTGGGTTCACTGAAGTGAACTTCAGGAAAATGAACAAAGTTAATAAGGGCCTTGAATGCCGCCAAATAGGCCAAGATACTGGTTCTTATGACCAACCTGCTCAAGGTACCAGCCAGCAAGAAGGTTCCCAAGACCAAACTACGCAGACTACTACCCAAGACACTATTTGGAGCCAACGAATTCCGGTTGTCTCTGCAGCAAATGGCCACAACCATGCGGGTCAACATGCATCCGATCCAATTCTTCAGACCACAACGCCCGTTTTCTGTCAAAGCAGGAGTCCAACCTTTTTTTCGGGTGACGACAACCAGGACCCAGAGAAATGGCTAAAAGAACTACAACGTGTATCAAGATTTAATGGGTTGGACCAAATGACATGTCTATCTAATATCTATTTTTTCCTGACCGGAAGAGCGAGGATATGGTACGAAAATAATGAAAATCAAATCACTAGCTGGGAACAATTCCAGACTGTATTGAAGCAGACCTTCGGGGATACGGCAAAGTCACGAAAACACGCTGAAGAGAAACTTAAAAGGCGTGCTCAAAAAACGGACGAGTCTACAAAGTCTTACATACAGGATGTCCTTGCATTGTGCTGTTGTGTTGACTCCAACATGCCACAGGAAGAAAAAGTGGCCCATCTAAGGATGGGTATTGCTGAAAACATTTACCAAGCACTTCTAACCAAGGACGTGATCACGACTCAAGACTTCGTCATGTGGTGTCAGATGATTGAAGCCATGATGAAAAAACGAGTCGCTCCCAAAAGATTCGCTCGCCTTTCGAACTTCGCGAAAATTTCGTCAATAGAGGGACAACATGATTTGGCAAGTCTTATTAGCCAAATTATAAGTGAAAAGATCCGTAAAGCTTTAACACCAATATCCTTGGGGACGGAGCCTCAAGAACTAACGACAATGATTCGTGATGAAGTAACGCCCCTTTGGCGCCACTCGCACAAGCCGATCCAGCCTCGTTAGACGCAGCCATAGATACACCTATTCAGAACTACGCAGCAGCAATACAGAGGCAACCGAGTTACCCAGCTGTACGCCGACCTGTGCCTATCGGTCCATTTGGTGTACCTCGACGAAAGACTGACGTCTGGAGAACCGGTGATAACAAACCGGTATGTTTTCATTGTGACGCCCTGGACATGTTGCACGCTAATTCCAAGAGAGATACCTAGTTTTCGAACTGTACCGGGGGAACAGTAGTGATGCGACATCGACAACAAAACATCGATGTTTCGAAACATCGGTATTCAATATTAAAACATCGATGCTAATAAAACATCGCCCTAAAACCATCGATATTTTTAAACATCGATGTTTATGAACTTTCATTTTTTAAAACTGGTTTAGTAACCTCTAAGATTAATGTTACTTCGGTTAGTCATGGAGGGGGGGGGGACTGTTACCAGAAAATCTAGGAAGAAATTATTGCAATTTATTAACAAATCTTTTATTTTCAAATTAAGTAATACAAAAGAAAATTACATATATTTACACCAATTGGAAGTACTGATGCAAAACCAACGTATGGGGGAAAACTGAACAAGCTAATTTTTTCTTCACTGTAAATATGAATTAGGGCTATTGGGGCATATAATTATTATTCATTGTCTCTAATCGTTCCCCCTTTTGTATTCGTCCTTTTCCGAATTCAGACTTACATTTACTGAGTGGGAAAATTATGCTACGTGGTTAATTTTTTTATTTATGGTATATTTTCATTTTAAAAAAAAAATCGAGAGACAACGTAAAACATCGAGCACAAAACATCGATGTTAAACAAAAATCGGCTTCAATAAATCGATGTTTAAAACATCGATGTTTTTATCAAAACATCGATGTTTTGAAAACATCGACATCGATGTCGCATCCCTAGGGAACAGAGGACAAGCCGAAAATACCCAAGGACACCAGAACTTTGGAAATGAATACGGATGAAGCTCAGAGAGGGGACGATCGCCACTACTGTTCGAAAGACAAGGACGCTCACCTATGTGGCGTGGACGGTCCCCGTCGCCATATCCAAAAGTCATCCACTCCCCTAATAAAAACCACGAGGAAAACTAAGCAACGCGACGTACTACCGAGGTGAGGTAGCTTTGGACGAAAATCCTCCATTTTCGACGGTTGCAAAATTGTATGGAAACCAAGTATACATTATGCTGGACGAGTTTCCAGTTCAGGCTTTAGTCGACTCCGGGGCATCTTTCTCCGTTATCTGTAACCCGTACCGACGACAGTTAAAAAAAACTGTTTCAAAGCACCCTAGATACACCTCTTAAGGTCGCCGATGGAAAATACATTGAGCCCCTTAGAAGATGCATTATACGGCTAATTGTCAACAACTTGACACAACCCTTTGAGTTTGTCGTTTTGTCTAGTTGAAGCCACGACGTCATCCTTGGATGGGACTTTTAAAAAGCATCAGAGGTGATTGTGGATTGTAGAAGAGATGAGCTACAGGTCTCGGAGCACCAGACAGAGGCAGGACGTCTATGTGTTATTGAGGACGTCTCTATCCCTCCGTCAACGCTTAAAAGAGTGCTTGTTGCGACGCCCGACCGATTGAGCTTCCAAGAAGTAATTGTCGATAGCAACAAAAATCTTTTGCAGAAAGGTTTAGCCCTTCCCTCCTCAGTCGTAACACTCACCAATGGTAGAGGGGAAGTATGGATTACCAATGGACACCCTCAAGCACGGTTTATCCCGAAAGGAATCTGCATAGGATTTGTTGAGATACTGGAGGATAGCCACTTGAATGCTCTGGAGGACAGCACGCCTAGGATCCCTGAATCGAATTCAAAACTAACATCAAGTCAATGTTAGCTTCAAACTTTTCAACTGGAGAAAATATCTACTGTAATTCGCCAATTTTCGGATACATTCCAAACCGACTTGGAGGATAAATCGAACAGCAAACTGAAAACAAAGCATTGCATCAACACTGGTGATCACCTTCCAGTCAGCCAGAGGCCTTATAGGGTGTCACCGGTTGAGCGACGTACGATTCAAGAAGTTGACAAGATGCTCAAACGAGACATAATACAGCCTTCTGAGAGTCCGTGGTCGTCTCCAGTAGTGCTCGTGAAGAAAAAAAGATGGTTCCTGGCGTTTCTGCGTTGACTACCGTAAACTGAACAGCATCAGCAAGAAGGATGTATATCCGCTTCCCCGTATAGACGATATTTTGGACTGTCTGAAAGGTGCAAGATATATTTTGTCCATTGATTTGTTCTCGGGATACTAGCAAATTGAGGTTGACGAAGCCGACCGAGAAAAGACTGCATTCGTTACCCCAGAAGGGCTATACCAATTCCATTACATGCCATTTGGTCTCTGCAACGCCCCCGCGACATTTGAGCGGATGATAGACAACTTACTACGACATCTGAAGTGGAAAATATGCCTCTGTTATTTAGATGACATCATCGTTTTCTCCACAGACTTTGAAGATCACCTAAGTCGATTAACAGCCGTACTTCACTGTATTCAATCAGCAGGTCTCCGTCTAAACCCAAAGAAATGTTTCTTTGCGGCTCCAGAAATAAAAGTCCTTGGTCATCTTGTGAATGAGGATGGAGTGCGACCTGACCCTGAAAAAGTGCGAGCCATCCCGCACTTCCCGTTGCCTCAAAACATTGGGGAAATGAAGTTTCTTAGGACTCTGCTCCTACTATAGACGATTTATAAAGGATTTTTGCAAGAATCTCGACCCTTGCAACAACTATTAAAAGGAGACGACACCTTTGCTTTGAAGGAAGATCAGCAAAGATAGTTTGAAGTCTTGAAGTACGCCCTCTCTTCCAACCCTGTGTTGGGTTTATTCGATGAAAATGCCGAAACTGAACTTCATACCGATGACAGTGGGTATGGATTGGGGGCATTACGCGTCCAAATGTAGAAGGGGAATGAATTAATTGCATACATTGACGGTTGTATTTAATCTGAATGTGCTCCGTAGCGAAGTGCGGGTATGTATACAGACAGACAGACAGATAGACAAAGAGACAGAGACAGAGACAGAGACAGAGACAGATATATATAACTCCCTCAGTGGCCCTTCATATAAAGGGGATCTACGGCCACACGAGTGATTTTTCCCGGTACGGCTTTTTCCCGAGCTTGAAAATCTACACCAGCCGGCCACACATGTATGTGACATTTTTTTCCGGCTGGGTCTTTTCCCTCAGTTTAAAAATCTACACAAACCGCGAGAAAAATGGGTCTCGTTGTATCCTCCAGCGACCGACCTTGAGATCGCGACAGATCGCGCGAGAAAAACAGCTGCGTTTGGTCACCCCTATGTTACAGAAGCTTATCTATATTTTGGTCCTTGTTTTCTCGTCGCGGTTGTGAGGGAAAAATCGCTCGTGTGGCCGTAGCCTAAAGAGGGAATCGGATTAATGGGCTCTGTAAGCCAAAGATTAATATACACTCAAGAGCCAAAACATTATGACCACCCCTACATTTTGCAATGATTTCGAATGGATGACGTGGAAGGCACGTGATCAGGTGGAAGTGGTATTTAACTGCTGCTGGAAAGTCTGAAGAATCATTCTTTCACTTCTGTGTGTGATGGGAAAGGCTGCGGATCTAAGCGACTTTGATAGAGGGCAGATTGTAATGGCTCGAAGGCTCGGAACAAGTATTTCCGAAACTCCACGACTCGTGGGTTGTTCCCGACCTACAGTTGTTAGTACTTATGCAAAGTGGAGGAATGACGGTGAGACCAGCAGTAGACGACATGGTGTTGGACGTCCACACGCTATCAAAGAAAAAGGTCGTCGGAGACTGTCTCGCATGGTGAAGCAAAACCGGAGCGAGACAGTGGCTCAGCTGACAGGGCCAAGTAGAATAGTATCGCAGCACACTGTTCAGCGGACACTGTTGGATATGGGGCTACGCAGCAAACGTCCCACTCGTGTTCCTTTGCTGACCAAGTGTCATCGCCAACTGCGCCTGCGCTGGGCCCGGGAACATCGCGACTGGTCCATGGATTAGTGGGAGAGAGTTGCCTGGTCAGATGAATCACGGTTTGTCATTCATCACGCCGATGGCCGTGTCACGATACGCTGTCTTCCAGGCGAACTGTTGCTTCAATTTACAGTAGGTCATACACAGGCCGGTGGTGGCGGTATTATGCTTTGGGGGACGTTCTCTTGGGCGTCTCTGGGACCCGTGGTTGTGGTAGAGCAGACCATGAATGCTACAGGGTATCTGAACATCATTGCGGACCAGTTGCACCCTTACATGGCCTCTGTTTTTCCAGCTGGAAATGGAATGTTCCAACAGGACAACGCCCCGTGTCACAAGGCTAAAATTGTGTTGGAGTGGTTCCAGGAACATGATGCTGAATTCCAGTTAATGTCCTGGCCGCCTAACTCACCGGATCTCAATCCGATAGAACACATTTGGGATGTCATGGGACGGCAGCTCAGAGTTCAAAGACCACCAATTCGCAATATCAAGGATTTGCGTGACCGTAGCTTAAAGATCTGGTACGATCTGTCTCCGGCCATCTACCAAGGACTTGTGGCATCCATGCCAAGGCGGGTTGAAGCTGGTTATTGACAACTCGTTATTGACAGGTGGTCATAATGTTTTGGCTCTTGAGTGTACACTGCTCAAAAAAATTAGGGGAGCAAGCAAAGAAGTTAAAAAAAACCATGCGAGACAGCCACGTATTGGCATAAAATGGATAGTACACGCGTATCACTGTGCAATACAGAAAAAAGACGCAAAAAATTTTGTAATTAAGCTTTAATTCTTTGAAAATATGGAAAAAGCATGTAAAGATTTAGGGCAACAATTTGGTTACATGTAAACGATAAAAAAATTATTGTTTAGAAATGATGCAAGATTTTTAATATGGCGTGTGGTCTCCTCGAACAGCTAAGACTGCTGCACACCTGTTTTCCATGGATGCGATGATGTTATCGATAAGACTTTGGCGAATACTGTTCCACTCCTCAAGAAGAGCAATCACCAAGTCTCGGAGAGTAAAAGGAGGCCTTGGTCTCGCAGCAATGCGTCGTCCGAGCATGTCCCACACATGTTCGATTGGATTCAGTGCTGGGTTGTTTTCGGCTCTCTTCGCCGTTTAATGACTTTAGGCAATTTATTTTAAACAAATTTATCATGATTACTATTAAGTCTTCTTATCCGCAATAGATTTACCCAGGTTTTTCCCAGCACGCAAAGTTACTACTCAGTAGGAAAAAGACAAAACTAATAATTTAAATGACGAGAGAGAATTAAGGTTAAATAATTTGAAATTTATTTACATATAAGCTTTCACTAAAATTTACACAAACATATTTGATATACTTTATAGATATACATTAAACAATTTTACTAACAATGAATAATAAAACACTTTGAGTCCCTATCCTCTTAAAAGGAAAAATAAATAACTATTAAGTCACTCAATGCATGTTATAAGCGGACTTACCCCATTTCAGCTGGGCTGATGTGCAGTGGTTTCCCATCTCTAAGGAAAGACCTGTACTAAGCGAAATCGTACTCTAAAAAAAACTGAGTACCAGAATATCTCTTCTCTCTGTCGCATAACTTTTTATAACCTTCTCTTTTCTATACCACATTTCTATTTTCCAATAAAATCATTTTCCCCTCCTTCTGAGTCTAATATCAGACCGCCCTTTTTCAAACCTTGATCGCCAAATGGTCTAGAATTATTTCCATTATTAAATGTATCATTCTCATTGGATTTTCTTTATTCGATTAAAGTAGCGGACCCCACGCAAATGGCGGCAAAGGCGACAAAGCATGTTCCCCTTTTTCTACCCTAAAAGATTTTGCTACAATACTCCTTTGAAAACTTCCGCCCTTCCTAACGCTTATAACTTTCGACTTCACAATGCCCCTTTCTTACCAAACACTCTTTCACTTTAACCGCACAATTCGTGATCCTTTAAAACATATTTTTTTCTGACTCCGTCTTTCCATAGCTATATATTTTATTACCCTTTTCTTCATTGTAAAATTGTTATTCTCTCTTTCGTTTCTATACTTATTCTTATTAAACTGCCCTTGTACGATTTTAGGCTATACATGAATTCACCTTCCTAAAATATTACTTGCTAAAATTCTTAACATTCATACAAACTCTTAGGTGTGCTTTTATACCTTCTTACACAAACCTTGTATTTTGCCTATACGAACCCCACCTGCATTTTATCTGAAGGCAAGGTGTACCCCACCTGCATTTTATTTGAAAGCAAGTTTTAGGAGTAAACAGCCTCAAAATTCCAAACGAATATCACTTTAGTTTGGTAGACTGAAAGGTCTAGCAATGCACACAAAATCCCAGAAAAAGAAAAAAAAAATAAATAAAAAAAAAGAAAAAAAAATTCTAAGTTCCTATTTTTCGATCGAGTGACTGGATGGATGGGGACCCAAATATTAATAATAAACATAAAAAATAAAAATAACACACAAAATACCAAGTTATAGAGATATAGATAAAAATAGAAAAACATTTTCCTAGTTGCGAGGGAAAAGAAGTTTAAATATAAATGAGCACTAACATGAGAGAATATGCAGGAAGAGTATAGTACACAAGATTCGAAACATAAGTGAATACTTAAAAGCAATAATCATTTGTGTATAACGAATAATCATAATAGTAATAAAACAAATATTGAACTTATAAAATAAATTAAAGAAAACATAAGAATAATGTACACATTGCGCAATGATAAGACATTTTAAAGCAAAGAAAAAAAAGATTAGTTAAAATAATGATATAAGGATTAAAAAAAAATACATAATGCACAATAAAGCAAAGGAGGAAAAAAAATTAGATAACATACTGATCTAAAGTAATAAAATATCTAAATAAAGCACCCTGAAAAGGAAGTACATTTATCTAGATCGACAACAACAAGTGATAATTGTGGAAAAGACTGTAAGAAGGATACACACTATAAATAAAGATGATCCGACAATTTTCAAAAACAACAACGAAGTATTTAATGCTGGTATTGGGAACCAGTCGAACATTGAACTACTCGTCGAAGAGCTAGAAGAACTAGTGTAATTTAAGTTCAATTGTTGAAGTTCAATTGACGGCTCTTGAAAACATACATTCACCTGCTGACATTGAATTAATGTTTCGGATCGCAGGCACAGTTTGTCTTTCAAACACTGTTGAGAGCTTAACAGTTTGATTGTATAGTACATTGGCTCAATCTGTAGACGGATGGCACGGGTGTACACCGAGAGTCCCTGGAAATGTACAGTCACCACACCCGGCTCACAGGTACTATGCGCCTTAAATTTTATACGGGCAAACAGAGCGCAATTGTAACACCCAGTATATGCTTAGTTGTGACGGGAAATGTGAAATATTGACGCTCCGTGTGAAAAAAAAAACACTTTACAGCGTCCAATTTAAGCTTCAGTGTGAATAGGTGCTGGTCGGCAGAGTTAGTGAAACATAAGCAAACTTCCGATGATACAGCTGGTAAGGAGAATTTGGCGGTTGTATACACATTGCAAACTTTCGTGCTGTCCGAAAGCGTATTACAAGTTCGTAAATCGGATTTTACAATGGCGTGTGAACTGCAATCCGCATCCACTAATCCTATGAGAAACACTAAAGTCAGCAAAACAATTTGTTGCGTTAACATGTTGGGTCGTTGTGCGGCTTGGAATTCCAAAAAATGATAAGTTCCAACACTTATCCGTTGAATTGTAGTGCCCAGGAATGCACCACAAAGTAAGCTACAACGAGCTATAATTCGAAAAAATTTGTAAATATGGTATGCCAGGAATATTAGGCCTTGTAATAAAATTAACGTACTCTTGATTAAGACCTTTAAACTCCATAACACAAAAACTAGTAATAAGATCATAGTAGAATAAAATATATATTGTAGTGTACGTGGTAAACACTGGATGCGTGTGAAAACTTGAGGGCACCAAAAACATTGTCGTAATTGACAAATAGTTTTGCCCGACACATGAATTATTCCTGTGACCGTTCGGCCACCCGGATGTAAATAAATAATCGAAATGGATGTTTTGTATGCTAACATCTCGAAAGGTAATGTTATAAACAAGTCTTTGGGAACAGTAATTATATGTTCAAAATCAGCATTTCGTAAAATGACTTTACCCTGTGCCGGGAGTCGAAGAATTGGATCTTCAAACGCAATAGTGATATTATGCGAACTGAATTTTGCCTGTTCTGCCTCCAAGAGATGCCGGTGAAGGCTGGAATGGCTTTGAAGTGTACGTACCTTCATATCATAGAAACACATGTCCAACGTGATTCTAGGTGGGTTGATAAGAGTCAATTCTGGAGAAATGTATAACAGTTCCGAAGCTTGATGTGTAAAGGTGCATACGCATTTAGCTGTATTCACGCACTGGTGCAAAGTGCAAAATTCAGGTGATCCCCCACAGGAATGGTTTATCATACATTCACAATTCTTCCCGTTTTTATCTTTGCACTGGTATGATGAACTGGAAGTCAAAGAAGAGTTTGTGTCTCGTAAAATGAACTGGCGAGGTTCTAACAGATCAAAATCTGTGGAAAGGATGTAAGTGCGGGGTCCTTTTATACAGTTCTCGCATGTCCGAAGAGAACACGCATTTGGGGGTAAAATGATTTTCTCCCGCAGATGGCGGGGCAATTTTTCGCACTTGTAGGCCTCGCCTGTAAAGGTACAATACTGACCATGCGAGCTGCTAGCTGCATGAATCAAACATAGAAGAATTGCTGAAAATGAAGGAAAAGCCCATCTTACAACTTACGTTGAGTGACAATATATTATAAAAATAAATTTTCCTAATTAGAAATATAATAATTAGAAATATATATGTATAAATTTATAATAACCTGAACAAATGCTAAATGAGAGAATTAATGTTTGTAAGCCTTTAAATTTAGCCATGAGTCTCTTATAATTGAAATTGTAAATTTCCGCGTATATTTATTAAGAATTAGAGAAAAAAAAATTGCTAAATTAAATAAATGAATATCTATTATGGCATACCTTGTTTAGATAATAACAACCAAAATAGCTATTAATATTGTAACACCATTATCATAATTAGCATTATTTATAGTATTTCTATTATTATTATACACATTGCTGTAGAATGCTTGTTTATGCATTTCTGCACAGAGTTAAGGGGAAAAGAAAATTTATTTATAATAAAAAAAAGAGGAGGATGTAAGCTATATTTCTGTACTAACAACCATGACGGGTGATCAGTCCATCAAAACAACATACATTAAAAGTTACATCCCTACTTTAAATTTATATAGTTCTTGATGTATGTAGAGGTTTAAAGCTAAACCACTATGTAAACTAAATGTATAAAACATGAAATCAGTAACAACATGACATGATGTAAAAAGATGCAGGAAAAAGAGAGAGAGAGAGGAAAAACAATTTATATTTTCGATTTCTTACTAAAATTAAAGGAAGGAGCGGAGAGAGAGAGAGAAAAAATATTTATCTGTTTTAGTTCCCTTATTCCATTTGACCATTGACCTTTTATTCGAAGTAACGCTAGCTAGCTACCAATAAATCCCTAATTAACAATACACAAAGTAACTACAGAAGAAATGAATTAATAACGACTTGAAATCAAAGAATAATAATAAACATATATAAAATTGAAAAAGAAAAAAAAGTATGTAAAAACAAAATTAAACTTAACGCGAAGAGGTGCGTTCGCAGCTCCGTTCATAAGAATTAATTTCTGAATATCGCGGTTTTCGCGTGGGAAATTCCAAAAAAAAAAATTCTCCATTGTTCACTGTTCTCCGTTGTCTGTCCGCAACGATCAAATATCGTCTTATAAATTTACGAACCAGAGAGTTAAATGTAAGTGAAGTGATTTTGAATTTCATCTGTTCCCCTCTTATAGGAGACAATTGTTAGAATATCGAAAATCAGTCATTATTCGTCAGTAATATTCATAATTATCGCCATTCCCCATTACCGGGATTTAATTATGACGAGTTTCTGTACAAGCATTGAAAGAATACTATAGAATACAATACACAAAAAAAATATAATCACAGGAAATTCCCTGCGTACTTCAAAAGTCCCTGTTATCAATTTTCCTAACATAAGTATGCGCAACATAAAATAAAAAAAATAAATATCAATATCCTATAATTATATCCTAATCGCAAACGCAAAACCCTAAAATCTCAAATAGAAATTTTACATCAAACACAAAGAAAAGAGAGAAAAAAAAATTCTATATACATATGCAAAACCCGTTTGAGATATTTGTAAAACAAATGTAGGTTATGATAAAACCTAATAAAAATAATAATATCCGCTACTTTAAGGAAAGACCTGTACTAAGCGAAATCGTACTCTAAAAAAAAACTGAGTACCAGAATATCTCTTCTCTCTGTCGCATAACTTTTTATAACCTTCTCTTTTCTATACCACATTTCTATTTTCCAATAAAATCATTTTCCCCTCCTTCTGAGTCTAATATCAGACCGCCCTTTTTCAAACCTTGATCGCCAAATGGTCTAGAATTATTTCCATTATTAAATGTATCATTCTCATTGGATTTTCTTTATTCGATTAAAGTAGCGGACCCCACGCAAATGGCGGCAAAGGCGACAAAGCATGTTCCCCTTTTTCTACCCTAAAAGATTTTGCTACAATACTCCTTTGAAAACTTCCGCCCTTCCTAACGCTTATAACTTTCGACTTCACAATGCCCCTTTCTTACCAAACACTCTTTCACTTTAACCGCACAATTCGTGATCCTTTAAAACATATTTTTTTCTGACTCCGTCTTTCCATAGCTATATATTTTATTACCCTTTTCTTCATTGTAAAATTGTTATTCTCTCTTTCGTTTCTATACTTATTCTTATTAAACTGCCCTTGTACGATTTTAGGCTATACATGAATTCACCTTCCTAAAATATTACTTGCTAAAATTCTTAACATTCATACAAACTCTTAGGTGTGCTTTTATACCTTCTTACACAAACCTTGTATTTTGCCTATACGAACCCCACCTGCATTTTATCTGAAGGCAAGGTGTACCCCACCTGCATTTTATTTGAAAGCAAGTTTTAGGAGTAAACAGCCTCAAAATTCCAAACGAATATCACTTTAGTTTGGTAGACTGAAAGGTCTAGCAATGCACACAAAATCCCAGAAAAAGAAAAAAAAAATAAATAAAAAAAAAGAAAAAAAAATTCTAAGTTCCTATTTTTCGATCGAGTGACTGGATGGATGGGGACCCAAATATTAATAATAAACATAAAAAATAAAATAACACACAAAATACCAAGTTATAGAGATATAGATAAAAATAGAAAAACATTTTCCTAGTTGCGAGGGAAAAGAAGTTTAAATATAAATGAGCACTAACATGAGAGAATATGCAGGAAGAGTATAGTACACAAGATTCGAAACATAAGTGAATACTTAAAAGCAATAATCATTTGTGTATAACGAATAATCATAATAGTAATAAAACAAATATTGAACTTATAAAATAAATTAAAGAAAACATAAGAATAATGTACACATTGCGCAATGATAAGACATTTTAAAGCAAAGAAAAAAAAGATTAGTTAAAATAATGATATAAGGATTAAAAAAAAATACATAATGCACAATAAAGCAAAGGAGGAAAAAAAATTAGATAACATACTGATCTAAAGTAATAAAATATCTAAATAAAGCACCCTGAAAAGGAAGTACATTTATCTAGATCGACAACAACAAGTGATAATTGTGGAAAAGACTGTAAGAAGGATACACACTATAAATAAAGATGATCCGACAATTTTCAAAAACAACAACGAAGTATTTAATGCTGGTATTGGGAACCAGTCGAACATTGAACTACTCGTCGAAGAGCTAGAAGAACTAGTGTAATTTAAGTTCAATTGTTGAAGTTCAATTGACGGCTCTTGAAAACATACATTCACCTGCTGACATTGAATTAATGTTTCGGATCGCAGGCACAGTTTGTCTTTCAAACACTGTTGAGAGCTTAACAGTTTGATTGTATAGTACATTGGCTCAATCTGTAGACGGATGGCACGGGTGTACACCGAGAGTCCCTGGAAATGTACAGTCACCACACCCGGCTCACAGGTACTATGCGCCTTAAATTTTATACGGGCAAACAGAGCGCAATTGTAACACCCAGTATATGCTTAGTTGTGACGGGAAATGTGAAATATTGACGCTCCGTGTGAAAAAAAAAACACTTTACAGCGTCCAATTTAAGCTTCAGTGTGAATAGGTGCTGGTCGGCAGAGTTAGTGAAACATAAGCAAACTTCCGATGATACAGCTGGTAAGGAGAATTTGGCGGTTGTATACACATTGCAAACTTTCGTGCTGTCCGAAAGCGTATTACAAGTTCGTAAATCGGATTTTACAATGGCGTGTGAACTGCAATCCGCATCCACTAATCCTATGAGAAACACTAAAGTCAGCAAAACAATTTGTTGCGTTAACATGTTGGGTCGTTGTGCGGCTTGGAATTCCAAAAAATGATAAGTTCCAACACTTATCCGTTGAATTGTAGTGCCCAGGAATGCACCACAAAGTAAGCTACAACGAGCTATAATTCGAAAAAATTTGTAAATATGGTATGCCAGGAATATTAGGCCTTGTAATAAAATTAACGTACTCTTGATTAAGACCTTTAAACTCCATAACACAAAAACTAGTAATAAGATCATAGTAGAATAAAATATATATTGTAGTGTACGTGGTAAACACTGGATGCGTGTGAAAACTTGAGGGCACCAAAAACATTGTCGTAATTGACAAATAGTTTTGCCCGACACATGAATTATTCCTGTGACCGTTCGGCCACCCGGATGTAAATAAATAATCGAAATGGATGTTTTGTATGCTAACATCTCGAAAGGTAATGTTATAAACAAGTCTTTGGGAACAGTAATTATATGTTCAAAATCAGCATTTCGTAAAATGACTTTACCCTGTGCCGGGAGTCGAAGAATTGGATCTTCAAACGCAATAGTGATATTATGCGAACTGAATTTTGCCTGTTCTGCCTCCAAGAGATGCCGGTGAAGGCTGGAATGGCTTTGAAGTGTACGTACCTTCATATCATAGAAACACATGTCCAACGTGATTCTAGGTGGGTTGATAAGAGTCAATTCTGGAGAAATGTATAACAGTTCCGAAGCTTGATGTGTAAAGGTGCATACGCATTTAGCTGTATTCACGCACTGGTGCAAAGTGCAAAATTCAGGTGATCCCCCACAGGAATGGTTTATCATACATTCACAATTCTTCCCGTTTTTATCTTTGCACTGGTATGATGAACTGGAAGTCAAAGAAGAGTTTGTGTCTCGTAAAATGAACTGGCGAGGTTCTAACAGATCAAAATCTGTGGAAAGGATGTAAGTGCGGGGTCCTTTTATACAGTTCTCGCATGTCCGAAGAGAACACGCATTTGGGGGTAAAATGATTTTCTCCCGCAGATGGCGGGGCAATTTTTCGCACTTGTAGGCCTCGCCTGTAAAGGTACAATACTGACCATGCGAGCTGCTAGCTGCATGAATCAAACATAGAAGAATTGCTGAAAATGAAGGAAAAGCCCATCTTACAACTTACGTTGAGTGACAATATATTATAAAAATAAATTTTCCTAATTAGAAATATAATAATTAGAAATATATATGTATAAATTTATAATAACCTGAACAAATGCTAAATGAGAGAATTAATGTTTGTAAGCCTTTAAATTTAGCCATGAGTCTCTTATAATTGAAATTGTAAATTTCCGCGTATATTTATTAAGAATTAGAGAAAAAAAAATTGCTAAATTAAATAAATGAATATCTATTATGGCATACCTTGTTTAGATAATAACAACCAAAATAGCTATTAATATTGTAACACCATTATCATAATTAGCATTATTTATAGTATTTCTATTATTATTATACACATTGCTGTAGAATGCTTGTTTATGCATTTCTGCACAGAGTTAAGGGGAAAAGAAAATTTATTTATAATAAAAAAAAGAGGAGGATGTAAGCTATATTTCTGTACTAACAACCATGACGGGTGATCAGTCCATCAAAACAACATACATTAAAAGTTACATCCCTACTTTAAATTTATATAGTTCTTGATGTATGTAGAGGTTTAAAGCTAAACCACTATGTAAACTAAATGTATAAAACATGAAATCAGTAACAACATGACATGATGTAAAAAGATGCAGGAAAAAGAGAGAGAGAGAGGAAAAACAATTTATATTTTCGATTTCTTACTAAAATTAAAGGAAGGAGCGGAGAGAGAGAGAGAAAAATATTTATCTGTTTTAGTTCCCTTATTCCATTTGACCATTGACCTTTTATTCGAAGTAACGCTAGCTAGCTACCAATAAATCCCTAATTAACAATACACAAAGTAACTACAGAAGAAATGAATTAATAACGACTTGAAATCAAAGAATAATAATAAACATATATAAAATTGAAAAAGAAAAAAAAGTATGTAAAAACAAAATTAAACTTAACGCGAAGAGGTGCGTTCGCAGCTCCGTTCATAAGAATTAATTTCTGAATATCGCGGTTTTCGCGTGGGAAATTCCAAAAAAAAAAATTCTCCATTGTTCACTGTTCTCCGTTGTCTGTCCGCAACGATCAAATATCGTCTTATAAATTTACGAACCAGAGAGTTAAATGTAAGTGAAGTGATTTTGAATTTCATCTGTTCCCCTCTTATAGGAGACAATTGTTAGAATATCGAAAATCAGTCATTATTCGTCAGTAATATTCATAATTATCGCCATTCCCCATTACCGGGATTTAATTATGACGAGTTTCTGTACAAGCATTGAAAGAATACTATAGAATACAATACACAAAAAAAATATAATCACAGGAAATTCCCTGCGTACTTCAAAAGTCCCTGTTATCAATTTTCCTAACATAAGTATGCGCAACATAAAATAAAAAAAATAAATATCAATATCCTATAATTATATCCTAATCGCAAACGCAAAACCCTAAAATCTCAAATAGAAATTTTACATCAAACACAAAGAAAAGAGAGAAAAAAAAATTCTATATACATATGCAAAACCCGTTTGAGATATTTGTAAAACAAATGTAGGTTATGATAAAACCTAATAAAAATAATAATATCCGCTACTTTAAGGAAAGACCTGTACTAAGCGAAATCGTACTCTAAAAAAAAACTGAGTACCAGAATATCTCTTCTCTCTGTCGCATAACTTTTTATAACCTTCTCTTTTCTATACCACATTTCTATTTTCCAATAAAATCATTTTCCCCTCCTTCTGAGTCTAATATCAGACCGCCCTTTTTCAAACCTTGATCGCCAAATGGTCTAGAATTATTTCCATTATTAAATGTATCATTCTCATTGGATTTTCTTTATTCGATTAAAGTAGCGGACCCCACGCAAATGGCGGCAAAGGCGACAAAGCATGTTCCCCTTTTTCTACCCTAAAAGATTTTGCTACAATACTCCTTTGAAAACTTCCGCCCTTCCTAACGCTTATAACTTTCGACTTCACAATGCCCCTTTCTTACCAAACACTCTTTCACTTTAACCGCACAATTCGTGATCCTTTAAAACATATTTTTTTCTGACTCCGTCTTTCCATAGCTATATATTTTATTACCCTTTTCTTCATTGTAAAATTGTTATTCTCTCTTTCGTTTCTATACTTATTCTTATTAAACTGCCCTTGTACGATTTTAGGCTATACATGAATTCACCTTCCTAAAATATTACTTGCTAAAATTCTTAACATTCATACAAACTCTTAGGTGTGCTTTTATACCTTCTTACACAAACCTTGTATTTTGCCTATACGAACCCCACCTGCATTTTATCTGAAGGCAAGGTGTACCCCACCTGCATTTTATTTGAAAGCAAGTTTTAGGAGTAAACAGCCTCAAAATTCCAAACGAATATCACTTTAGTTTGGTAGACTGAAAGGTCTAGCATCAGGTCAGGAGAGCACGCTGGCCATTCCATACTCTGTATTGATTCAGCTTCAAGCATGTTCTCCACAAGATGAGCTGTATGCGGTCTGGCATTATCATTCTGGAAAACAAAGGAATCTCTAATGGCTGCAGCGTAAGGTATGACTTGAGGTCTCAGTATCTCGTCTGCATACCTTCGGGCCGTCAAAGTACCATTCCGAATGATATGCAGGTCCGTACGTCCACCTATGCTGATTCCACCCCATACCATTAAACCAGCTCGTCTGTATTGTGACCTTTCACGAACGAATGCGGGGGTATTTCGAGTGCCCCTTTCCCTCCATACCAAAACACGTCGGGTGTCATACTCCAGACTGAATCGGGACTCGTCTGTAAACAGCACTTGGCTCCAATCACGTTGCTCTCAATCTCGATGTTTAGCAGCCCATCTTCTTCAGGCCGCACGGTGGCGTGAGGTCAACGGAATGCAGACCATTGGCCTACGTGCATAGAGACTTCCCTGATGAAGCCTATTACGTAGTTTGGCTGGACACCCTTCGTCCTGTTGCCAAGAGCAACTGTCTTTGCAGCTGAGTAGCATTGTCTGTTCTGTTTCGACGAGCTGTTAACAGTATATACCGGTCATCAGTTGTTGTAGTGGCGCGTGGCCGACCTTGCCCTGGTCGACGTCTAACATTCTGTTTCTTGGAATCGATTCCACAGCCTTGCAACGACACTTCTGGCGATTCCAACAGCGTCCGTGACACTACGTTGTGTTTGCCCGGGTTCAAGTTTGCCTATAATACGCCATGCCATGGATTCCGGTAAAACACGTTGTTAAGACATTTTCAAGTCACCTTTTCTCACAAAGAATAACTGAGCAATCGAATTTCTCAGTTAAGGGGAGTCGGTACCCTTATATTGATGAAAATATCGATTTTTCAATTTTTTGTTAAAAATAGACTTTGACACCTCTAGTATATTGGTGCAAAGTTTTAAGTTGATCTGACGATTGTAAGTGTATCAAAAATACATTTTATAATCTTAACAGCCATTTAAATGCCACGCCCACTTCAGTGTTTACATTCCTTTTACTCTGAAATTTCCTCCCTGAATTACAAATATAATGCGTAATAGAAGAAGCATGCGTTTAACTGTGAAATTAACTCTTATTAGATCGTTGTTTACATGTGCTACGCTGTTTTCAACTTTTGATTCGGCTAATTTATTGTTTTAAAAAGTCTTTTTCAAGACTAAATCTTCTTGATTTCCTTTAATTTCTTGCTTATATATTTACCAATAAGTGATTATTTAGTTTTCTAACGATTTTTATATTAATAATTGCATTATTTATATTAATATGGTTAGTCTAAAGCGTAAAGCACATTCATCTCGTATGAACAATAAATGCTGGTGCTCAACGAAAGATGAGATTCCAAGTTCCAGCAGTGCCACAAATGTGCTAAATTCAAATCTCAGACTCCAGAATACATCTATTATTGATGATATTATTAAAGACTCTCATTCTGAAGATTTTATTATGGTGAACTTTGCTCAAATCAGTAAGTTATTTTTGAACTTGAAGTGTCCAGTCTGTGAAATGCAAACATTAAAACTTGAGCTAGGCACAAAATTGGGATTCTCATACAATCTGAATTTAACTTGTGATTCTTGTGATAAGAAAGTAAATTCTATTAACTCATCTTGTGAAAGAAATGGCAATACTATACCTGACATAAATTTTAGGGTAACACAAGCTTTTTTAGAGACTGGAAAAGGATTTTCAGCCATTGAAAAATTGTGCATGGTCATGAATATCCAACATGAATATCCTGCATATGCTGCTTCACTGAAAAATGTTTTAAAGAATGTGCATGATGTTAATAAAAGGACATATCAAACAATTTCCCCTAATTCTGATGAAATTAAGGACATATGTGTCACGTTTGAAGTTTACGTACTCTGTTGATGGTGAAACATTGCAACTTAAATTTTCAAACTCTGAACGAAACTTTTAATTAATGCTATAAATTTTTATTATAAGTGTCTTCTAATACATATTTATAAGTATTTCATGCATTTAAAAGTAATTTGAATACCTGTTGCAATAAAAAGCACTATAAGAAATAGATTTAAATTGTTATTCACATTTTTCACCAGTTTTCTCGTCATTTCTGTTTGGGTAAGTTTTTAATGAAAGCCTCTAATTATAACTAAATGTTCACCTAGTCAAATAAAATGGCTATAATTTTCAAGATATATAAGTAGTAACATAATGACATTAATATTAAGAAAATTGGAATAGGTTTTTACGGTGTTTTCAGTGCTTAAAATCTTTAAATTGATTTTTCTCAGTTTGCTGTTTTTTGACGTATTACTGTGTTTAAAGCAAAGCGACATCTACAAATATATGTCAAATGACTCCAATATTTTTGTAGCTTCAATATAATGTACTTAATAAAACTATGGAGGGATTTTACAATATAATGAAAAGAAAAAAATGAAAAATCAAAATGTTGAGAAAACCATGCTTTTTGCTGCGATTTTGCTTGTATTTGTATATTTTTATTTTCTCAGGAAGTAAGTCATTAATTGTAAAATCGATCCATAAAATTATAAAGCATAATGTCATACGCTTCCAAAAAAAAATCATGTTAGAATTTTGAAAACTAAAGGAGAAATAATTTTTAAAATTCTTTAATTTAAAAAAAAAAATTAAATTTCTCAATTTTTACCCACAAAATGATTTTTTTTCTTGTTAAAATCAGTTTGTATAAGTATTACCTATAATAATATATGTATACTATAGATAAACATACTTTTGGAAAAAATTTTCTTCAAGGGGTACCGAGTCCCCTTAAGGCAGTGAAACAGACGTTTCTGCAACATCCCGATTTACCCCCTTATGTTCTTTTTCTGGTTTTTGACGTCATGAACTTTGATTTGCATATGAAGTTTTCTTCTTCCGTTTCCTGCTAGGCTTTAAATTATGGATGATTTATTTTATGTTACTTATTGGTGTAAGTATTTGCGTAATTTCGTTAAAACCATGTGCTCCCCTAATTGTTTTGAGCAGTGTATAATCTGTCGTTGTATACCTACACTTGCCAAGCATCGTCTAATCGCTGCATCGCTTCGACTTACATGACGAGCGATTCTTCGATTTGCACAACCATCTTCTTTCAATCCGATGATCACCCGACCTCTTTCAAACTCTGAAATATGCTCGTAATCAGCACGAATCCTTCGGCGAGGCATTTTTACAGTCGACGTAAGATATCCGCAGTCGAAATGCAACAGAAATTTTAAACATCGGATCAAGAATCTTTCCATATATAAACCTTTTGGATGTGCAGTTCTGATGCGCTCGAGCTCCCGCTATTTATTCGTTGGACAACAAATTTCAGCCATTTGCATGTTCAATTGAAACATCTTTGTATACTAAATTTCATTAAAATCAGACAACAACTTCTTGGTGCGTCGATTTTTCTGTTATATAGCATACATTAAAAAAAACAATAGCAAATGTATAAAATACAAATAAAATTAACTACCGACTAGAGGCCTTCTTTGTTACTGTAGATTATAGCTGAGTGATAAAATATAATTAAGCTATACAATAAATATGATACTAATAAATAATCAATGTTAGAACTAATAAATGTGAATTATAAAATAATAGTTATAAACTAGAACACTTACATTGAACTTTGGAAATCAAATATAAGTCTCTTTAAGGCACTTCTAATATACACTGCTGGCCACTGTAAATGCAACACCCTGAAGGAAACATGCAAATAACATGAAATTTACATGCATTAGCGGAGGTGAGATATGCAAATGATTAGAATTTCAGCGCAGACGCACATCACGCGCGCCTGTGGCGCCACTTCAAAGCGCTATTTAAGGCTTGGAGATTTCGATGATTTCAAGTTCGGCAATTGTGTTTTTCTTGTGGTTTTTTCAAAAAAACGATCAATTATGCCTCGTCGAAAACAGCGATCATCTTTTGATCAAGTATTCGAGTTCGACAGAGGAAGGATAGTGGCCTACCGAGATTGTGGATTATCTTTCAGGGAAATCGGTAGTCGTGTTGGACGAAACCAAACAACTGTAATGCGGATATGTGATCGTTGGATGCAGGAGGGTACGACGGACCGGCGTGTTCGATCGCATCCACCTCAGCGCACCACTTCACGTCATGACAGGCAAATTGTGCTCATGGCAGTGACGGATCGCTCAGTCACATCACGAACCATAGCACAGCACATGCAGTCTGTAACGCATCATCCAGTGTCTGCGGGTACCATTCGACGCCGTTTACAGCAGAGTGGTCTGTCCGCAAGACGTCCATTGCTTTGTCTACCCTTGACGCAGAACCACAGACGTCTCCGCCGCCAATGGTGCGATGACAGAAGAATGTGGACGCCAGAATGGAATGAAACTGTCTTTACTGACGAGTCACGCTTCTGTCTCCAACACCACGATGGTCGCATTCGAGTCTGGAGACACCGTGAAGAGAGGATGCTGAACAGCTGCGTTATGCACCACCACACTGGTGCTGCACCGGGTATTATGGTATGGGGCGGTATTGGATATCACTCTCGCACACCTCTAGTACGCATTGCCGATACTTTAAACAGCCAGCGCTACATCTCCGAGGTGTTGGAGCCAGTTTTCCTTCCTTACCTTCAGGGCTTGCTCACAGCCATATTTCAACAGGATAATGCGCGACCACACGTGGCACGCATTGTCCAACGGTTCTTCGTCAATCGCCAGATTGAATTGCTTTCCTGGCCGCCTCTCTCTCCGGATCTTTCGCCGATAGAAAACATGTGGTCCATGGTTGCTCTACTATTGACCCAGATTCCATCCCCAGCTGCCACAGCAGATTAACTTTGGCAACGTGTGGAAACTGCTTGGTCTGCTGTACCCCAAGAACTTATCCAAAGTCTCTTTAAATCGATGCCGAGGCGTGTGGCAGCGGTGATCTCCAACAATGGCGGCTACTCTGGCTACTGATTTTGGCAAGAACCACACTTCAAAGAAGTCTATAAATTTAATCATTTGATACTTGGTCAACATGTTATCTACAAAATAAATTTTGTTGTGATATCTCTTGTCTTTCTTGGTGTTGCAATTTGGGTAGCCAGCAGTGTATAAACTGTTTGAGTTCTGAGTAAATGTGATTACAATTTTAATATAACTGTTGTTAGATATTGAGAGCGAATTTTTCAGTATTTAAATTTTCTATTTATTCTTATATATAATGCTTTAATGAGAGTTTCAGTTTAATTTTTAATTTCTTTCCTTAGTTGCCCTTTGTAATGCTTTAATATCTTAAGAGTCCATTTGCATTTTATTCCAATATTTTAAACTTTTCATGGACTTTATATATTTTTTTTGTGTAGCCGGAGATGCCGTATCATGAGACTGGAAAGATGCATATCACAGAAAGTCAGTGTTCAACGTTGAATTGACGTTTTTTCTTTTTTTTTCAAAATTATATCCTGATTTGATATGCATAGTAATTATAACCTTTCGTTTTCTTAGAAATTCTAATCTTATCTAAATTTTTTATCTTCTTTTCTAGCGCTAATCACATTTACTCTTGCCTTTTTCTCAAAACTATGAGTTTAAAAAAAATGAACGGTTCGTTAATTTTTTTTCATTAATTTCATTTAGAAATTACCATTCTTTTTTGTTTTATCTTATTTTGAGAAAAATAACTCATCAATGACAAAAAAACAAACTAACCAAAGGCTGAAAATGAGGAATTAATACAAGGAATATTTTAACGCATGGGCAATGTTATGTCACATACTTTAATATGAAATAAAAGAAATCTGACAACGAAAAAAATGATGAGAATAAAGTCAACATAGATATTGATTAAATTTAAATTTAAATCCGAGGGCAATAATATTTCATGTATCGTAGTTACTGAAATATAAATTATGACTGCTGATATATATACATATATATATATATCCTTCCAGCATGCGCGCTCAGCAATTTTACATGAGCGCGCGCGCTTGGTATTTTTTACGACAGATGTTATTTTACCGTTTTTGGCACGAAAAACGGCATAAATGAATGAATATTGATAGTAAATTTGTTAAGGAATAAAACATTGACCTTATTGTTTCAAAATACAAATGATGTCACATTCAAATGTTAGTAAATTATTTTTAAATGATTATATATTTATTTGTACACTCCAAAATTTCATCAAGCATATTTATATCAATTATTTTCAAAAATGATCTTATTTCATCATCTATATCCTTGGCATGGTATTTTAGACCAGGTAACACTTTCACAATATTCATCTTTTTCGTCTTTGAGCAGTTTGCATACTTCTCTTTTCGCCACTTAGAAGAGTTATCCTTACCAACATAGAACATGTCATCATCATTTTTTCTTCTGAATCATTATCGTCATCATCTGAAATATATTGTTCAGATTCACTACTGATATTATTTATATCAATTATTTTCAAAAATGATCTTATTTCATCATCTATATCCTTGGCATGGTATTTTAGACCAGGTAACACTTTCACAATATTCATCTTTTTCGTCTTTGAGCAGTTTGCATACTTCTCTTTTCGCCACTTAGAAGAGTTATCCTTACCAACATAGAACATGTCATCATCATTTTTTCTTCTGAATCATTATCGTCATCATCTGAAATATATTGTTCAGATTCACTACTGATATTATTTATTTCCAGATCTTCACTGAAATAGCTATCGCTCTCAAATCCAAATGTTTCCGTCCTTTCGTTTTCTTAATCAGATAATTCTTGAATGCGGAAAAATCAGCTGGTTGTATAATTTTTTTGCAATTGGAAACCGATATAAAAATTATAGTTTCAAATTTATACAAATAAAAATAATACACGCCATTTATTAACACAAAATTACAAAATACGTGAGAAAAAAATATTTTCCGAATTTTCACACCACGACCACGCGCGTGTTGTAAATTTTACGAACACGTTACCACGTAGAACAAAGGCCCGGTTAACAATAAAAATTGCTATGTTGTTTCCTGTTGGCACATTCCATGATGTGGGGAAGGGTTGAAAGGAGGAATAGAAATGACCTTCAGATGTCCCAGCTGCGATATGCGAAAAAAGTACATTTAAGACCGAATTTGTCGTAAAATTTGCGCAGACGCGCGTGCTGGAAGGATACACACACATATATATATATATATATATTGTCACTTAGAAGTGTGAGATATACCGAATAAAACAACACGCTGTTATGATCAAAGAAGTTAATTAGCAGGAAGCAATCACAACAATGAACTGCCCTCAGCAGGATGAGAGTCTCTAATATACAACTTAAGAACTTTCTAGAAATAAGGTAGCATAGCAAATTAACATAAGGTAACTTAACATAAACGGGATTTTTCTCGATATTTTGAGAAAGGTAGCAAATTAGAATGAAAGTAAAACCAGAACATACTAACTGGATTCAAACGACAATCCGTCTGTCAGCGGTTAACTGCTTTAACCATTTGGCCATGCTGCTACTTGCAGTCACTTTCGGTATGTGGCAATATATAGGGGAGACCTGTGTACCTAGGTCCACCTTTTTTCAATGAACGAAAACAGACCCACTGACCTGTTTAAAATTGTGAAACTGATATGCACACATTGTTATACTAATTGCCATCCCATTGGGATTAATATAAATACTCAAAATAATGAATTCTGTGAAATAGAATTTTTTTTAAGAAACTTCACAAATGGCCTTAGGTACAAGACAGCATTGTACCTAGGGCCAGTAGGTGGTGTACCTAGGTCCATTCCCTAAACGTTAGGTTTCACTCCATAATGTATAGAAAAAACGTATACACATGAATTTTATAACAGAAGCCAAATGAATATGTGCCAAATTAGTGAATTACAAGTATTTTCATAATGATTCATCATTCTTCAGATGAAGTTGCCTCTATTTGAAACACAGGTTTTTTCACGATTTTCTTTTTCTTTTGGCCATTCTGATTACACGTTGTTCTTCAATATATTTCTTTTCTGGAGTGTCTGTCAGGCTTCTACATCTCCCTGGTTTTCGGCCGCCTCTTTTGGATGTAAGAGGTTTTGCTTTTGGAAAAGGTAGTACCTGTTCAGGCGTTACAAATGAAATGGAGTTAGATGTACGAAGCTCACAAAATTCAGCAGGAAATGAAGTTTGATACTGAAACTTTCAGTTCCGTCATTGTTGACTCACTTTCTTCCCCAAGAAAATCGTTATTTTGTCAATTTATGGATGGATCTGGTCTGTCGGTCACACTTGAACTCAAATATTGATCATTAGTGAATATGTTTGGATTCACTGGCCATACACCAGACACACGAAATTCTGCTAGAATGTTTACAGGAGTAAAGGTCAAAGGATATGATTTGCCAACATTCGATGCAACTTCATATATGGTGATTGGTATCCCAGGGTTTGTCAGCATCCAATTACTACACGCTGTACTGTAGTATTTCTTAAAGGGTCCAAACACGCCTCTATCCAAAGGTTGAAGCTTATGGCTGGAATGTGGAGGAAAAGTAAGCATAACTACGCCATGTTCTTTAGCCAGAGTGATTGCTTCAATACTGGCGTAGCTTTCGTGGTTGTCCAAGAGTAACAAGAGTTTTTGATCCTCTGTACATTTGACGTAGTGAATAAAATGCTTAAAAAATTCAATTTTTCGGCATTTGATCAACCACTAATGTGCTGTTCCCACGGTTCCTGGAGGCGCACCTTTCAGCCTGTGGTTTTTGAAGTTCACTCTTGGAAAAATCATCATGGGGACGGAATTTCCTATTGCATTTACACTGCAAATAATATTTATATTATTTCTTCGTTCACCAGAAGTCATGCTGCCAACATGTTTCTTGCCTTTTGGGGCTATGACTTTGGTCGGTGTGTGCACTGCCGTAATTCCCGTTTCGTCCACATTATAGATGGATTCAGGCAAAAACTTAGTTTGCTAATACCTCCTGATACTTCTCAAAAAGAGTATTAACATTTGTTTTACTGAAACGCGTACCTGTTGATAAACTTGTGGGTTGGGGCTTTCTTTGTGACAGAACCTTATTTCTTTTGATAAAATCATAGTATCACTGATTACCAGCTTTACCATTTGCATCCCAGGACTTTGGATATTTTTGTATTTGCATACTCAAAAGCAAGCTTTTTAACCTGTTGTTTTGACAACCCGTAATGCATATTGCATGCAACGACATGGTACTGAACAAGGACACACTCATCATCGTTAGAAAATACCATCGAAACAGCACATCGGTTTGAATATGCCCAATTCTGTATTTTCAGCATTAGTCTTCCTACAAAAGTTAATGTGTCTTTGCAGTGTTGTTCTGCTTACTCCAAACTGTCGTGCCGCAGTCCGAACTGGAACTTCAATTAAAACTGCTTCTGCAGTTACATTATATGCATTAAGCTTTGATCGCTTTATTCCATCAGGATTTCTAGGCATCTAAAGAAATAATTACGAATTTGTAATTACCCTACTGGTAAATTAGGAATTTGTGGTATGAAAATATGATAAAGGTCGTAAATTTAATTAAAATATCGTATAAATCTTATTTAGAATTATACTTTTGTTTTTATAAATATATTTTTTTAAATAGATTCTCATGTTTATATAAACAAATTAATAATCCTGAATATTAATAATAGTAGAAACATATCTTTTGTAAGTCAAGCACGTTGAGAGTTAAGGAGCAAAATATATAGTACCCTTCTATTTAAATAACACCCAATACAAAAAAACATAACTAAATCAAAATTGTTCAGATTTTTCTATTTATTATGAGAACTTTTTCAATAAAATAACAACATACAGAATATGATTACAGTTGTACCTAGGGCCATGGACCTAGGCACAAGGACTATGTGGCCCTAGGTACATGACTAGGTAATTTCATACAAAATGTCTTCTACTGAAAATCCCACATGGAGAGGGGACTTATTTAATACCTCATTTAGTACTCAATGTTATAAACAAAATTATGTACTAGAATTCAAAGAAAAGTATTTCACTTACCTTCGTAAAACAATAAAAGTGATGAGCTGCAAAGGTTTACTTCAGACCATGCAAAAACGTTTTTCACTTATAACTTGCCACAGATTTCTATTTCAAGATTTCTAATTGGCTGCTAAAATAGCAATTGCTGTTGCCAATCACCCAACTGAGTAATAAAGCCTAGAACTAAATATTATTCAAATATAGTTAATTGGCCCTAGGTACATGATGGTCCTAGGTACGCGGTCTCCACTATACACAGTAGTACCTTGACTTACGAGTTTAATGTGATCCGTGACGGAGCTCGTAACTCGAATTACTCGTATGTCAAATCAATTTTCCACATTTAAATGAATGGAAATGACATTAATCCGTTCCGGGACCCCGAAAAACACCGCAAAAATTTTACATGTTTTTAAATAAGAAAAATGTATTTATAAACAACATATATTGTGTAAAAACACAATACAATAGACTGTACTGCAATAAACTGGTTTTATTAAGTATAACCAGTTACAACATTTGCTTGAAGATGCTGATGGAGGTGAAAGAGGAAGGGTGAACTGAAAAATTGAATCTTATTCCCTGATTTTTCCCCTTTTCTCCATGCTTTCCTCACTTTCATCTTCAGGGGTTTTCGATAAAAAAAAATGTCCAATAAGGTCTGTTTCAACCCCCAACCCCTTTCAGAATGTTTTTGAAATGAGAGGTTGAAACTGTTCGGTTTTGGAGGGAGACTCAAGTGTGGACAGAGCAAGCTGCCCCGTATGATAATTGTTGGGAATTAATCTCTCAGTTTAAGACTGTAAACTAGTCGTAGAATAATATGTATATGATTTTATAAAAATTGTACATAAAGGTTATAAATATTATATGTTTCGCGTGTGCTCATTTGACGAGAACGTTACATGACGTTTCATACCGCAAACTATCATTGGGGTATCTGAAGCTGGTTCGTAATCCGAATTTTAGCTCACAACTCAAGGCAAAAAAAATGACCAAAAGACTGCCCGTATCTAAAAAAACTCGTAAGTCTGGACATTCGCAAGTCCGGTACCACTATATATAATTCCTATATTCATACACATCTGTAAAAGCATTATTTTGAATTTTGAAGTAGTTAAAACACTATTTCATAGAAATATCATGGAAATCAGCTTAAGTATTACAAAGTCCAATATTTTATGGGAAAAGTGTTTTTGAAGCATATTGAACTCTACTGGATAAAAAAGTTTTACGTTGTTCAAACTACAGCTCAATTCACTGCATTGAACTTGAATATTCGTACTATCATTTAAATTTATTTTTTACATGAAAGTTACGTAACGATGATAAATATAAATGTTTGTAATTTCCTAACGGTATTTCGGTTTCTGTAAATAGTTCCTAGAATGTCAGTTTCCTTTAAATAAATACTCTTTGAAACTGTTTAGATCTAGAGTTCTTTTTCTCTCTCTGTCTTTTGCGGTATTCCAAACTTAAATTAATGAAATATATTCGACTCTAAGAATGTGGGCGATAGTTTTCTGATGCGGTGCCTAAATTACTTATCAATATTTTACGATACTTGACCTTTAAATTGTTTATGAATTCTTGGTTATTTTAAATTCATCTCGTGGGTTTGGTTATTATAGTATCAAGTACGGAACTCTAATATCAGACGATGTGAGAAACAATCTCTGCTTTGCGATGATCTATAGAGGAGAATATAATGGGAAAGATTACGGAAAAATGTCTCAAAAGGAAATGCCTGGGGCTTCCTGTTAACAACTGTAGAAATTATTTGTAATGTACAGAAAATTTCCATATATATATATATATATATATATATATATATATATATATAGAGAGAGAGAGAGAGAGAGAGAGAGCTCAATGGCTTGATACCTTTCACTTTAAGATTCTATTTGTTTGCATTGGGATAATTTACGCTAGATGTCTGAAAATGACATCCATCATATGCCGCAGAGTCTTATGTATTAAGGTTGCTGTGTACTAACTCTATTGGATTCGCTCACCTCAGTGTTAATCTATGGAGAAAATTTGTCCAAGGATTGACGACTTGTATTTTTTAAAAAATGATTTTTAAAAAAGATTTTTTTAAAAATTGTACTCCATAATAGAGAAAGAAATTTTACACCTTGGGGCATTTTTCATGTTTTTAAATCCATGTAAAATTTTAAAATTTAAATTATTCTCGGAAAAATATCTGGTATAGTGTGTTTTAAACTGTCATCAATTCCTTTGATGAAGGAAATTTAGAAAAGGAATCCTGTTGCAAGGGCCAGACAAGTTCATGCTATCTGAAATTACCATTTTTATTGGATTATCAGCATTTATGTAGCTGTAAATAGTAGACAAATTTTCTCCATAGGTTAATATTGAGGTGAGCGAATCCAAAAGGAGTGGTACACAGCGGCTTTAAACCCTTACTTGACAGGAAAGTTGCTATATGTCCGAAAAATCATTACAGATTAAATGATGACGATTAATTAAAATGTGAACATTCGATTTGTAATCGAAAGATCTGACAATCTGCATAAGAAAAATGGAAAATAAATCTATATTTCCACTGTGAATGAATGAAGTAAAGCATCGATTATCGTAGAAAAGAGTATGGAATTTGTTTCGTTTCTTGCTGAAATGGAGCGAAAAAAATATTAAAAATGATGTCATATGAATTGACTTAGAATATTTAGAATACATAAATACAAGTAAAATATTAACAGCTTCCACAAATGACATTAGTTAACTTAACCCGTTACTTAACCAAGGTAAGCAGTTAAATATGTGGAAATATGAGTTTATTTTGTGACTAATTTATGATGAAAGCGATAATTTTGTGAGAACAAAGAACTTTTAGACATCTGTTAGTAGACCCTCTGGAGTCAGAATATTTTAATGAAGTGCAACACTTTTAGAAATGTAATGTAAAATTATCATCGGTTAAATGCAAATATCGACACATCGTTTTATAACATGGTCATTAGAGAGTTTTAGAAAAGATCTTCAAAGTGCTATTTAAATATTGAATGAAATATTCCATACACTGAATAAACAAACTGTGTTTGCATATAGTATTCATAACTTACTTTCTAATTAATCTTGTGCTTTGGTGTAGTCTGAGTTCACTTATGAAGATGTAATACTTTATTAGGCAAATTATTGACAGTGCGATATTTCCTTTTATCTGAAGTATTGCTCTCTTTTTAAATACAAATATCTCCAGAATGACGTCATTCTAATCTCCACAAATAGCAAAAGGCTGCTTATGAAAGTTACAATTTTGCACTTTATTAAATGACTAGCTGAATACCCGTGCTTCGCTACGGAGTACATTCAAATTAAATACAACGGTCAATGTATGCAATTAATGCCAAAAAACAAAAATATATTATTAATAAATTCGTATAGACAAAATAATGTAGAAGAAAATATTCAAATTAAATCAAATAGAACATACTAAAGAAATTAGCACAGTTAATATAGTACAGTTTGAGAAACATTTCTTTTAATGTATTTTAATATTTTTTTGGATAATGTCCAATTGTCTGCCGCATTAGAAAGGAAAAAAAAAATTTTATATCAATTTATTTTGTTGTTATGCACGTGACATAAAATTAATTTAAAGTACCACAAAAAGAAAAGAAACCAAGTGATCAACATTTAATAAATTAAATTCTAAAAACTAATCTTTAAAAATTCATCAAAAATCAGAAAATGGAGGCAAAGACTCGAAAAAGATTTCATTTTAAAGAATTTTCATGATCTTTCTCGTGATATAAATTTTATAACCCTCAGATTATTTTAAATGCAAACTTAAAAAAAAGTTACAAAAACAGCTTAAAAATTTAATTTAAAAAAATTTAAGAAGAATTTTCAAAAATCTTTTAGTGCATCCCTACACTATAAGAAGAATCGCCATGCAAAATTTCAGCCTTTTAGGTCCAGCGGTTTGGTCTGTGCGTTATCTGTCAGTCAGTCAGTCACTGAATCGTGTCCGGGGCCACCCGCGTGCTGATTTTGGTACGATTCGGCCCCGTAGTCTCTCTGTCAGCGAGGACAGACGCGGAAGCTGTCGAAATAAGCAACTTTTAGGGGCAAAATAATTAAAACATTAATAAAAAAACTCCGGGCCCCGATTTTCAAGAAATAATATGCCTATGTTTTAATCTAACTATCAACTATATCTATACAAAATTTCAGCTCAATTGAAGCAATACTTTTCACTTATAAAGGAACAAACATAGGCCTATTCGAAATTTCACAGTTTCAATGAAACACATTAATTTTTGGATGAAGTTCAATAATTCAAGTTCGATTTACGCAAATTGTGCATAAAATTGTACATAAATTCAAATACATAAAGTTTATAAGTTACATAAAATTCTGTAATATTATACCAATAAATTACCAGTTGATATCTAATAAATTACAAATATTTTTTTACCTTAAATGTCCAATAAAAAGCGTAGTTCCAAATGTAATTTTCTTCAATAAACCCTTAAACATTGCCAATTTCAAAAGATCCTTTTTATATTTATCAATACCTCCTCCACTTGAATCTTTAAAATATTAAATGTTTTACTGATAATAAATGAAAATGTAGTTTGATGTGTTGCTATGGTTACTTGACTATTGTTGACAAAGGAAAAATTGTAAAGGTGAAGCATCAGCTCAACATTTAGGCCCCTAACTTTCTTTCTACTGTTCAGCTATACATAATATATAGCCTATGTCCATCTGGAATAATGTACCTTTCAAATAATGAAAGAATATTTCAAATAGGTGCAGTGGTTCCGGAGTTTACCCTCCACATACAAAATCCGCTCTCTCTCTTTATATATTAGTATAGATTACTTGAATCTTTAAAATATTAAATGTTTAACTGATAATAAATGAAAATGTAGTTTGATGTTTTCGTATGATTATTTGACTATGGTTTACAAAAGAAAAGTTGTAAAGGTGAAGCATCAGCTCAACATTTAGGCCCCTAACTTCCTTTCTACTGATCAGATATACATAATATATAGCCTATGTCCATCTGGAATAATGTACCTTTCAAATAGTGAAAGAATTTTTCAAATAGATGCAGTGGTTCCGGAGATTACCCTCCACATACAAAATCCGCTCTCCTTATATATTAAGGTTCTCGGTTATATATTAGTATAGATTTTTTGTTGTAATTCGGAATTTTTTAACTTGCATCACACAAGGAGTTTCGTTCGTCATACGAACTTAGAGCCAAAAACTACTCATCACACATGGATGAGCAAGTTTTTTCATTCAATAGAGAAGACTATAGCATGTGTCTGCAAACGGACCTGTAAGGAAAATACTTTTGTTACTGCTGGAAATAATTTGAAGCATTCTGAAGCCTCCTGTTAAGTGTATATGTGTATTAAGGCTGATGTGTACTAATCCTATTGGATTCGCTTAGCTCATTGTTAACCTATGGAAGAAATTTGTCCAAGGGCTGCCGACTTGGATCGAAAGATTTTTTTTTAACCCTTCAGCGGGCGCACCAATTTTTTTGGAACACCAGCAGGAGCGTGTGGCACAAAGTGCAACGCCTCTTTCAACCTTGATTATTTCTTTTGTAATAAACTTTTTTTTTCAAATTGAAATAATTATTCTGCGTTTTATGACAAGATATAAAATGTTTATAATATTTAGATATATTTATAATTAAAGGCCAAAGAATGCTGATGCAATCGCCTTATTTCAAACCTGTCCGGTCTATTGAATCTAAGGACAACTTGCGAATGAATTTCTATTACGTCCAAAAACTTAAAAGACAAGGAGATTGTCGATCTTTGTGATATTCGGGATACCGTGTAGTAGCTGCACATTTTCTAGAGTGCATCAACTCCTGCTTTTGTCGTATTGTAATCCAGTATAATCGCTGGTTTAACGCGGTTAAATCACGACTACCAACGAATGGAAAAGAATACAAGGGTCAGAAAATCAGACCTCGATTAGAAAGGGTGTAGCTATAAATAGAAATTGTTTATAACATTTAAAGATTACATGTAAAAACAAACCATTGAAAATTACGAAAATGTTGCACTCTGTACAGGGGTGGGCCCGCTGAAGGGTTAATTGTACTCCATGAGTGAGAAAAAAATTTTAAACATTGGGACATTTTTCGTTTTTGAAATAAAAGGCCAATAATATTTTAAAATATTGGTCTTTTTTTAAAAAAAGGCCAATATTTAAAAAAATTTGGCATTTTTTATAAAAAAGAAAAATGCCAATAATATTTTAAATTTAAATTATTCTTGGGAAAATATCCGGTATAGTGTGTTTTAAACGGTCATCAATTCCTTTGGTGAAGGAAATTTAGAAAAGGAATCCTGTTACAAGGGGCAGAAAAGTTCAGGCTATATGAAAATACCATTTTTATTGGATAATCAGAATTTATGTAGCTGTAAATAGCAAAACATTTTTCTCCCTAGATTAGCATTGAGGTGAGAGAATCCACGAGGGTTAGCACACAGCAGCCTTAATCGTAACATGAATGCCTTCGTTGCATAAATGGTTATGATTGCGTAGTGCATTATCAAATCCTTATTGTCTCTCAATATCTAAGACTTCACAAAACACGTTCTCTCAGAAGGTGATCGCTATATCGTCTGTTTTAACACGTCCATTACACATGCCAGTTCAGGTCATATTTCTATCATATAAGTCGCCATATGTAATCAGTGATTTTTAATAAAGGATTGATCCTTGATTACACTAATTTAAGAGCTGACATTAAATGTTTTGGAGGTAAAAAAATCTATAAACAGAATATAAAAACAAGGAATAAATTTTCTTTATAAACACTGGAAGCTTACAAGGCAAGTGTGCTGCATATTAATGTTCAAGATATATGTTCAATTCACAAAGAATAAATCAAATAAAGCATTGATTCATTGAAGAAAACTGAGGTTATTGTTATAAGTGAATTTATTCAAACCAATTATTACCCAGTTAACAAGGAATTCATAAAACTTTAAATATATCAAAGATTTGTTCGAGCAGACTACTTACACATGTAAATACTAAAAAAAATGGAGTATTCAACTAGGATTTCTCTTGTTACAGGGGTAAAATTTTTTGAAAAGTTCTTCGATTCCCTAAATCTCAAACATCGAAACCATCCTCGGCAACTGAACCCGCAAAGAGGTCTCTCAAAGGATAGCCCGTTATCCGCTTCACAAAATATGCGCTTTTATGATCGGATTTTTGAAAATTAAATAGTGTGGGGTCAGTTATTTATATAACTTTATATCTTAGTGGACTGTATAAGAATCCATTAACAAAAAATATTTAATGTACTTGTTTAAGTGCAACTAATCAATCTTCTTATTTCTTTTAATAAAGGTAATACTGGAATGGCCTACCTTTCACATCATCTGAATAATCCTTGAATAATAAGTCAACACTAATAATTTAGTTCCATGCATGTATCCTTAAAGTCCTTTAATAATTGACCTCATTTTAACACATAACTGTTGAATTCATGACACATTGAATAACCCTTCGGAATTAGGTTTTACAAAATGAATAACTGACTGCAAAATGTCAACAGTTTGAACAATAATCTGCATAGAATCTTTAACAAAACAGAAAAACGGAATCTCATCCAACATACGTGTTTTGAATTCTTACATGACATTGCTTAGAATATAAAATATACACCACAACCTATTAAACTTTTCTTACCATTACTCAGAATAGAACGTGCAACAACAACAGAATAAAAAACATTTTAGCTTGAAGTAAAAAAAAAGTTACATCGATGCCATCTAATGACCAGAAACAAATAAGAATACAAATTACAAGCAGTATGTTGAATAAAATGAAACAATTATTATCATGAATTATCTAAAAATAATAAAAATAGTAAGTCTTTTATGAAGACTGAACAAATAGCAAATGCATTTCTTTCGAAAATTAGTAATACAAAAAAATAAAAATTAGTAAAATTTGTATGTCTCATAAAAATAAATTTGGGGATTATTTTAAAAAGTTACGTCATTTTGAGTCACAATTGCAAGGACATTAATATGCAGAACACTTGCCTTGATTCGATATGTATCTTCAGGTTAAACACTGCAAATAGTTCTTTAATACTAAGAATCAAATGGAACACCATTTAATTTCGATGACCATCTCAAAAAATTTAGTTTACAATTGAGAAGAATCCTTCAAAATATTGCGTCCTTAAAACGAAAGTGATTTTTCAAATACCGTAATTTTCGTAAAATTTCGTGAAATAAAATTTCATAAGAATTCATAAAAATTTTTCATAAAATTTATTAAAATTTCAAGAAATTTGTAAAAAAAAACTTTTTATAAACCTCTTTTGAAAACTAGTACTTCAAAATTATAAATCAGTAAGATTTGTGTGTCTCATTCAAAATAAGAGCGGGAATTATTTTTAAGAATTTACGTATTTAAGAAATGTACTTGCATTCGATTGTTTGGATATTTATCTTCAGAATAAACAGTGCTAAGAAGTCCTTGTTTAGTAGTAAGAATTGAAAGGAACATGGTTTATTTCAATGATATTCGAAAAAAAAAATTAGCTAACTACCACAAATATCCTTCAGAACAACCCGTTCTCAAGATTAAGAGGATTTTTACAATTTAAATTTGAAAAAAATTGTGAGAAATTAAGCATTTTCAAGACTAAAAAAAAAATCAAGATTTGTAATCTCTCTTACACCCCGTCTCTATCTTTTTATAAGAGGAACATTTTGCAAAGCGTTCCTATTACTGAGAACGAAAATCTTTGCTCTAGAAAATATTTTTTCCAAGATAAGCGTTTTTTTTTTTACTGCGATTGACTTGTCGAAACTCATGATATTGAATATCATTGCGCTTATCTTTACTAATAGCAACGTGATGTTAGAGAGATTACGACTCTTGATGTTTTAGGCTTGAAAATATTATTTTATTTCTTGCAATTTTGACAAATAAATTTTGAAGATCCCCTAAATTTTGAGAATGCAATATTCCGAAGGATTTCTGTAATCTCTATATATAAAGCAGTTCCGTAACTGACTGACTGACATATACCGCACAGACCAAACCGCTGGACCTAAAGGGCTGAAATTGTACATGGCTATTCTTCTGATAGTGTAGGGGTGCACTAAGAAAGATTTTTGGTAAATTCTTCTTAGATTTTTTTAAATTAAAATTTTAAGCTGTTTTAGTAACTTTTTTAAAGTTTGCATTTAAAACAATTTGAGGGTTATACAATTTATATCACGAGAAAGATCATAAAAATTTCTTTAAAATGCAATTTTTTTCGAATCTTTACCTCCATTTTCTGATTTTTGGTGAATTTTTAAAGATTAATTTTTAAAATTTAATTTATTAAACGCTGATCACGTGATTTCTTTTTCTGGTACTTTAAATTAATTTATCGTCACGTGCATAGCAACAAAATAGGCAAAAAATATTTTTTTCTTGCTAATGCGGCAGACGATTGGACATTATCCAAAAAAATATTAAAATACAGTAAAAGATATGTTCCTCAAACTGTAGTATATTAACTGTACTATATTCTTTAGTATGTTCTAATAGATTTAATTTGAATATTTTCTTCTACATTATTTTGTCTATAAAAATATTCCTGTGTGTGTGTTTATTATATATTAAATATTCCTGTGTTTGTCTATAAAAATATTAATGTGTGTGTGTGTTTATATATATATATATATTTATTTTGGCATTAATTGCATACATTGCCCTTTGCACTTAATTTGAATGTACTCCGTAGCGAAGTGCGGGTTTTCAGCTAGTAATTAACATATATTGTTTCGATGATCATCGAACTGAACCATGTTCCTTCCGATTCTTAATACTAAATGAGGAATACTTAGCAGTGGAAATACATATCGGAAGAATCGAATGTGTTTCGTGAGTAGAATCGAAAGTACGTGAATTTTAAAAAAGATAATTCCCATGCTTATTTTTTATGAGACAGAAAAATCTTACCAATTTATAATTTTGTACTAGTACTAGTTTTCAAAAGAGGCGTACAATAAGTTTTAACATAGGATTCGATTCCTCCATAGCGGTCCTCCAGAAAACAACATTTCAGAAGCTAAAACCGTGCGTCGTCACGAGTTATAATTTTGGCAGCATGCCAAACCCAGTCTGTATCGCTTGGGCAAGCAGTAAACAGTTAATCATAAAAGTACCAAAATGCGTCAAAATTTTGACCCCCCCCCACACACGTATATACATCATAACACATACAAAAGAGGTAAGCAACGATAAGTAATCCTACGTTAATAACCTGTGGTGGTTTCGTTAGAATAGACTGCATGAATTTTTTTATATCAAAGGTATAGACTTCTAATCACATAAAATTTTATTTACCATTTGAAACGGCTTTTCTCTTCAATTTAGGACAGTTTATTTTCCATCTATTTGCCTTTTAAAAAAGCAAAAATATACTTAAGAAATATAAATAAACGATAGCGTTCTAACCGTTCGTCTACCAAAAAAGACAAGTACAAGAAGCCTTGACTAAATAATTACCTCAAATTTATTTAGGACAGATAATGTAGAGCAAAATAACACGAACATTTACCGTTTCATTACATATAGTTTCGTTAGAAGAGACTACCTGAAATGTTTTTAATTAATTTTCAAAAATTTACACCATAAAGAGGGATATCTTATCTAGTGTAGCTTTTGCCGGCCACCGCGAAAGAATCGGACGTGGACTTTTTGGCTCAAAGGAAGGCACTATATGTCTGAGTGGATAGAGCCCTAGTTTTTTTAGATCTGTTTGCGGGTTTGAATGCCTCGGATACCCTGAATAGGAAGTTTCTACGCTTTTTCAAAAATATTTATCCCTGAAGCAGAAGGAGTTGTTGATATCTCTGCGCAGAAGTCCGTAGAATTTATTTCGCATAGCTGTCGTTTTATACGAAGTGTCAGAAACACCAGGATACATCTAATACGTCGTTTGGCATCGTCTATTAAAGCCGATATCCTGCAGTGAACGTTGCAAAGTCCTATCGCTGATGTTAGAAGAGGCCCCAGCATTGGATTGCAATGTTATTTGCTGCACAGTGGCACTCCTTTCGCTAGATATGATTATTGACAGAAGATGCCAGTCAAGGTCATTCAGAGGCTTTCGACGGCCACATTATTTCAATAGGTTCGGTGTCTTACCGGAATTCTTTTATTCGAGGTGCATCCTTGAAATGGTCGATATTGAAAATCTAAACTGTGTATGTATCGCCGAAATGCCATAACCCATCGCACCAACTACCATACCTCGTTGAAATTCACCTAAATCCTGATCGCATGCCATGCTCACTTCTCATTTAGATTTTTACAAATGTCTGTCGCAAGCCACAAATGTCTGTCGCAAGCCACAAATGTCTGTCGCTTTATATAATAAACTTTCGAATGAAAGCCTTTACGAGAAAGTGAGTATTGCTTCCGAAAGTAATCGTCTTTCCTAGTTTTTCTGGCTCTTCAGTGTATTTTTGCTTAAATAAAATCTTGTTTCCTGTTTCCTTTTGCAGCTGAATTTTTAGGCTAAAGATTTTCGTTCTCAATAATCCGAATACTCCCTTGTTGAATACGGGTCATGTCAGAACCTCAACAAAGTCTCCAATAATAAAGGAAGTCTCCAAGAATAAACGAAATACTTTTTTCTCAACTTTTTATCAATCTCTTATATAGATTTTATGACACAGTTATTATCCCTGACATTACTGTCAATGACTATCCAAATCCTGCCTCACTAGACGTTATCAAGTTTCAGCGTCTCATCGTTTTAGAATATAACTTTTTCCAATCTTTCACCTCAAAACTAAAACTTCTAAGCCCGTCAAAATGAACTGTTCAAACTCTCGTAGAAATAGGCATACCTTGATTGTCGGAAGTTTTTAGTGTTTATAATTAAACGCTCTTGCTCTGTAGTGTCTTCTTTACTAAAAGTATACATTTTAGTCTTGGAAGTTTTTTAATCACACTTCCAACATTCATACTAATAGAGGAGATTTCGCTTTTATAAAGGGCACAACAACTGGTTCGCCGAACTATTTTTAGATGATCAAATCTGTATTTTTCACTCTTTAAACAAATTTCATTTACTCTTTCGAAAATATTGCTTAAGATCTTGTCTTCAAAGGAGCCGAACGTGTCAGTGTCATAGTGTCTTTGATAAATCTAAAGCACAATGCTATTAGTCAGTAATTATTTGTCAGTATTAGTCAGTAATTATTTACTAACTCAGTTACGTAAGTATTATATAACCTTCGGGATTTAAAATAGAGCTGATTATAGCGCGCGTTGGTATGTCAAATCTATAGTAAAATAGAATTCATTCATTTTGAGATAGATCAGATTCATTTTTATAATCTCCAAATTAAACAAACCGAATTAATTAAATTTTATAGAAGAAAAAATACTTTTATATAGATATGCAGTTTGAAAGTGGGGAATATTCTTTATTCCGAAGCATTCAACCAGAAAAACCGTTAAACGGCATTTTGAAGAAACGGCTGAAACTTTTTCCAAAGAACATTACGCAAGTTTGCGGAAAATGAAACTCTCCCGAAATGACGATAACAGAGTGAAAAAAAGCTTCTTTTTTTCGTTTTAAAAAGTTAAGCGATATTAAGATCTCCGATGAACATTTTTAAGTAGTTTCTCTTTTTCCCTCTCCGCCTGTACTTTAAGCTTTGCGTAAAGAGCTATAATCATATGGCTTCAAGGCATTATATTTTTGCAGTGACTGCACATAAGCTTTGTTGCACATTTAGAATTATTGCGTCTATTATTATTTATTCCTTGCCCATAAATTTTCATACTTGACACCGCGGTACTTAAGGCTTAATAAAAGCGAATTATTTAAGAACTTGCAACAACAAAGAAATCATTATATCACATTTTGTTTGCACAACAAATTTTAGAGTGAAAACAATTTTAGTTAAACAGGAAATCCAACGTAAATAAAGCACAAATAGCAGTAAGAGGTAATTATTTTGCATACGGCCGTTTCGAAGCTACAAAGGAACTTCTAAATCAGCGCAAAGAACTTAGTTTTCGGCTTTTTTGAGCTGCCAACTAAGTTCTTTGCAATGATGAAGAAGCTCCTTTGTAGCTTCGAAACGGCCGTATGCAAAATAATTACCTCTTACTGCTATTTGTGCTTTATTTACGTTGGATTTCCTGTTTATTCCTCGGGTACAAAGGTTGTGGCTTTTCTTTTCAATTTTAGTTATTTAAATGTAAATGTCACTAAATGTATGTTGATTATGGCAATGCATGCTTTAATTTAATAATTGCACCTAATTCTGTTTTTATACGATAGATATCTTACTGAAGAATACTTGTAAAAAAATTCGCGCAAAAAACGACATTATATCTATGGAAGAAAAGATTGGTTACGGGTCTAAAAAATCGGTAAAAATAATTTAAAAAAAACCATATGAACATATTAATTTGAAGCTTATTATTTTATTTGAACAAAAAAAATCTAATAATATATAATGAAAATGAAAAAAATTCGTCATGAACCAACAAAAAAAAATCTGCTTTACACATAAATTTTTTTTCATTCATTTTCATTTTCTGACAATAAACGGCGCATACGTTTGCATACGACTGGAATATCAGTGCTATCACTAGAAATATTGTGGACATCATATTCTTCCTCTGTGAATGAAATTCTTTCTGTGATCTTGTCAGCGTACATGTAAAACATGTACGTCAAAAATTCTAATAATTCTTCTATTATATATATTTGAATAGCAGAGTTAGGGCCTGTTCACATAGGAGTCCGTTGCGTTGCGTTAAGGAAAAGATGACGTTGAGACGAAAATAAACCAATCATAGGCGTTAAAAATTTCATTGCTAATCGTTTGGAGTCCTATGATTGGTTTATTTTCGTCTCAACGTCATCTTTTCCTTAACGCAACACAACGGACTCCTATGTGAACAGGCCCTAAAAGCTGTGCAGTAAAAGCTATGTTCGTTAATAAAAGTTATATGTTAAAACCATTGAAGATGCCCAAAATAATGTATAGACGACAAGCCTTTTAACAATAACATAAAAGTATTCATTCATTTGAAAACCTAGTTAAAATTAGCTAAAAACAACAATGTCAATATCTTCAGTCTTCACTGGTAACATTATTAATGCACACCGGGTTTTTACATTGAATCAATTTCTTAAACAGTCTATTTCCTATACTGTGATGGGCTATCAAAAGGGATTTAAATGTTGAAGTAATATAAAATACCTTACTTTTAGCAGGCTTAATGCAATATCTTGTTATCTTATCAAAACAGACACCGACTTCTTAATAAACGCATTGATGAACAGAGCAGCTTGACACTACCTAATAATACCGATACCCATCTCATATCTTCTATATCATCACCTCTATACACCCCTATATCTTTCCTGAAAGTATCCACGGCTTATATACACGTGTCAGAAACTGATAATGAAATATCGGGTTGTAACTTCTACGAAATACGCCCTCTACTAGAGACTTTTATGTTTAATTATATGACGTACGACAGTCTGCCAAACATGACGTAATCACAAGAAATTTGCGTCAGTGATTCGGCTTAGTTATGAATTGAATCGCTTTAACTTGAACAGGCTTAAAATGGAAATGCAAAATATGACGTCAAACTTCGGAAAGGCAAGTAATTAATGGACCTTTAAAGTAATTCTTTGTTCACATTGCTAACAGATCTCTTGAGCAAAATCATCACGAGTCTCCTCTGGAGTTGAGGATTCACCGGATTTAAGAACGACTTCAGTTATTAACCGTTGTGTTCGTGTTTTGGTTAGGTCATTCTCTGTAAGAGGCTGTCAACAAATTCAGTTCACGTTGAAACTTCCCAGCGCGTTCCTCATGTTTGACAAAATGATTAGCCAATTTTTTGGCCAGTTCCAGACGCTCTTTTATAAAATCTGCATTTTGAACAGAATCATTTTCTTTCATTCTCTCCATTTTTGATAGCATAAAAGAAGAAAATGTTTTTGCGGACATCTTTTGTTTCTTGAATCAAAACAGAACTGGATACACTATCGCCAAAAATAACACGCCACAAATAAAATATTGCTATCTTAGAATTTAGACAAAAAAATTGAGAAATTGGATTGGACCAATCGTGTTAAATCAAAATGATTCGCGTAAAAAGAGAATGAAATATTTTTCTGAATTCATGTTAAATCAAATTCGTGTAAAATAGGTTGGTGCAATAAGAGAATTAGGTGTATATAATGCCTCCTTACGTAGTGTAACATACGTGCACCCATTTGGTGTTTACATAACGAAATAGTCAACATGGTTCGCTGCAAATATGAGAGCATATCAACAGGCCATAGAAAAATTTCTTTTTGTTCGTACCACTTTATAAATATCATAATTTTCTTCGTGAAGAAAATATTAGGAAATACTATTAAAGTTTTTATTCCAGCTAAATGGCAGACTAAGAAAAGAATTTCCCAAATTTTCCCCAAAATTGGATTATTATGATATACAGTTGGCTCTCTGTTTAACGACGCTCTACTTAACGACGATCTCTATTTAAAGACGATATTTACCAGTCCCGGCCCCTCGGACGTAAAAAAATTCTATTTAAAGACGATGTTGTTTCTGTTTAATGACGATTTTTTTTACATGATAAATTTTTCCTTCAACATTTTATCTGCAGGAGGGGAACCTTCCATTCCTTCTGTGGGGGAAAACAAGTTTGGTGTCAATAACAGACCCGGAATTTCCTTGATGTTTGCAATGTTGAAATTAAAGACTTGTTGCAGTGTGAAAAACGGGAGGAGGATTACTGTTTCTCGGAAGATCGAATATTCTTTCATGGAGCTCTTAGTGCGGGAGCTGAATCACTATTGTTCCTAACATCTGTTGTCATGTGACTTGCGAACTGTCCAATAGCAGCCTTCTCTCACTCCTTCCGGGAAGCAGATGTTCATGTTTAGAGAATTCATGGTTGTGTGTAAAAGCTCATTCCAGTGCGAATACGAGCAGAGCAAAATGGCATCAAAGCGAAAGCATCTTACGCTACACGAAAAGAGGAAAATTATTGAATACTGGGAAGAAAGTGTTGGACTAACAAAAGTCCAATTCGCAAGACAATTTCAGCTACCCGAGTCTACTTTCAAAGGAATTTTAGCAAGCAAAGAGAAAATTCTTGAAGCAGCACAAAAATTTGGTTTGAGATCCAAATCCAAACGGCAGAAAATTCAATGTGATCGATCAGAAGAGTTTGATAAGGTAGTCCTGCAGTGGTTTCATGAAGCAAGAGCATCCAACATTCCAATTTTCGGAGTGATATTTAAAGAAAATGCTATTGTTCTGGCAGAAAAGTTTGGAATGCAAAATTTTCAGGCTTTAGATAGTCTGTTGGCAAAGTTCAAATAAAAATATGGAATTGCATTTAAAAGCATATCTGGCGAAAGTGGCGCCGTAGATGAAAAAATAGTGGAAGAATGGAAAATATTGCTGAAGGGGATATTAGATGGATATAATGAGAAGAACATATTCAATGCAGATACGACGGGCCTACCCCACAATAGGATGCCTAATAAAACTTTAACGTATATGGGCGAACAGTGCTTTGGTGGAAAGCACAGTAAGGAACGATTGACTGTTTTACTGTACACTAATTCGGATGGATCTGAGAAATTCCCACCACTAGTTATAGGCCAATCAAACCAACCAAGGTGTTTTAAGAATATCACCAGGAAACCTTGTGAGTACCGGATTAACAATAAAGCATGGATGACATCACAAATTTTTATTGACTGAATTAGAAAATTTGATGCAAAAATGCAAGAATTTCAAGAAAAGATAAAAGTTTTACTTTTAATCGACCATTGCACTGCACATACTCCAAATATCCCTGGATTTACAAATTTGACTATTCATTTCTTACCAGCTAATTGCAGTAGCAAGTTGTAGCCATTAGACATGGGTATCATTCACCGTGTGAAAGCATACTACAGAAAGTATTCAATTAGGAAATTAAAAACAATTCGGCTGATAGTATGAAAATTCGAAAATTTACGATCTTGGAAGAAATGCACATGATAACATCAGCATGGAAAGAAGTTCTTCATCCATAATAAAAAACTGCTTTCGCGTTGCTGGAAATCACGAAGAACTTGTAGTGGGACTGCAAAGTACGGATGTAGAAATCGACGAAGATGACATTACCCCTGAAGAATGGAGAAGTCTTGTTGAAGATGAGGATATTACAATTCAAGATTTCAACAATTGTGATGAATCTGTTTTAACAACACATTACAAGAAATGTAGAACAAATTTATGAAGATATAGTAAACGAAAACACAGAGTCAGACGAAGAAGGTGAAATTGAAGACCCGGAAAATGAGACACTGCCACCGTCTTACACTCATGCAACTTCTGCTATACACGCTATATTACATCGAATATGGAAGATGACACATTTAACATTTTAGAAAATCGGGAAAAGTGAATAACAAAAACAGGGCGAAAAATGAAGCAATCAACCCTTTTTGACTTTGTTAAAACCAAATTTATAGTATTGTTTGTACGCTTTTTTCAATGTAATTTAAAATAACTTTTTGTGAATAAAATAATAATGATAATAAAAATAACATTTTTAAACACGCCAATATATTAAGAAATATATTGATTATCCAAAGCCTATAAAGTGTGTAGGGAAATGTTATTTTTTGTCACAAATTCTGTTTAAGGGCGATCACTACTTAAGGACGATTTTTCGCGGTCCCTTGAAAGTCGTTAAACAGAGAGCCAACTGTATTTCCTGCATTAGATTATGAATTCCTAACAGCATATAAAATTCTGCTCTACACAGTAAACATTTATCTTTAAATAAGTACGAATCCCGCTTCGAATTTCATTTAGTAGGTAAGCAATGTGGATTTGAAATCAGATGAATATATATAACGATATTTGGTAATTATCTTAATAGAGAACACATTCCTTTATTAACTGCTAAACCACCGAGCAGCATAATTAATGAAAAGTTTTGTCAGATTACAGATGTATAACTAACATTTAAAGCATATATTTTATTTTTTTCCTCTCCTATAATACCCCGAGCTCACTTTACAAAAATGTCGGAACATTTTGTCGTAATCGAAACGTTGCTATTATAATTTCTTCTCAATTCAAGTGTAAAGGAGAAACTAAGCGCGGAAGAAACGAGTATTCTCGCAACCTAGCAGTTAACCAGAGTAGAAATCCTTTCAGGAAATAGATTGCAAAAGATATTAGAACTTCTGTTATGATAATTTGAAGTGGAGAGGTCGAAGCTACAACGATTAGCACGTTAGCCAATTTTTGACAGTTTAATTAGGAGTTTATCCACATGTCTCGTTTGGAGTGAAACATAATTAAGTATTGTGCGTGTTCCCAGTATGGAACTATTCATGCTGGTAGTTCAACCCTTATCCCTTTAACGACAAATAAATATTTTTTATTACTACAGAACTGTTCTTATTGATTTCCACTTCGTCATGGCAGCAGATGATTCCTAATCACAGAAATACTACAGAGTGATATCGGTTTTCCAGAATTCCATCCACGAAACTTATATATGCGACAAAGTTTGAAAAAGGATTTTCAAGAAAAGTCCAATTTCTGAAGTTTCAAAACTATTGTAATTACTAATATGCTTATTTAAAAGTGGTACCAATAAATACCATTGTATGTATATCCTATGGAGGTGGTATGAATGTGGAAAGGTTAGTAAAACTAAGAATTATTATTTCTGCGGTCTCTTTTTAAGATAGACATTTGAATTTTTTATTAAAGAATTTTTTATTTAAGAATTTTTGCATAGTTTTTAAAAACATGTAGTAAATATATTTTAATGCATACAAATTAAAATAAATATATTTTGAATACAACTATTTCGTAATTAATTATAACCTCCTCTAGCGATGCAATAAAATGGGATTTTAGGAATTATGGAAAGAGTATTTTATAATAAGAAACCTCTGTGTATATTGGCTACTGACTCAAGCGGCCATCGAGTTTAATCGCTTTTAAATTAAACTGCTTCAAATACAAGAATGGAATGAAATGAGTAGTAGACCTACAAGTGGTGGACCTAACCACTTGTACTTAATATTTTATGTAGTCAAAGAATACGAGATAAAATATAACTAGGATGTATGAAATGAAGAACAAACTTGTTTGTTGACGAACTTTCAACGCTTCAGTTACATGAAACGCAAATCCAAAGAGGGATGGAAAAAGGTACTTAATGTATCTAAGTTAAATGTCACTTGATAGTGGTTAAAAAAATTCTGTGTCTCCTAGAGTAAAAGATTGTTTACTTTTGTTACGAATTAAGTACTATTTTAACAGTATTGATTATGTATCTTTAAAATGTCGGGTCTAAGGTTTTGAAATGTTTCTTTCTCAAAATGTAATAGTCTAAATTTTCAGAATTGAAAGTTGAAAACGACTGCTAAAAATGCACTGGTAACTCATAAGATTCTTCTATCTTTTCTGTCTTTAACGGAAATCATTCTCTCTTTGCATTCTAAATTATTTCATACTAATAATCTTGTTATAATAATCGCACTTTCTTGCTTAATTGCAAAAATTTCAGCTGATTTTTAAGTACGTAATAAGTCCTCTGCTGTTAAACCTTATAAATCTGTCTTTTAAGAGATCTATCTAATAGGGTGAAAGTCTATCCAGACATAATTGTGTTGTATTTGTTGTTGTTGTTTCTAATGCCCCCCTGGCCAGAAGTATTCCAGACCAGGGTATATTTATTAAATATGTGCTATAAAGAAGTTTAAATGAAATGGATTACTTTCATTAATGTTTTTTAAAAAAGTAACTTCTTTTCAATGTACTAATGTTACATTATTCAGCAATTATTTTTTTTTCAGTTACTGCATCAACCTGTTTGACCATTATAATGATATACAAAATCAAATTCACTGTCTAAATAATAAAAAAGGTGTTGCTAACAAATTTCCCACTATCTATGAAAAATTAGTAATGTCGGGAAAAATATCAATAATCTTCGATTATTCGATTCTACTATTTTTAATACAAATATTGTTTGAAGCCTTTTTGTAAAACATTTCTGACGAAAATTTCTCTAATTTTCTTTTCATCTTACTTAAGGGAGACGTTGATGTCTTAGTCAGATCTAAAATAGTTCCCTTGTCTAATATTACTCAATCTATATTCAAGTACACATTGTGGTCACATACGCTGATAGGATCCTGGAATATTCGGAATAGCTAATACGAAAATTTAAAGAAATCCAACTTGAATCTCACGTTTTATCGCTACTTGGTAATATTTAATTACTCTATCTAGAAATATTGCATATGCTTTACACATATTTTACTTCAAAATATTGAACGCGATTCTTATAACTTGTTTAATTTAAACTGTCAACTTCTACAATAATTATCACATAAATTCTTATTATTACACATTTTGGTTAAAATTTATTGAATAGTTCCAAGTAACGCAAATACAAAAGTTAATATGAAAATGCTGTAGTGCAACCCACATATAAATGTTGTACACGTATATTCTAATAAAACATTCTTTTTGTACCACAAAATATAATATTCAGAACTGCTTTAAGTAACTTATTCAAAAATTAACTCTTATCCCAGATGATGCGGTTGTCTTATACGTGTTTACTAAAGTTAGTATTTAATAAATCTTGTTTTGTGGAAATGAAATATTATTTGAATTTTGGAAAGAAAAAAAATATTTGCTTTTAAACCGACGACTGTAAACAATTTTGTTATTGTGGGCTTTTCTGGTAAATTTAAGAAAAATTAGGAACTTATTTATTACATTCGAAGAGTTAATATTGTATAGATATACCAGTAAGGATGTTTTTCTCACAGGAATTTAATAATGCATAGAATTCAATTTTTATTTCAGTAAAGCTTTAATATGCAAAGGAAATAAATGCTTATCGATTAAAGGAAATGCCACTCTTTCAAACAAATGTCTTATGTGTGTGGAACGGAAATTTAATAATAAATTAGATCGAACGTTGCATTTTTAATATTCACTTTCGAAAAAAAAAATTTTTTTGAAATATGGGTATCAGAGAGAAATGAATGTTCGAATTAAAATTTACATATTCAAAAGAATGGAAGAAAAATTCAATAAATCCAAGCGCTTCAAAAGCCATTAAAATTGAATAAAATTTTTCATTGAAAACATTTTTTGTTCATAAAGTTCATTAATTAATAGAATGTTGCGGCTGTTTAGACATCTGTTCTGAACAAAATTTCCTTCGTTTAATAAATTAAAGTGGACATTCTTCGTAAAACATGGTGCAGGAGACACAGTATTAACTTATTAGAAAATCTAGAGAGATATATCACTGCAGAAATAACTAAAGCGGAAAGAAAATATTTTATTTAATTTTTCAAAATAATTTTGTGTAAATAATGGTCACAAGTTCAAGTTCTAATGAATCCTAGATCATACGTTAAAACATTATTTGTTTGTTTCCAAACGTATGTTATCGCAACTCTAATTTAAAAGGAATTAAAATACGTACTCCAGGAAAATGTCTGCAATTCATAGCTGTTCTAACTTATTCCATATCAAAAATTTCCATATAATGCAGAAAGAAAAACTTTTATTTAATTTTCGAGATAAGTTTGTGTAAATTATGGTCACAAGTTCAAGTTCTAATGAATCGTAGATGATATTCCCTAATTTTAAAACATTATTTCTTTATTTCCAAGCGCATGTTATCGCAACTCTTATTTAAAAGGAATTAAAATACTCCAGGAAAATGTCTGTAATTCTTAGATGTTCTAAATTATTCCATGTAAATCAATTCCATATAAAGCAGAAATAAAATATTTTATTTAATTTTTCAAAATTATTTTGTGTAAATAATGGTCATAAATTCAAATTCTAATGAATCGTAGATCATACGTTAAAACATTATTATTTTTTTTTTTACAAACGTATGTCATCGTAATTCTAATTTAAAAGGAATTAAAATAATCAAAGAAAATGTCTGTAATTCTTAGTTGTTCTAACTTATTTCATAAATAAAATTTCCATATAAAGCAGAAAGAAAATCTTTTATTTTATTTTTCGAAATAATTTTGTGTAAATAATGGTCACAAATTAAAGTTCTAATGAATCGTGGATCATACGTTAAAACATTATTTGTTTATTTCCAAACGTATGTTATCGCAACTCTAATTTAAAATGAATTAAAACAATCAAGTATAATGTCTGTAATTCTCAGCTTTTATAACTTATTGCATGTAAAACATTTCCATATAATGCAGAAAAAAAAACTTTTATTTAATTTTCAAAATAATTTTATGTAAATAATGGTCACAAATCCAAGTTCTAATGAATCATAGATCATACGTTTAAACATTATTTATTTATTTCCAAGCGTATGTTATCGCAACTCTAATTTAAAAGGAATTAAAATAATCAAGGAAAATGTCTGTAATTCTTAGCTGTTCTAATTTATTTCATATAAAACAGTTCCATATAAAGAAGAAATAAAATATCTTATTTAATTTTTGAAAATAATTTTGTGTAAATAATGGTCGCATGTTTAAGTTCTAATGAATCGTTGATTATACATTAAAACATTATTTGTTTATTTCCAAACGTATGTTGACGCAACTCTAATTTAAAAGAAATTAGTCTAGGAAAATATATGCAATTCTTAGCAGTTTTAATTTATTCCGTATAAAATAGTTATTGTCAAACCCGAATTAACATCATATAAATCTATGTCCAGTGTAGATCATACAAAGATGCAAACAAAAAGGCAGTAAAATTGTCAAAAAACTATTTTTTGAAAATATATTTCAAATTAGAATAATTTTTCGTTCAAAATATAAGAATAATTTGGAAATAAATTGAGAACTTAGACAAATGGGAGGTAACACGATGATTTAATACCTTGTTGCATGCCATTATATTCTGTCGTTTCAATTTACAGGAGTCACCCAGTCCAAGTATAAATCTTTTTCGCCTTCATAAGTTACGAAAAAATATGTAAATTTTGACCATAAAAAGGGAGTTAATAAAGATCTAGTAGAAATTTTCAAGAGTTTCTTATTTTCTCTACAGCATAACTTTTTTCTGTATCTATTGACAGCTTTTCTGTGACAACATTTCTCTGTATCTATTGACAACTTTTCTGTGACAACTTTTCTCTAATGTGTTCCGTAAGGCTCGTTTAAATTAAAAACAACTTAATTAAATTCAAAGCATACAATGCCTCAGAAATTCCATTCTTATTATTAGCGAACGTATGAGGGATTCAGTAGGAGGGAAACTCAACACAGTTAGAGAGGAAAGATATTTATCTCAGGCTTTGATCTAAAAAACGTTGTATTTCCGTTTCCCCTTTTGCACTAAATTTTCCCGGACCCCGATTTCAACAGCTGCACTGTCTTAAGACATGCACAATACAAGCATGCTTACTATGGTGTTATTTTTATGAGTTACACAGTTCAGCTGTTTACCACCCAGAAGAGCCTCATTTATTTCAGTTTTTGACCGCTTTGTAACACCTTTTTTCAGGAAAAGGGTTTAAATTAGATCCAAAGAGATTTTGAGAAGAGCAGACATATTTATATTTTTAGTAAGCATCTCTCTTCATGCTCATCTCATTTCACTTTTTATAGCTTAGAAGTTTTAATATTGATTGGAGAAAGTGGCTTAGAATTATTGTTTTTGAAATGCACAGGCTTTCAAAATATATTTTCAAGTAACAGTTTGTGGTAAGTATTGCATAAAATGAGCCTGGTATAGATCTATGGGTTTTGTTATACCGTGCGTATCTTCCCAAGATTATATACATGTTACACATTTTTTATGGATAAATATGATATATATGCTAATTAGTCCAAACCTCATATTACTGAGTAAGGTGTATTGCATAAAATTTGCCTTTCATCGATCTATGGTTTTTGTTATAACATGCGTATCTTCCCAAGATTATATACATGTTACACATTTTTTATGGATGAATATGACATATATGCTAATAATTCAAACCTCATATTAAAGAGTAACGTGTATTGCATAAACTAAGCCTTTCATCGATCTATGTTTTTTGTTATAACGTATGTACGTATCTTATGCTTCCTAAGATTATATACATGTTACACATTTTTTATTGATGAATATGGTATATAAATTAGTAATTCAAAACCTCATAATTTAATTGAGTAACGTGTATTGCATAGAATAAGCCTTTCATCGATATACGATTTTGTTATAACGTATGTACCTTCAAAAGATAGTACTCATGTTACACATTGTTTATGGATGGTATGAAATATGTGCTAATAAGTCAAAACCACATAATATTACTGTGTAACGTGTATTGCATAAAATAAGCCTTTCATCGATCTATGGTTTTTGTTTTAACGTACACATCTTATACTTTCTAAGGTTATACACATGTTACACATTTTCTTTTTCACGAAGGAATATGACTTATATGCTAATACGTCAAACCTCATATTATAGAGTAACGCGTATTGCATAAACTAAGCCTTTCATCTATCTATGGATTTTGTTATACCGTATGTAGTATCTTATACTTCCTAAAATTATACACATGTTACACATTTTTTATGGATGATTATGGCATATAGTAAATTACTAATTCAAAACCTCAATATAATTGAGGAACATGTATTGCATAGAATAAGCCTTTCATCAATCTATGATTTTTGTTATAACTTATATACCTTCCTAAGATTGTACGCATGTTACACATATTTTATGGATGAATATGAAATATGTGCTAATAAGTCAAAACCTCATAATATTACTGAGTAACGTGTATTCAATAGACGTGAATTTCGATAGTTAGAATATTCAATTCTCGGACTTTCCATATGATCCTAGTATATACACTCTTCACGCAAAAAGTAATTCTATTTAAAAAACATTTCTTGTGTTACAAATAAAAAAATTAGCTAAATGTGAAAAGTTTAATTTTCTTCACAAGCACCAAGACATACTTTTGCAAAATTAAACTTCTCTGCGGCAAATACTTGGTTTGTTTTTCTCCACACATTGCTTCGCAATCCGACGGGTACACGGTTAATAAAACACTTCACGTGCGGAGATGGGGGGAAAGTAAAGAGCTGTTACCCAGAGCAAATTTACACGCAAAGTTTTCTCTTTCACATTTTAATGCGTTCAAAATGTAAAAGCGGAATTGCATTTGTAATTTAGATTGCAACTGAAGAGTTGTTTATGTGAAAATGCGTACAAAATATTCCGGGAAAAGAGATAAATTTCAAAGGATATCTTTGTGAAACGTGGAAATTTTAAACCTCCTAGTTTAAAATGACCTTCTTTACAAACGTGCAAATGCATTTTAGTATACGAACTACGAAAAAGCATTTTATTATGCAATGAAATGGAAGCTCTTTTATGTTACTGAAAACCATGTGTAATTTTGGATGAAATCAGTGGAATTTAGATAGATTGTTTAAGTAAATTTAATTTGCAATGTAATAAAATGTTTTCTCATGAAATTTGTAAGGAGGCATTGACAGCATGTTTTTAAAAAAAATTAATAATTTATTTATTTCTTGTGAAACAAGTAAACAAGATTCTTTCTGTTAACAGATTTAATTAAGTACGAACATCCCTCAACACGTTCATTTTGTATAAATAACAGAATACCTACTTATGACTTGCTTGTAGTCTTTTCCAAAAGAAATCAACTTGCTAGTATAACGTTTGAGATACTAACAGATAATATGTTTGTTCTCAGAATGCCAAAGTGGTTGGCATTGTTCTTTTTCAAACCCAGTTTAGGAAGTTTAGTTAAAAATACATTAAAATTGCAATAGATGAAAAATAGTTTATTTGATATTTAAAATAGTTTATTTGATAAGTAAATATACCTTTAGGTGAATTTAACATCTACTAAGATTTTCTAGATAATTATACCTATTTGTCTTTCGTTCTACACAAAAAAATTGCTTATAAAAAATACAGTGACACGTGATTTCTTCCCATCTGTTTCGAGTCTTTAATAACAGGAGAGCGATAATTTTTTCAATAGGTTTGTTAGCTGGCTGATAGGGCTATTTTTACTAGACTAATAATTAGACCGGGACCTACTGTTTAAAGCCATTTCCAAATGACTACAAACTTCCATGCCAATAAAGGGACTAGAACTCACAGACTCTGGTGCCTAAATCTAGTGCTCTAGCCAATCGGCCATTGTCCGGCCATTTTTTCAGTAAGAATTATATAATAAAAAAAATACTGCTTTTTATTGGTCACATTTCTTCTAATCAAACAAATTATAGATACGTCCATTCACGTATGAAGAGAGAGTTGTAACAGATTTGCTCTTCAGGGAATTAGAAAATCATTAAAAAATGTAGTTGTACCTACTTCTTAAAGAAAAAAACTTTCGTTGAATTCTATAAATAACTTGAGCAAGTTTCATATTTTATGTTTTAAAGAAGTATATGTAAAGATTCTGGAAATAAGTAGGTTTAAAATTTGAAAAGAGGCAATATAAAACATCTCTTACATGTATTACGTATAAGCAAATTTCTTAGAAATGTTCACTAAAATCTTGAATGTTTGAAAATATATCACATGCTAGCAGAAATTTTTTCTACTGTTTTAGGTATTCCTATTTAAAACCTATTTATCATAACCACAGTTTTTAGCTGTCCTTCGTCTTTTTACTACCTCTAATCTAAAATGTTTTATTAACAAGTGCTGTACTTGTCGGACTATAAGACGCACCTTAAATTTATGGGAGGATTTTTGGAAAATAATATATTGTTTTTTGTTAGTTTTATAAAGATATTTTCAATTTCTTACTTAATAAAAATAAAAAAAACATATATAATAAATGTATATTATATATATATATATATATATATATATATATATATATATATATATATATATATATATATATATATATATATATATATATATATATATATATATATATATATGCATATATAAGTATATATACACTGCTGGCCACCCAAATTGCAACACCAAGAAAGACAAGAGATATCGCAACAAAATTTATTTTGTAGATAACATGTTGACCAAGTATCAAATGATTAAATTTATAGACTTCTGTGAAGTGTGGTTCCTGCCAAAATCAGTAGCCAGAGTAGCCGCCATTGTTGGAGATCACCGCTGCCACACGCCTCGGCATTGATTTAAAGAGACTTTGCATGAGTTCTTGGGGTAGAGCAGACCAAGCAGCTTCCACACGTTGCCAAAGTTGATCTGCTGTGGCAGCTGGGGATGGAATTTGGGTCAATCGTAGAGCAACCATGGACCACATGTTTTCTATCGGAGAAAGATCCGGAGAGCGAGGCGGCCAGGGAAGCAATTCAATCTGGCGCTTGACGAAGAACCGTTGGACAATGCGTACCACGTGTGATCGCCCATTATCCTGTGGAAATATGGCTGTGGGCAAGCCCTGAAGGTAAGGAAGGACAACTGGCTCTAACACCTCGGAGATGTAGCGCTGGCTGTTTAAAGTACCGGTAATGCATACTAGAGGTGTGCGAGAGTGATATCCAATACCGCCCCATACCATAATACCCGGTGCAGGACCAGTGTAGCGGTGCATAACGCAGCTGTTCAGCATCCTCTCTTCACGGTGTCTCTAGACTCGAATGCGACCATCGTGGTGTTACAGACAGAAGCATGACTCGTCAGTAAAGACAATTTCATTCCATTCTGCCGTCCACATCCCTCTGTCATCGCACCATAGACGGCGGAGACGTCTGTGGTTCTGCGTCAAGGGTAGACAAAGTAATGGACGTCTTGCGGACAGACCACTCTGCTGTAAACGGCGTCGAATGGTACACGCAGACACTGGATTATGCGTTAGAGACTGCATGTGCTGTGCTATGGTTCGTGATGTGACTGAGCGATCCGTCACTGCCATGCGCACAATTAGCCTGTCATCACGTGAAGTGGTGCGCTGAGGTGGATGCGATCGAACACGCCGGTCCGTCGTACCCTCCTGTATCCAACGATCACATATCCGCATTACAGTTGTTTGGTTTCGTCCAACACGACTACCGATTACCCTGAAAGATAATCCACAATCTCGGTAGGCCACTATCCTTCCTCTGTCGAACTCGGATACTTGATCAAAAGATGATTGCTGTTTTCGACGAGGCATAATTGATCGTTTTTTTGAAAAAACCACAAGAAAATCACAATTGCCGAACTTGAAATCTCCAAGTCTTAAATAGCGCTTTGAAGTGGCGCCCCAGGCGCGGGTGATGTGCGTCTGCTCTGAAATTCTAATCATTTGCATATCTCACCTCCGCTAATGCATGTTGTAAATTTCATGTTATTTGCATGTTTCCTTCAGGGTATTGCATTTACAGTGGCCAGCAGTGTATATATATATATATATATATATATATATATATATATATATATATATATATATATATATATATATACATATATATATACATATATATACCGGGTGGTTATAATTGAACTTCCCCTATAAACGGCATCCTACAGCGCAAACGAGTGAACGGATTGCAGCGAAATTTTGTATATGGGCTGAACACGAGATGCGGTGAAGGAATGTAGTTCCAAAATGTCCACCAGAGGGCGCCTTTTTGGGAAAAAAACATCAAATTTAACAAAATACACGACCAAAACGGAATATATAAACAATTTGAACGTTTATTGACTAGTTTCTGATCACCTTCTTATCGAACCACATTTAAGTAAAGATAAGGGAATAAATAACAGTACGTCTTTGCTGTTTAAAAAAAAAAAGTTCAGTTTGCAGAAACAGGTACAGATTGAACACACTGTCCATCACCTTGTATCTTTGCAGGTGACTGACAGTGGTCACATTGAGCACTTCTCCTTACATCGTATAGACACGATTATCAACTGCTCATCTTGTGACATTTCATCATAATCTGTACCTGTTTCTGCAAACTGAACTTTTTTTTTTAACAGCAAAGGCGTACTGTTATTTATTCCCTTACCTTTACTTAAATGTGGTTCTATAACAAGGTGATCAGAAACTAGTCAATAAATGTTCAAAATTTTATATATTCCGATTTGGTCTTTTATTTTGTTAAATTTCACGTTTTTCCCGAAATGGCGCCCTCTGGTGGACATTTTGGAACTAAATTTTTTTTCGAAATTCAGTGAGCGCATGTGGTGTATAGCCCATATACAAAATTTCGTTGCAATCTGTTCACCCGTTTTCGCCGTAGGATGCCGTTTATAGGGGAAGTTTAATTATAACCACCCGGTATATCTTACTATTAACAGCTGAAGGTAAACAAATGTTAGTTTGTCAGTCAGCAGACACGGAGACGGGCTAATCTCGTGAAGCAAGCATAGCAGGATATCGCGACTGGTACCGATATCCGCGGACGGCCGAGACGCGTGCACTGATGCTATCCTCAACTTTCAAAACTTTAAACTTTTTAAATTATTCAATTAAAGCCTCCGAACTCGATAGAAGAGGTGAGCAGAAACAGCTGACATTCCGGGTGGGCCAGCTCCTTTCCGTTTTGCAAATGTCCACTATTTTCATGCATGCAAAATTGAACTTTTTCGTCCTCCAATCGACAAATTTTTTATTTCCATGTGTTTTGCAACTCTTCATCTTTAAGGATACACACATTTTTATAAATTTAAAAATGTTTTTCATTGCAAACTAAGATTTTTCCCCAAAGCAGTTTTCCGAATTTCACGAAATCGACAATTTTGATGGACAAATATTTCGGTTTTCTGCATTTATTAATGTCAATTTTACGATTTATCGGCATTTGCTAGATGTTCAGCTTCCAAAATATGCCAAATACATTCAATAAAAAAAAAGTTTTCATTCTAAAAGAACGTACTTGCAAAACTCACTTTTAACTGAATGCCGAGTTCGTAATTTTTCGACTTATTATTTTACTCACTAATAATTCCAGCAAGTTCGTGAAATGTGTTTCTAATTTATGAGCAACTGATAGGATTCTTCCACCACCAATTTTGAATTCGTCAGAACTGTCTTTCTATATTTTTAAGCACTTTTTCCACCCGGGATTAATATTTACATTTGGCCTTACCACGATACACCTGCCATCTTTATCAAATGACTGTGTGATGTCGTGGCGCAGTGCTATCGCGCTGACATGGTAAACCCTACGTTACGTTTTCGGTCCTAGGTGGTGCTGCATTTTCTAATTTTCCTAATCTTGGTGTTGTTTGTTTTCCCCCGCGGAACTCTGCAATCATCTTATTACGAATTGTTTGACCCTGCACAGGGCCTTTTTTCTTTTATTATGCGAACTTTCCATCTTGTTTGCTGAGGGCCAATTTTTCCGTAACTTTATAATTAATAGTAACTTATTTTCTTTAAATTTTTTAATTCTTTATTTTATTCTTAATTTATTTAATCTTAATATATTTCTAATTTTTATATTTATCTTACCCTTCTAATTTTTGAAGGTTTTAAACTTAGTTTTCATATTAATGTAACTGGTAACTTTAAATTTAATTTAACTTAATAATTTTTTCTATTAAGCACATATACATTGATAATAAGCACCTTGCGACAGGAGTTAAAAATCAATAGACCCAGGAACTTTACTCTTCAAAAGAAAATCTGCTCAGTTGCCAAAAGGAAAAATTATTAGCTGAGAACGAGTCATTTAATAATTGAAATCCTGAAATAATTTTAAAGTACCAGAAATAATTTTAGTTTTAGGAAATGAGAAGTTAAAACCTTTAGAATTTTTTCTAATTGAATGAATTTCTTTTTTGTCTAAAAAGCAAAATTTGAAAACGGAAATCTGAAAAAAATTTTTCAAAAGCCAAAAACCGAAATTTGAGAAAGAAAAAATTTAAATTATTATTTCGTTTTTTAAAAATTCTAATATATTTTTAAAAGTGATTAAACGGTTTTTAATCTTTAAGAATTGAAACTATTTCATTTTAAATCGAAAAACAACACATAGGGTTACCACACAGCAAGTATATATATATATATACACCGGGTGGTCATAAAGAAACTTTGCCGATATATGGACCTCTAGCGGCTGTTCTGTTCAACCGATCGAGACGAGATTTCAGATATAGCTATTCAGAGGTATGGGCCCGGGATTCTATGAATGGAAACATAGTGGTGCTCACGGTTACGGTTATAGGTACACAAGCTCGAAATTTTCAAATAGCAACACCCACTTTTTTCCCTCGAAAAATGCTCAGGGCATGTGAAAACCCTAGAGAGCAATGGAACGGCACGTGTATCACAAAAGACGGACTCGTTACGCGCGCACAAAAATCAGCTCTGCGAGCGGCCAACACGATCGGGGCGCACGGAGGAAATTTTCATATGACAGAGGCTAGAAACTAATCACAGAACGCCGTTCGACAGATATTCAACGTAGAAAACCGATAAAAACTCTCTGATCGTGTTTTTGTTAGCCATTCGCAGAGCTGCTTTTTGTGCGTGTATAACGCGTACGTTTTTCGGAATACATGTACCATTCCAAGGCTTTTTAGGGTTTTCGCATGCACTGAGCATTTTACGACGGGAAAAAGTGGGCGTTGCAATTCGAAAATTTCAAGTTTCTATACCTATACCCGTAACTGTGAGCGTCACTGTGTTCCCGTTCTTAGAATCCTGAGCTCATACCTCTGAATAATTATATCTGAAATCTCCTCTCGATCGGTTAAATGGAACAGCCTCTAGAGGTCCATATATATGAAATAAAATATTCATTTTATTTTAATGTTACCGCAACCCAATTTTAAGTCCTTTTTTTATGTTAAAAAGGTTCTTCTTATGGTCCGAAAAATACGGTATTTTCTCCACAACAATAAATGTTTGGTGCAAAAATATTTAATATCTGTTTCATCAAGATTTAACTTTATAAACTTCTATATAGAATGTCTTCTAGGGGAAGTTATCATACCCTTTTTCCGTTTATCAATATTTCCACAGCCCAAAATATAACTGGTTCATATAGGAGACATTTTTGTTTTGAACTATACTGATAATCATGCCATCAAACTATGTGATATCTTTACCATTAAACTTCAAATACCATATGTTTTAGACCATACGACGTACCGGACGATAAGACGCACATCAAATTTATGGGAGAATTTAAGAAAAGAATATATTGTATTTTGTTAGGTATATAAAGGCAATTTCAATATCTTACTTAATAAAGATTAAAAAAATATATAATAAATATAATAAATAATATATATAAAAATATATAATATATATAATAAATATATATAATTTATTTATATAAAATACTAATTTTATTTTAATGTTACCATCGGACTATAAAACGCAAATCAATTTTAAGTCGGTTTTCATTTTTTATAAAAAGGTTATGGTAATTCAATTTAAAGCTCAAAAGTGTGAAAAAGTGTAATATAACGTTTTTTTTTCTCTGTGTATAAGTATCCGCAAGCATTCCCGTATTTTTCTCGAATTTTTAACTTCGATATATGTCTGTTATTTACATTCCAGACAATTTTATCCTATTATCTTTCCTCGAGACAGAAGGCAAACTGCGTTTATAAATCCAATTGCTGTCAAAATTTTAACAAATAAATTTTTTTCAGCACCCTTTGTTTATCATTCGACGCTCATATTTCTTGAGGAATTTCATTCCGCTAAGTAAACACACCATTGTTTTCTACGGCTATTAAACAGAGTGTTGAAGACAGTCCCTTGCGTTTATATTAAAGTGGGAAGTATCGCAAACCGAGCGCGCTGCTTGTCAGATGTTTAATGTCATATCCGAGCCTGACATTTAACGGATGATATCAGCTCTGCAGGGAAAATATTTTCCGCTACTCCACCAGAAGCGTCTTAAATTAAGCAGCAAAAAACGATCCGACGCAAGTAGTCAGTGGGGGAAAAAGACAACTGGAGAGCAACAGTAAATATCCCCAGATATTGTCTTAGAAGTCTCAGGTCTTGTAGTAAAAATATTATCCGGCGGGACAGAATTTATGAAATTTGGGTCGGCGATATATACATACATACATACATACATTCGCCCTCTAAAATACGACATTCAGCAAATTGATCCAAAAGACGAGCTGTCCGAGCACGTGACTCGGGTTTAAAATGCTCGAGGAGAAGTTCCCAAGCCTTTTTCCCATCATCGATATTAGTTATTAAGGACCTATATTCAGGGAATACGTTGAGGAATACATGTAAGTCTACTCTTCCCTATTATTAAAGTCTCTAACAAGTTTTAAATTCTCTTTGGTTGGAGCCGTTTTTGTACCTTTAATAATTTTCCAGCAGTGACGATACATAAGTACTGATTGATGTTCTCGTACCAAGTGATATAATTGTCACGATGCAAGATCTCAATAGGCTGTTACTGAGCTGCCATAATTAAAGCTGAAGTTTAATAACGCAGTTGGGTAAGTCTCTCAGTTTGAGCGAACGATAAGCTAAAAGATAAATGCTAACAGCTAAGAGCTAACTAGCTAACTAGAAACTCCCATCCTCACTCCTATGTCGCTGTCTGAACACAGATTCATCCTACCTTATATATATAATAACTTTTGAAATGAATCTGTATATTGCAAAAGTTAACAAGAATATAAACTAAATTTAAATTATAATGATGTTAGTAGGTAGCGTAGCCACGCTTTCTTAAATCTCGTGCGATTAATTTGAATTCTGGTTCAAACTGAAACACTGTAAAATTTAAATACCGTAAAGCAATCGAGTAGATCGAGTGAAGTTGTCAGGGTAAAAAAAAAAAAAAACTGGTCTATTCAATTCCATAGTTTTTCCTAACACGGCTATCCCTGTAAACGGCCTTATTTTGTTCATAACCAATTATATACTCCGTAGAGGCAATGGTATGGAAGAAACCTCTTTTCGACGGCCAATTCTCAAAACGGCCACTTTTTTTCGGAACCATTACTGCCCACCATAGAAAAATTTCTCTCTCTTTCTCTCTCTCTCTCTCTCTCTCTCTCTATATATATATATATATATATATATATATATATATATATATATATATATATATATATATATATATAGATACGCGACACTGGCTCAGTATTATCCTTCTATATAGATCATTTAATTCGTAGTCAGCTTTTAATTTCTATCTATCTATGTGGTTTCAAAGGCAAAATACAATGTTCCCCCTTCCAAAGAATATGTGCATACGATAGAAATGAATAACAATTGTAAATAGTGTCAGTTTAAAGAACCAATAAATAATATAATTGCAAACATGATTGATAAAAAAGACAGTAAAAAATGATAGGAAACATCCTTAGTTATTTCCCCTTTGACCAATAGTATCGGGGCTAGAACAGCTTGAAGCAGTGTGAAAAACCTGTTACATGCTATGATGTTATACGTCTTAAAATGTGTTTCAGCTTATCCCTACAAGGCAATTTATAAAGTCTAACTAAAAAAGGGTTATTACATCTCAAAAAGGGTTATATCCCTACTTTCTCTTAGGTTCACATTTTTACTTAATGTATTAACTTATTTTTTTCTGAGAACTAGCTTCTCTGGTAATCATGGCAAAGAGTAATTCTTTCTCCCGTCTAGATTCAAACGCACCACATTGAGCATACCCATAAATCTTACAAACTTCAATCCAGATCCTTTCATGCGTGCTCAAAATTGACTTAGTTATTCCATTAATTTTAGTTACATACTAGTAAGCAAATATCTCTAATATAAAAGTGTTAGAAAATTGAAAGTCGAGGAATTCAAAATTTTCTTTTGTTAATCAGTTCGTAAAATAAAGTGCATTATAATTGCTGATTTACCGTAAAATTTCTAGTTATATTAATTGGACATAATTTTCTTTTAAAAATAACCAATTCAAAATACAATGCACAAACGACTGTACAGGACATAAAACTGAGACGGTTAAAATTTCTCTTTTAATTATTTTATTGGGAAAATAAAATAAACCACAACAAGATGCAAAAGTTATGTACTCGCATTTCTATAAATTGCAAAAACTAAATTAATAAGGATAGAAAAAAAATTCTGCCATATTTTTATTAGTTAAATAAATATATGATATTTAGTTTTAAATTAATTTTTTCTACAGAGAGAAAAATATTGCTCGGCTCCACGTTTGTGCAAAAGGAAGCGTATTTTGAAGTTTTAGATGAATAATAAGGTTCTGTAAGAATTTAAGACAAAGAAAAGATTTTTATTCTGGAAAAAGATGAGTATTCCTTAATTAATACGCACTAATGAAGACATAAAAAGTAAATTTTGATGAAACAGCATTTTATAAAAATTCTGTCATGGTTATTACCTAAGTTCGATATAAAACGATGAATTTAATTATTAAAGTTCATTTTATGCATATTTAATAAAGGGAAACTAGCTTTAAATAAAATATATTTATCTTTTAAACCAAATTTTAGCTATTTATCTTTATTATATTATCTTTATTATATTATATTATCTTTATTATATTATCTTTTAACCTAATTTTCGCTAAACATGATAAAACGGGTTTTAGAAGTAAAATGTTTAATTACAATATACAGTGCTGGCCACTGTAAATGCAACACCCAGAAGGAAACATGCAAATAACATGAAATTTACAACATGCATTAGCAGAGGTGAGATATGCAAATGATTAGAATTTCAGCGCAGACGCACATCACGCGCGCCTGTGGCGCCACTTCAAAGCGCTATTTATGGCTTGGAGATTTCGACGATTTCAAGTTCGGTAATTGTGTCTTAATTGTGGTTTTTTAAAAAAAAAACGATCAATTATGCCTCGTCGAAAACAGCGATCATCTTTTGATCAAGTATCCGAGTTCGACAGTGGAAGGATAGTGTATAGAGATTCTATGCTCACTTCTACCCAGACCTGGGTGTATATAATTTGAAGTGGCTCTCTATTTGAATTTGAACCACACACAGTTTGTACATGAAACAATGTTTATTGAATTCGTTCCACATATAATTGGCTTTACAGCAATAAGCATGCGTACTACTTGTACGGAATGTATAAACACAGCTTTCAAGAACAATATATTTTTATACTCACGAACAGTAAGTCAAACCAGCAGTACTGCCATGTAAACTTCTGGCCCGCTAAGCACTAGCGCAGGATAACACCTTTTCAACCTTAACAACCTCTCCTTTCTCATTAATGACGCTGCGTGGTATTTATACTAAGCGCGTATGCCGAAATTAGCATATCTAAAGCAGCTTCTTTAATTCACTCAAAAGTTCGATTCTTGTGAATCGAATCTTGTGTATACCTTACACTGGCCTCCCTCGAAAAAAAAAAATTAGGTAACTGAGGTCTGAACGGCTTCAGTTAACTAATTGAAAACGCGTGCTGGTCTGACTTTTTACATAATGGGTGGCAAAGCCAAAAAACCTTCCACACGTTGTGTGGGGGAAAAACGCCACTACCATTTTACAAAACTAACCCCGAAGGGTCCAGGTGACACCATCACACAGTGGATTTGCAGAGTTGCGGATACTGGGCTGGCCAACTGCGCCTTGTTCCTCATGAATGCAGAAACTTCTTTGCACCAGTCTGTCCAATCCGTGGAACCTCTCTTGATGGTCGCAGTCCTAGTAAAGGGGTTCGTTGACCGTGTGGGCATCCTTCGTGCAGCAGGTCGTTGGTCCTGAGACGCTGGTCCGGCTTGACGATGGACAGGAGGTCTCTTGGGAGGAGGCCAACCTTGCTGGGCGGCAGAAATCTTCCGTTTCCTGTACTCATGCAAAGGAACTTTAAAATTGTCATTCTTCCTTTTGATAACCTTGTGTACCTTATCAGCGACGCATTCCTCCTTTGATGGAGTTTTTGTAGTGCACACTTTACCTTTCTTCGTACTTTTGCTTGTATCGGTATTAAATTTTAATGCAGATTCTATTTTTTCAACAACCTGACTCTGCTTTTCGTATTTGTGCTTATACGACTTCTTGTTTACCGCCTTAATTACTACAGTATTAGCAGTTTTAATGCTGGAACCTGAAGGCGCTTTTTCACGTTTTTTATCCCCCTTAACTTTAGTTTTATGCTCTTTTGACGAAAAAGTCTCTTTGAAACTTGCGACATCAGAATCGTTATCATTTAAATTCTTTAACACTGCTTCAGTTTTAGGAAGATTAAGCTTTTCGTACTGGTGCGTTTTAATGCAACCTGCGTCTATAACTTCCGAAGCATCAGCTAAACTACTTACAGTATAACTCTGTGTCAACTTTTCATCCTGACTCTCAGTATGGTTTTCATGTACTTTATTTAAAACCATATTATCAACCTGGCCTACACAATCCCCATTCGGCTGGGAACTTGAAATAATATCATTACCTAGCGAGTTCCTAATATCGTTTAAAGAATTTTTATTATCGTCAACTAATAAGTATTCACTAACTGCCGTAACGCATACTTCGTCATCTACTAAATTTCCTTCATTAACAGATGTGTGAATATCATCTAAAATATCAGGTATAGCATTAATAGAAGTGTCAGATGATTTATCTTCTAAACCACTAGCATTAGTATCGGCACTATTTTCAGAAATTTGTACTGGAATTACCGCATTATTCCAGCTAGACTCACTTTCTTTATAAGCCACAAAAATACCCTGACTTTCACTATTCTCAAAATAATGATTACTGAACGGACAAAATAATACATTTGACCAAACAGTTTCAACAGGTTGAACCATATCATGTGGATCAACTTGCCAGTGCAAGTAAGGTGCTTCCATATTATTTACTTTAAGAGCACTAATTTCATTATAACGCCGTGCGCTTCTATTATTTTGCCTGCGGTACTGCTTACGGTGCTGGTTTGAAACTCGCGAAAAATTTTGGCGCGGCTGTATAAAACTTCTCGTACCTGAATGACGGTACGGGGTAGCGAAGAAATGCCTATTGTCATGTTTAGCTAAAGCTTGAAGGAGGGTAACCTTGCTTGTAATTGTTTGATTATCTAAAAAATCTTGAACACTTGGCTTCAAACGTTGGATAACTATTTTTAAGATTACCGCTTCCGTTACCCCTTCTAAATATTCCTCACACTTGGAAATCTTTTCTGTAGCAAAATCTAACGCAGACTCACCTTCACGTTGCCATAGCGAATAAATTTCCGCTTCAATTTCACTTTGATTAAAGGTCTTTGGAAAAACGCTAAGAAACTGTTGCTTGAATGACGAATAGCCAAAAATCAGATTACTGCTTTTCATACACGTGTACCACTGATATGCACTACCTCTTAAAGCGGCTAGAGCAATTTTAAGTTTATCCCCCTCTGGGGTGCATTGTTGCTGAAAGTAATGCTCAATTTTCTTTAGGAATTGGCTTGAGGGGCCGCCATTGAAGGTGGCTTCGAATGGCGCAAAATGCTGAACCATAATTACCCGAGGAAAATTTCCAGCAGGATTTTGTTCTACAACACTCATTTTTTAATAGTATATAAGTACTTGCAACAATTTTATCAATATACGTACACAGTACACAGTTTTTAATTTCAATTATGTTGTTCGTTACAAATTTAACGCTAACTACCAGGGTATATATATTTTCGGGCGCCAGTATAGAGACTCTAATCTGGGGGCACTCTATTTGTATTTTATACAAATACAGTTTATACATGAAACAATGTTTATTGAATTCGTTGCACATATAATTGGCTTTTACAGCAATAAGCATGCGTACTACTTGTACGGAATGTATAAACACAGCTTTCAAGAACAATATATTTTTATACTCACGAACAGTAAGTCAAACCAGCAGTACTGCCATGTAAACTTCTGGCCCGCTAAGCACTAGCGCAGGATAACACCTTTTCAACCTTAACAACCTCTCCTTTCTCATTAATGACGCTGCGTGGTATTTATACTAAGCGCGTATGCCGAAATTAGCATATCTAAAGCAGCTTCTTTAATTCACTCAAAAGTTCGATTCTTGTGAATCGAATCTTGTGTATACCTTACAAGTGGCCTACCGAGATTGTGGATTATCTTTCAGGGAAATCGGTAGTCGTGTTGGACGAAACCAAACAACTGTAATGCGGATATGTGATCGTTGGATGCAGGAGGGTACGACGGACCGGCGTGTTCGATCGCATCCACCTCAGCGCACCACTTCACCTGATGACAGGCAAATTGTGCGCATGGCAGTGACGGATCGCTCAGTCACATCACGAACCATAGCACAGCACATGCAGTCTGAAACGCATCATCCAGTGTCTGCGCGTACCATTCGACGCCGTTTACAGCAGAGTGGTCTGTCCGCAAGACGTCCATTGCTTTGTCTACCCTTGACGCAGAACCACCGACGTCTCCGCCGCCAATGGTGCGATGACAGAAGGATGTGGACGGCAGAATGGAATGAAATTGTCTTTACTGACGAGTCACGCTTCTGTCTGCAACACCTGCAACACCTGCACGCTTCTGTCTGCAATAGATTTTATTTAAGAATATTACTGCATATACGCTTTGGTATAAAAATATGATACAGTAGCTTACATTTTATAATTGTAAATGTAAATTTAGCCCGAGGTTCTGAGAAAGTTTGCATCTTGTGATATTCATTTAAAGTGATGCAACTTTATTTAACTCTCACTAATAGATTCGGGATGGTCATCCTATTATATTTAGCCTTCATGTTTGGTATTTTTTCAACTTGAAAATATTTTGAACTAGTGGTGCTGTAAGAGTTACTTGAATAATATGTACAAGTTTGATTGTTTGAAGATATTCTGTACATTTATACGAATTGGACTAGGATAACATAAAATTTTAAGCTTTATGGAAGTATTTATCATCTCTATATTTTTTTAATTATAATAAAAACATTCCTCTGTAAAAAATATTTTTTGAGAAAGTGCTGCAGTAAAGTCGCTTTAAATTACGTTTTTACGATTTCAAAAAGATTAGTTTTACATTCAAAGCTAATTTATTTCATCATTTGTTTTCTTTTCGTGTTCCGTTATTTATTTTCTGCGCTTTTCGTATTTCTCATTGAAGGCAGATTGGGATTATCTATTCCAATACTTTCCATTTTAACAAAATGTCGTTTCATGCATTATGTTGTACAACAAGCTGAAATTCCGCTCGGTTTTATCGTAGTATTTTATAGACGTCGACATAAATAATGTATGGGACTGTCCAGTAAATAATTGATGGTGTGATGATTTAATGTAAGCAATGTAGCTAAGTCGAATTTAAATATAAAACTATTCAGGTACCGTAAGATGGGTAAGATGGTACCGTAAGATGGTACCGTTACTTTGAGACTGCAGGGCTTACTTTGTGACGCATAGTAATTTTTTCGCATATTGGATCTTGCTCCGCGCCTGTGATACCGAATAGGCAAAGAACAGCGCCAACAGGTTGTTCAACACACAGAAACACCTTGTGGCTAGTGTTCGAAGCTCCTACGCGCCATTTGTCTTCGCTGGCCAGTCTATTGTTCAAACCTTTGTCAAGCTATTGACTCAAACTTCGGAAACTTTGTGTGCTGAAGGCTAACACGCGATACAACGAACTACCAGAAGTAGTTATTTTTATTGTCAATATGTTACTTAGATTGTGGAGCAATATAACTTTTGTGTAGTGATATTTCCGAGAGATATGAGAACATAACCTAAATATCGAAAGGTGACGGGGTTATTTGTGACACATTGACACTGTCACAAAATAACCCACAAAGTCGACCCACCTCCTCCAGCCGCTCGATGTTGCATTTTCCCGCTCTCTAAAATACCACTAGAGAGAAAGAAGTACTGACTATCTGGAACAAAACTACCCGAAGGACCAAAAAGTGCTGAAAAGCGAATTTCCAAATCTTCTCAAAGAACTGAAGGCTGCCCTGTGCACCCCAGGTCTTTTTTATATCAAAGATATAGATAAAGCTATTCAATATTTGTAATAGGTATATATAATTGTGTATCAAGCTATTGATAAGCGTTTTACTGTTTAACACAAAGTTGCCCCACTCGGCGGGGCAACTTTGTAACACATTTGAATTTGAATTTCTCAATAGCAATTAAAGATCCGGGTTAGCGCAATACATTACTGCGTAAGGAAAGGATGCACCAATGTTTTGCAATTGTTCGTTTTGGGCTGCTTTTAAAACTGATCGGCTTGCACAGGAAAAAACTTAAAATCTGTCAAGAAGTAACTACATCTTACGGTACACAAAAGATTTCCTCTTTGGATTCACTGACGTAATTTTAAGTAGGAACTATGTTTTAGAGATATTAACTTCGAATGAGAATGGGAAAAGTGCCATCCACGTGTGCTGTGGTCCCCCCCCCAAACAGTAACACGGAAAAAGATATTTTAGCAAGACCGCTAGTGACAGACCTTCCTTAAGGGTGCTGTGTACTATCCCTATTGGAATCACTCACCTTCATGTTAACCTATGGATAAAAAATGTCCAAGGATTGCCAACTTGGATTTATAATTTTTTTAAAAATTGTATTCCGTAATAGAGAGAGAAATTTTACACATTGGGTCATTTTTGATTTTTATAAAAGAATGCAAAAAAATATCTTAAATTTTAAATTATTCAGGGGAAAAAATCTGGTATAGTGTGTTTCAAAAGCTCATAAATTCATTTGGAGGGCGAAATTTATAAAATAAATCTCGTTGCAAGGTGTAGAAAAGTTCAGGCTATCTGAAAATACCATTTTTATTTGATTATTAGCATTTACGAAGCTGTAAATAGAAAGCAAATTTTCTCCATAGATTAACATTGAGGTGAGGGAATCGAATAGGGTAAGGGCCTGTTCACATAGGAGTCCGTTGCGTAGCGTTAAGGGAAAGATGACGTTGAGACAAAAATAAACCAATCATAGGCGTTAAAAATTTCATTGCTAATCGTTTGGAGGCCTGTGATTGGTTTATTTTCGTCTCAACGTCATCTTTTCCTTAACGCAACGCAACGGACTCCTATGTGAACAGGTCCTTAGAACACAGCAGCTTTAAGCAGAAACTTAAGCTATTGCAGCATCGCAGTGTATGATGCAGTTAGGCCAGTCAGCCAATCAGGATAACTTCTTATTCCCTTTATAAAAGCTATTACAATCAAAACTCTTTAAGCTTAAATAAACGGTCAATTCAATATATCATTAGAAGGCTATAAACCTAAATCCCCAAAGCTGCGCCTACAACATTAAGTGGTTAACATTTTACAGCGAATTAACATAGTGTCTGCAATGCATGTTTTAATGAGTCACATATTTGAAATTTAGTGCAAAAATATTCTTGTTGAGAAACACAAAGCTGGGGATAAGCGTAATTAATAGTAGTATTTTTGACTTTCAAAAGATCAATGAAAAGGTTTAACTCATGTATTTTTTGTGAAGAATATTATGTCAATACAAAGTTCAATATTTAGAGACCTTAGAAATCTGAGTATTATGTCAACACATCGAGAATCAAATGTCACATACTAAGTTATAACATACATAGTTAATTTATATAAATACAAACAATATATATATATGCGTGGTTGTAAATAAATTATATATACCTTGCATTTATATAAATAATGAAACAGCACATATGTAATCAGTGCCTTAGTAGTTTAAGATATACTCAATTACAACGAAATATTATTGCATTTATAATTTCTACTGAATATAAAATGAAGTTAAAAAATTGTAAAAGAAATAGGGAATAGTTCTTTAGATGGGTTGTTTAACTAGCATTATACTTATCAAGAGGAAGGGAAGCTTTGATAAAAATATATCTTGAAACTCCTTTTTTTAAAACCGATTTATGGGCTCCTGGGGGATTGCTCCACTGATGTCTTGCAAAACTTTTATGAAGGAAAAAATGGTTTCGAAGCAACTAACTCCGAAGTATTTTTGTCAAGTACGAACTAGAACGTTCACTTTTTGTAGATAACAGGCTACTCCCGTTAATATTTTTTCTATTTTTCCTAAAAGCTAACATATATAAAAACACATAGAATTTTGCAAGTGTATACATACTTCTTAGATGTACATATATTATGCATATTGCATATTTATGCGAAAATATGTATCTCTCTCTCTCTCTCTGTGTATATATATATATATATATATATATATGGTAAATTTTCTACACTTATGAATTATTTTTAATTTTTAATTAGTATGTTATATTTGTTTCATGCACTTTTTCTAAAATCTTCATTATTTATTTATTTTTATTTTTTTTCTCTTAATTTTATTATAAATGCTATTTTTTCAAATAATATTGATTTAACAATTTCTATTTTTTTAATTCTTATCTTTTTTACTTCCTTACTTTCATTCAAATTTTTCTTTATCGAGTAACTTTTTATGTATTTGCATCTTTTTCTTCCAAACAGTTTGTATTACTGTTCTAGTATTTTCCTCGCCTGGTTTATTTTTACCTATCATTGATTCACTTTTTTTTTTCTCCCAAGGCATTAATACTCACCTTTTATATGAAAAAATTCAGTTGACAATTCTCACTCTGTTATCTTTCTTTTATTGTGGAAACAGACAATGATATTTACCCAACTAATCACATAGCTATTTTATAGATTTTTAAAAAGTTTTCTGTGGGTCGACCCAATTTTTTGAAATTAAAATAACTTTTTGCGGAATTTGACCGAAATTGTTAGTATTTATTTACCACGAAACTGTAGGGCAGTGATGTCTCTTAAAGGAAAAAGTCTCACTAAAAGCGTAAACTCAGTTTGTTAGAAATATACCGCCTTTTTTGCTGGTAACAGAAATTCGTGGTTACTTACTACGTACATACAAATTCTAAACATCAGTTTGTCCTTCACCAGTATCATCATTTTGGCATCACTGTGATAGTTTCCAAACGGAATAAAGCAATTTTATTTCTTTAAGAGCTTTTGTATATTTATTATTATATAATCCTGAATTAGTAGGGTAGGTGCATTATGTTTTCGAGGTTATGTTTTGTTCTTGTTGTTACCCACCTTTGACTGTGGTATGAATGCTTTTTAATGTTCACAATTTCTTAAAAGTTTCGTTTTTGTGACGTTTAACACTTACTTGGAAGTAGATTATGGAAAATGTATTTCAGTGTTTTTTTTTGCCTAAAAATACAATTTTTAACAAAAATATATACCCTATATAACAAAATATATACCCTAATATATACCCTAAACCTAAATATATACCCTATATAACAAAATATATATATATATATATATATATATATATATATATATATATATATATATATATATACCTGTTTAATAACTTGATTCGTTGAAACCGATTCACGTATAATTGGACTCTAAAATACTGAATTTTAATTATTTAATTTAAGCTTATGCATTAAGTCCCCTATTTAATCCCCTTGGTGCATTAAATCCCCTATTTAACCCCTTGTTGCATTAAGTCCCCTATTTAATACTCATTAATATATATATTAAATTAAACATGATGGTTTATGAGCTTTTTTTTAAGGTTATTTTCACTGTAAAGGTAACACTAGAGAAATTCAATTCTAAATATAAATTGCCCTTTGAATATAAATTGATTGTTTTATTCTATATATCCCTATTATATATGACCCTAAAGTAACGTTACTTTAGGGTCAGTAATCTCTAGGATTAAATAGCCAACAATAGTCATATAAATTACTCTCGATAGGGTATACATTTACACCATTTATTATATATCTTCCGAAGAAAATTCATAAAAGAAAAACAAAAGTATATTCGCCTCTACTTATTTTTTAAGTAGTTCTTTGTTTATGCAATAACTCGCGATCGTGTATTACATACCCTTAGGACAAATGATCTCCTATCAAATCGATTTAGTTTGATGATAAAATACGAAAATCCTCTTTCTTAACATTCTTAAGTTTACATTCTGTCAGGTATTTCGAAAAATCCAATTTATTGATTATTTTATAACATCAGTTAGCTTAATTTAAAAATTTTATTTTTACCCCCTTTTAATTAGGTACATAAAATAAATTATTCTGTCTATGAGCTGGTAGAATAAAAACTTCTCGATATCTGACTTTCAGACCCCTTATGATCTCTATCGTAGTCTACGTTTCTATATTTTTGTATGTTCTCATTTAACATGGCTCCACCGCTCACACCAATTAACAGAGGTAGGATTAGAATTAGACAACCACTGCTGCCTTAATATCATGTATGTTGTTTTCTCACGTTGCTCACTGCTGATACCTTAATGCTTTCTAAAACAAAACTTTCAAAACTTCCAGCATGCATCCTCATTATAATGTGTGTAAATTTTAAATTGATGCTTCAGTGAACACTGTACTGAATTATGGTCAATCAACCGTGAATAAATATAAGAAAATTTGCGTATCTAGAATGTTTATTCCGGCTCTAATAACAGTTTTGTAAAACAGAACCCGTCTAAACATAAGAGCACGTTTAGTACGTTCAAAAGCTAAATTGAAGCTGGAAAATTTAAGAGAATGGTGTGTGTGTGTTGTTCAGCATTTAGTAAATGAAGACGTATTCTAGGGCTTAGTACATAAAGTGAACTCTTGCTACGAAGGCTCTCCTGGGATACAAGAAATTCCCCAATTATTTCAAGAACTTCCCAGTTTAATACAAGAAAGAGAATCCCCCGTATGGTGTACTGCATTATCTAAATTTTTATAGATCTAGTATTTATATTTCCTTTCGTATCCTAATACCTTAAGGAGTTCAACAAGTGATTTTTTCTTCTTACGTACTAAGCATTCTTAACTTCGAAAGATCTCACTATCATTGCTTTGAACCACATTTTAGCATTCTCGCATGATTACAGACAGACACACACACACACACACACACACACACACACACACACACACATACATACATACATACATACATACATATATATATATATATATATATATATATATATATATATATATATATATATGATGACCCGAATGGTCATCTTCTGAAATAAGCATCGTGGTCGAAAACAATATGATTCGAATACAAGAACATATAACTTTATTCCAGCAAAAACATGACCTTACAGTGTGACGTCCAGCTCTCATCTGGCATGCGTAGAAATAGCTGTCAACGGGTTGCCAGAAATTGGCGAGGTAGGTTAGTATTGGCAAAGGACGGAAAGGTTACCATAGAGTGAATGAACTCTGATTACAGGTGATTAGAGGAGGTTAAAATTTATTACTTACACACACACACATATATATATATATATATAACATAGAAAACCAAAAACCTTTTCTAATTTCCAAATTCTTTCCAATTTCCTTTAAAATTGCTTGGGCGTAAGCAAACTAATTTCGTTTTACTGTAAATAACCTAAACACAATAGTGGGCAATTGATATACCGTCGCTTAGCCCCCAGTCGCGTGGGACCTAATAAGTCATCGCAAATCATGGGATTTGTATGCCCAGATAACTAGGTCGGCCAATAAATGCAAGTTGCACTGGTCATGTGACAGGAACTCATGAAGCTTTTTTAAGTTCGGAACGGGTTTTTCGCGCGGTTCGTCTCTGCTTCCTCACTTTTTATTATTTGGTCCTGTCTTCGCGCTGCTCCGTTGTTATCCGATATCATGATGTAAACTTCTTCTGACTGCCCCGGCAAATTCCGGTGCCCGCTAGTATTGTATATATCCTGTCCTGCCCTGCTCTCCTCGTCCCCTCTGTTTTCCGCTTGTCTCGGGGTCGTTCTTCTTCCATTGCTGTTCGGCGCCGTTATTGTTAACACCATATCGTTAGCCTAGGCCACTTCACTAGGTTCAACTATGTGTTACCGTGTACTTGCGCCGATGTCTTAAACCTTCTGTGTGTGTTCTTCTGAATATCTTCTTTATACGGAATAAAGTACTCCAGCTCTTCAGTGAGCTCCTGTTCTGTGTCTCCTGTGTGTTTACTACAGTATGCTTGAAATAGTGTTCATCGCTTCACTCGGCTTCCTCTACATGGTTTCTCATCATTATAAAAGTTTATTATCATCTCATACACACACACACACACACACACACACATATATATATATATATATGTATGTATCCTTCACTAATTTACCAAACTTTACAAATAACGAATGGAGAAGAAAATAGAGAGTATCTCGCGTGTGTATGTCGAAACTACATTATAATGGATTGATTGGGGGGAGAGAAAGGAGAAGTAACTGGTCATGAGACCAAAATAGTATAGGATTTGGGGTTATTAATTATGATACCCGATGATATGATTGACATATGTAGAATTAAGTACTGCGTTGTGTTTTTTTTTACAAATCATTACAGACCATCTGATTGATATAATAATGGAATCATTTATTAATTGGAATCATGTAAAGCATATTTATACATTATGTTATTACAAATAATCACTTCATTAACAGTTTCATTCAATATCATTATAACCCTTTTCATACAATTATCACTCTAATTTCTCATCAATTATTAAACCTTTACTACAATATTTTTCTCATTTAATGGATTTTATAACCCGTTCATCAACTCACAATAAATCATATATTTGCACTTATTCGTTTAAATACCATTGATCTTCATTAATCAATTTAAATCATAATTCAACATTCTATCCATTTCTAACAAAAAGATCTATCGTATATACATTCGGAATATATGGTGTATGAATGAGAAATCGCGATGGCACACGTTTAAAACAAGTGATCAACACGGAGCACAAATGAAACATACCTTCATTGACGAACTCTCACGAAGTCAATTTAATGCGCTGGCACTGTCTGGGAATTAGTCTTTCAACCCGCTCTCCTTTGATGAACTCGTTCTGAAGTATATCAGATGCGCTCGCGTCGTCTTGGAATCCTGCTTTCAAACCCGTTCTATGGTTGAGGCACGCTTCCAGGGTCCGTAAATTCAGCTTGTAGCATACGGTAGGTCATACTGCTCAGGCGATTCGATTCTTGGGATGGGACACTCCGCTTCCACGCCGTCGGCCGGCTATATTCATTTATAATACGCTGGCTCTGAGTTTCATCTCGAGCTTTCTCGTTCTAAGTTAACTCGTCGGCCCATGCCATTAACTACTGGCTAGGTGTTCGTCCTTGATGCTCCTCGGTCGTAATAACTTTTTAGGATCCCCGCATCATCTGATCTGATCTCTTTTTTCTATTTCCTTCATTAATATCTCTTACTTCCCCTCGATATTCCTTCTTCGCTTTGATACGCCTTTCTTCGCCATTGGCTCTCAAAATCCTTTTCCTTCTTTCAGTGGTTTAATTATGTTTTTGGGGACCTTTCTTTCTCCGCCCATCCGTACATCTTCCTCCGTTCCCACGGTTCTTTTCCCGTGTTCCAGGAACTACATCTGTTTTCGTTCACCTTGTATTTTAACTAAGTTATATATTCTCCCCATCTGCAATCTATTTTCTGTGCTGTACCTTTTCTACCATTAATTGCTTCTCCACCTAGACTTCACACCTTGCGGCGTCTCTTTTCATCCCATAATTGCCTTTTCACGTCTTACTTCTTTAGAACCTAACTAAGTCCATCGCTTATTCATCTCCTATGTTCACCAATCCTCATTGCAGTCTTCCCCGTATATTTATCCCCTTAAACTTCGTTTGTTCGCGCTTGCCTCTTTATATTACATTATTTTCCTTCTCTAATTTATTTCAAATGTTACGCTTACTTCCCCGTAACATACATGAAAGCAATAGTATGCTCTAAAGCCCGAAATATAATCCTAAAGATACCGCAAGCAATATATATTCTTGTATTTTCCACAAAGACACTAGTAAACACATGAATATTTCTTTAGGTTTTGTTTTGAAATTTTAAAAAACATATTTCTGATTCTTCGTAACGACAGGAAAGAAATATTGTTTTCAGCATCCAGTTGTATAACAAATTATTTTAGTATACCATTTTTTACCTCTCCATTCCTTGTGTACTCGTCCGACAGGAAAGAAATATTGTTTTCAACATCCAGTTGTATAACAAATTATTTTAGTATACCATTTTTTACCTCTCCATTCCTTGTGTAATTGAATTTTTTTCAGTGAAAGGAGGTTTGATTTACCTTTTTCTTCTAGAAACTACACAATGTAATATTTTATAATGTAATCACTATATTATGATGTTGGAGTATAGTGATTACGTTACAAAATGTCATGCATCATACAATGTTTTAAGTATGACTCATGCAATTGACAGCCGTTGTCGTTATAAGTTCATTTTCAGTGTGTTTATCAAACGTGAGACAACAATTTAAGACTCGTAATGTTGAAATGCTAAGGCCTGGATTCAGACCTTGATCCCATATCTTGGAGTCCAATAATCAATTCTCCTATGCTGGTAAAAACTTTCATGTTTTGAATTCGAAAAAGGATAAATTATATGTAGGAAGGAATTCGATACATAGCCCTAAAGCAATTTTATTTCAGACAAACGGGATAGGATACTATTTTGTACATATTTCCTTTTCAAACATACTGAATATTTTATACTACAAAATTTAAAGGCTTACAAGGAAGAAAAATACCTTAAAGATTGAAGGCAAAGTAGCAAAAAGGAAGTCTATTCGGGAATTTCAAAATTTTCTCTTTAACATAATAAGATGCACCATATTGTGTTATTAGATAATTCTTCCGTCTTCATTGAGCAAATTGCACACAGTTCAAGCAGCGAAGGCAAAATGCAACAAGAGGCAGTTAACAAGAGAAGAAATAAAAGGAAATTTCCAAGTCCCTTGTTCCTTCTCATTACTGGAATTCAAGCCATTAAGACTAATTTTTCATCGGCGTGAATCCTCTACTTTTTAATTAGATTTTTGAACAGGATTATTTTAAAAATTTCATCATTACTCGCAACGCTGATAATTTGGTTAAGAACAGTAGTTTCACAACTTTAATCCCGAAAGGCTATTATATGCATATTTTTTCCTTTATAATTCGTCAGGTATTGTTGTATCCATTCTTTGCCTTTTGGCTGCACATAGTCTCCCTCTTTGTTTCTTGTTTCTCAATTTCGGATCACGGTTTTCTGTACTAGAATGGCAAAATCTGTGTGCTACCTTGTCCCCATTGATTGCATTGGATGTGATCAGGCTTGAAGATATCTATCCGAGGAATGTATCCCTTTTGCTCTTATATAAATCTCTCCAAGAAGAATAGAAATATCAAGGTATTGGGGTGTGTACGCATCTTTTATTTTGCATTAGATTTTTGTGTGCTTGCATGTAAGGTGCGTTGAGCCCATACTGTAAGTTGTGTTTGTCTTTTCATTTTCTTTTTGACTTATTGCTTCCATGGGGGACTCGGGGCCTTGGGATGTTTTTTGGGCTTACCTGCATCCTATTCAGAAAGTTCCCCTTGAGGTAATTGACATGGTTAGGCTCCCTAATGAAGAGACCTGTCGGTTACCTCTATTGTTTTATGGTTCAGTTCCGGCACTTATACAGAATCTTGCCGTTGGTGCGTGGATGCCCAGAGTGCTTGATTTCTGTTTTTTTCTTGTCTATATTTGTATTATTTTTATCTATCTCTGTTGGATTATGTATTTGTTTTCATTATGGGGATATGTTTTATGTTAAAGTGATTTAGCAGTCTATGCTTGATTTTTATTTTTTGTTTATTTCTATTGTTTATATTTTACTTACACACACACACACACACACACAGATATATATATATATATATATATATATATATATATATATATATATATATATATATATATATATATATATATATATATATATATATATATATATATATATACATATACTAGCTGAATTCCCGCACTTCGCTACGGAGTACATTCAAGTTAAATCCAACGGTCAATGTATGCAATTAATGCAAAAAAAATAAATATATATATTTATTTATAGTAAATACGACGATCAATATATACAACTGATGTAGAAAAAAATATATTTATAAAATAACCGTAAGGAATATTTTTATAGACAAAATAATGTCCAATCGTCTGCCGCATTAGCAAGAAAAAAAATATTTTTTTCTCTATTTAGTTGTTATGCACGTGACGATAAATTTATTGAAAGTACCAGAAAAAGAAATCACGTGATTGGCATTTAATAAATTAAATTCTAAAAATGAATCTTTAAAAATTCACCAAAAATCAGAAAATGGAGGTAAAGATTCGAAAAAGATTTCATTTTAAAGGAATTTTTATGATCTTTCTTGTGATATAAATTTTATAACCTTCCAATTATTATTTTAAATGCCAACTTAAAAAAAGTTACTAAAACAGCTTAAAAATTTAATTAAAAAAAATCTAAGAAGAATTTTTCAAAAATCTTTCTTAGTGCACCCCTACACTATAAGAAAAATCGCCATGCAAAATTTCAGCCCTTTAGGTCCAGCGGTTTTTTCTGTGCGTTGTATGTCAGTCAGTGAATCAGTTACGGAACTGTTTTATATATATAGATATATATATGCGGGTCGAATAAATATCCGGAACGATAAAAATATTTAGGAGCAAAATGAAATCCATCCCAAAATAATGGTTTCATATGGATAAATAAATAAAAAAATTCCCGTGAACCGATTCTATCGGAACTTTTCATTTTGGTTCATATCATTTTCAAGCCCCGGATGTGATTCCTTGCTCAGTTATTGATGGAGAACGCTGAAGGGATTTTGGAAGTTCGCGAATAGAGATTCTTTGAACTAATTTACGGGTAATCTTAAAAGACTCTGTTCCGATTATTATCATTAATTTGTTAAGTGCTATATATTCTGTGTAATAGGTTAGAATAGTTCTTGCATATGGCCGGGGGGGGGGGGACTCTCCCCAGGCAAAATTGAAGTAAGATTGTGAGCTTTCTTTTCGATTACCGGTAATTATTAGCCAATAGTTTATTGGAACCAGATGGTGTTATAGTTAGCTGCATGTTATAGTTACGATTATTCTAAATTTATCCTTCGGCACCTCCACGTGGTGGGCTCAAGGGGTTTGTCGAAAAATAAATTGCTGACGTCAGAGGAGCGTGGGGACAGGAGTATTGAGATCATCATGAAGGTAAGATCGATATTGGAGTAACGAATACAGATTCTGAAGAAAGTGTCCGACAAACATTTACAGCTACTGAACGTAATTAGTCCGTCAAAATGATCGGTTGAGAGATGAATGAACTCATTAATGCACTTATTAAGACCACGAAGGGTCAAACAAAAATTATAAAGAATTTATTTGGGCAAATTACCATATTAGAAAGAAGTAAAACCACCAGCTATGCTGAGGTAGTTAAAATAGGATATGGTGGGAGAAAAGATCTCGATCTAGGAATAAATGTGAAGCAGATCATGTAGTCACGATTATCCCAAAAAATGAACAAAGAGCTGATATCACGAAAAGAGAGGTACAAGATCTAGTCAATGGGCTTGAGGTAGTCTTGTGGTATCGCGCTGGCTTTTGGTGTTGAGGGTGCTCGGATCGAATCCCGACACACGCCATTAAATATCTCCGTGTCTAGGCCGGATAAGGTCACGTTTAATCTGTAGACCGAAAAGTCCCTTTATAAGGTCAGAGAGGGTGGGAGAGGGTACGCTTCCCCCAGATGTCACCCCTGGGGGGTACTCAGTGAAAATTGAGGTAGCACCTGGCTAAATCGAACTTGTGGTGCCATAATAAAACCGGTGCCGCATCCCTGTGTCCGATAGCCTATAAGGGTCTGGTCTAGAACAGAAACCGGACAGGAATGCATTAGAAACAACAACAACAGATCTAGTCAATCCGAGAAAAATAAAAGTAGGAATCAATACTTGTAGAAAGATATGAAAAGGAAGACTCACAATAAGTACGGATAAAAAGGATGACTTAGATAAGTTGATTGAAGAATTCAAAGAAATAGACAAACTGAATGAGAAATATAAAAGATAAGTCGATGAAAAGGGATCCACAAGTTATAGTACTTTGAGTCAGCAGAAAATATGAAAAAGACGAATTTAAAAAAGAAGTTGATTGAACAGAATGAAGAGTTAGAAAATGCTAAAATTAGTGTAATTACTAAGTATAGTACGAAGTAAGGTTAGAACTGGATATTAAGTGTTAAAGGGGCGACATTCAGAGAGCTGGAGAAATTAAAGTAAATAAGATTAGATTGGCTTCATAGTTGGAACTTTATAGTTGAAAGGAACACTTAAAGTCGTTAATATGTTAAAACTATTGGTTATTTGTACATTAGGTGAAGTTCTGCATAAAAAAAAATGTTTGAATATGCTGTGTGGAAGAGTCACATGAAGGAAATTGTAATATATATATATATATATATATATATATATATATATATATATATATATATATATATCATAACTAGCAGAAACTAACTGCTTGCGGGAATTGCGTTAGATATAGGGACAGATTTGGGGTTCAATGCAACACACTCCACATATCAACAGCTCCATCTTGCTACTACTACGGCATAGAGGTAGAAAAGTTGTTTTCGAGGACTGATTACTGTAGTGCGGGTTCCATGCGGTAGCATGGCCGGCAGCTGGTTTGTTGCTAGTACAGTTTTGCCGCTTCCGCTCTTCGTTGTTTTCTGCCGGTCTGGATGAACGTTCCGGAGATGTTGGCAAACTGTTTTTTGGTGTCACTCTCTCGAAATAACCTTTCCTTTAATATGAAAAGCGCATTACGCAGAGCTAAGTATAGCGGGGCTGTATAATAGGACTGGAATTATAGAAATGTATAAATATAGTAATTATTACTTATTGTTTTTATGATATATAAGTTGTATACTCTATAATATAGAGTATATAACTTATATACTCTAAAAGCAGTAAAAAATAAATATGTAAAAGAAATTTCAATATAAAGTCGGGCGCATTCAACACCTTAGAGGGCGGCGCATGTGCACCCGCGTTTACAAGGTTGAGGACCACTGCTCTATATTACAGTATTTGTATATAAGTAATATGCACTTTTGTTTACTTGTATATTGTAATTTAATATGAAGCTAATTAAATAAATATAATAGTTTGTACACAATTATCTCTATTACGCATGTTTGTATTAAGTATATTGTGTTATGTATTGATTAATTCTGAATTATCATATAATATTATGAATTATCATTATTTATAACTTATTATATTTATGTATTGAGTATTGTTATCCATTGTGATATAAGGAGTATCTATGGATTATAAGATAGAAATGTAAGGCGTAAATAAATCTTTTGTAATAAAGTCAATAGAATAGTTGCTCTGCTCTCTAGCTCGCATGCAACGTTTCATCTAAGGCTAAGTCCGGATGTTTGAATAAAATTCACAAATACGACAGAGACGGGGATGGAGAAAATAAATCTCTTTTATTTAAAGTTAAAATTAAACAAATATATTTACAACACATAAAGTGAAGCTGCACCTCTCGTGCAGTTCTGGCCTGCAGCCTAATTTAGCATGAATGTCTGGGCGGCAATCATCGGCACGCTTCCCGTCCGGAGTCCCCAAACTCAAAGCCTTCAGTCGCTGAGGTGACCGAAGTCAAAAGCTCTGAAACCCCGTGCTCCGTATCTCTCTCTGTCTGGACTGAGCTGTTGAATTTTAGTAGTGAAATGCCTGGACCTGCTGGTTTTAACTCCTGTCGCAAGATATATTGTCACCAATGTATATGTGCTCAGTAAAAAAAAAATCGTTAAGGTAGTTAAAGTTTAAGGATACGTATTCTTAAGGAGTAAGTTAAAAGTTTAAGGCCTTCAAGAGTTGAAGAGTAAAAAAAAAATATATAAAAAAAATAAAAGAATAGAGAAAATATAATTAAGATAAAGTTAAGTTTAAAGAATAAATTAAGTATTAAGATAAAGTGATGATTAATTGTCAGATAGAGGTAAGTTGGCCCACAGTAAACAAGATGTTAAGTTAACTAGTAAGAAAAAAAGAGGCCCCATTCAGGGTCATACAATAATAATGTGATGATTGCAGATTTCCACGGGGGAAAAGTGAGGATCAAGATAAGGGAATTTGGACTAAGAGACACCACCTAGACCCGAACCCTCATCGTAGGGTTTACCGGGTCAGCGCGAATGCATTGAGCTATGGCAGCGACATAAGTAGGTGAACAAGATAGGAAGAGTATCGCGGTAAGGGAATTAACGTTAGCTCCTAAGAAGACACGCCCTAGGGCGTTTACGATTAGCAGGGAGACTGAAGTCGTAATCTGGGAGTTCTGCAATGATCGTATTATTAATATTAGGCAGGTTATTATAAAATTTCTTGGAAATTTTATAAGCCTGCTAAGTGACAGTAGAGATTCCGAAGTCTCTTCTGATTGTCTCGTTCGACATATACCGATAAGCTCGGCGAATTCGCCTGAGAGTTTTATTCTGGATCTTTGTCTGGAGACGCGTGCTGGTTTCTTAAATAACCTCCTTCCATCAGTCCCTTCACAAAGGACTCTCTTGCCCTCCGATGATGCAATCAGCGCATCTTGATCCCCGGATCCTCTAGGGCGGTTCATCCCCGGGACGCCGTACGATTCTTGTTGTAACGATAATATCCATCCCGTCTCCGATCCGGACCAGTAACCCGGCTCCGCGATGTCTGGTCCATTGTTGACACCGTGCGTCTTCAATTATCGACGCTGACAACCGTCCTCCTTTGGCGGAAACGGACCATTAACACCTGAAAGGAATGCTTGCTTCACTGGAAAATAAGATCGTTAGTATTTCTCTCGGTGAACATCACGGACCAGTCACTTCTCAGAGAGCCTCCTTCATACAATGGCTTCCCCTTGCAGTGACATTAATGGAATTTCTAAAAGGGAATTTTGTGAGTTATGTGGCGACATCACACTTTTGTAAATCTGTATGTGAATCAATGTTAAGGTAATAGTAAAAATGTGTAACTCTACGTACAATATGTAATAAAAACTCCATCAGAGGATGAGTCTCGGTACATCAAGGTTATGCCGGTTGCCAACTTTAGGGAATTTCCCTTGGGGGGTGAAAATAGGAAAATTTTGCTAGCAATGAGCGTGTTTGGAGCAGGATTGCTGTTGTACTTTCGGACATCAGATATACTTGTACGCCTTCGGTTGGTTCAACGAAAGGATTGAATTACCTATGGTCGAGCGCCATAATACCAAGGTAAGATTTCGTACCAAAGTTTCATAATCTCGAGTTTGGTATTTTTCTACCTAAGCTCAGCCTACGACATGAGAAATTCCCTTTTTATAATCCCTTGGTCCCTATAACCTGATATGAAAATTTTACTTCCATAAAACATTCTTACAAACATCTAGAGAAGGAGTTGCTCAGTGTAAAATAAAATTTTTCAAGCACATTCACTGCGTTCTAAATTTCTGGTTTAACGAGTAAAACTCTCTGAGGCACCCCGGTTTCTTGATAATTATCAAATTCTTTTTTTTCCGTAATGATTTAATTTCTAGATTGAGAGACACGTAGGCGAATGTATTGACAGCTTTAACTGGTTTTAGGTTTTCATTTAGAGCTTAGGTTTCAGTCCCGTCATGTAAATAATATGCTATAATAGAAACCAAATTTTGAATGTTACGGTATACATCATCATTATATTGATGCAGGCAGGAGAGCCCAGGATCTGGTCTCATAGAGTTTCCTCTATTTTTTTAATGTTCTCAGGAATAATTATTTAATTCCTACAATTAAATCGGCAGTTGGAAGAAGGGTACGAATCCAAAAACTGTTTTTGTGGAAAACTAAAAAATAACTTAAAAAACTGTCTTATTTATTATTTTTTCTTCACTGAACTTTTATATAAGATTCTTTACATTTTCACCTGCTATTCCAGGGCTTTTTACAGCTTACAAGGAGCGTCTGTATGTAAATAACAGTATGGCGGAAAAAAACCGAATTTCAATCTATTGGCGCTTGTTCCATTCTTCAAACTGCCGATTCAATTTAAATGGGGACAGTCCTAATTAATAGAATCGGACCATCTTTGTTTTGGTCTATCTCTGGGTTGATTGCCAATTGGCTTGGCTGTAAACATTTTCTTTAGGTTACTCTCCTCTGGCAATCCCATCAAATGACTATTTGTCGTTATTTGTATAATCGTTATTTGTATTCTAATAAACTTAATAATATCAGAGTTTTATAAAGATGATATAATCGTGGCGGGATATTTTTCTCAACAATCCGTTTACCTGGATATCCCAAAAAATACTTTTCACAATTTTTCTCATTAATACACTCAAGGTATATTCATTTCTCAACGCCTTAGTCCCTGTCTCCGTGGCATACATAAGTAGGGTTCTTATAAGAATTTGTATAAAAATAATATCTATATATATGAAACGCGTAGGTATGCGGCACCAAAATCGACGATTTCTACATTCCAAATGGCAATGACTTCAACTACCAGATATAAACATTAGCGGCCGTCCGCAATTTGCAACCGTGTGTCAGCAGGGATTTACGTACTGAAATCAGGAATGATCTAAAGCGAGCCGCACGATCAAATGGAAATCGGGAACAGTCTCAAGAAAGAAGGCAAAGAAGAAATAATTCATTAAGAGAGAGGCTTGAAAGAGAGAGCATAAATGATCGCGAGGTTAGGCTTAACCGTCGCCGGCATAGCAACCGACAACCAGTAATAGTTAATTCTTTACACTTTTTTTGACTATTTGCTGAAATTTTACTCTATTTTATAAGTAAAGAAATTTTCCCAACAATTTATTATTATATATGATTAAGTGTAGGTATCTGAATTGTGAACAAGAGTACATACAGATAGTGATGTAATCCACACTATATTTTAGTACGTGCTGAATTTTTACTCCATTTTTGAAGTGAAAAAATTTTCCCCAACAGTTTCTTATTTGGTGCAATGATAAAGTGTAGATACCTTAATTTTGAAAAATAGTACATAGGAGAGGGATGTAATTTTTAAAATCATTGGTGTTGGGTTTCTCAGTCTTATCTTGAACTCTGTTCAGAAGTAACGGAAATTCACATTTTTTAATCACAAAGTTTTAGAATCAGCCTTATAGAGAATTTAGCAATGATTATAAATTTTTTGGCTGAGCTCGCACTACTCCTTAACAACGTATATTTATGATGACAGGTAATGGTAATATTCCTTACATATGTTACTTTCAGTTGAGTTGTGTTACAAAAGAAAATATATAACTAAAAGCGACCATGCTGGTCACGCAGTGGCTAGTAGAATTAAATTTAATGAGACTACAGACATATACATTATCCCTCCCCCCACCCCCCTCCCCCCCAAAAAATCCCTCTAAAAACAATGGTTAAGGTATACAGTGAATTATAAAAAACTGAACCCCTATGCTTGAAACAACCGGTAAAAATCAAATTCTTTAAGATCGTATGACATAAAAATAATTGTTTCAAAACTCCACTTCAGTTTTTGTTGCGGTTGAAGATCTTCCATCCAATTAGTAAATATACGAAAGTACTCAACTTGATAAGTCGGAAAACGTATTTTTTTAATCCTTTCTTTTATCAGTTAAAAAAGTTCTTAACCTGTAAGAAAGACAGCACTTAACAACACTTGTAACCAACTGCTTGTGGATTTTATCCTCTTCTTAACTGTCATTTCCCAGATTAAGAAGAACTTCAAAACCATCCAATCGCTGTTGCAAAAGTAGGTCTCAATCTTCAAAAATTTAAGATGTTTACTGACGGCTGACACACACGTACGTTAAAAAACAAAAGTGTGATATTTCATCTCAGGAAATCAGGAAATAATCTTTGAGAGCGATTGTTTTTTTTCCAACGATGCGAGATTTGAAATCTTGAGTATATATTTTTTTAGGAATAACGTCTGACGTAACCTGTAGCGTTTGATTTTATGTGAAGATTCCCAAGTTAAGGGAAAACATAATCTCTAGATTTCCTTTTAAAAGTCTAAATTTATAAACTTCAATAAATTCTTCAGTTCTGTACAACTAATATTGTATACCTGCATTATCTAAGCATATGTTATATAATTTAAAGTTATTACATAAATAATGTGCTTTATAAATTAAGACCGTAATTTAAAAATTTAAAATGTAAGAAATTTCCATGCAACTAGATAATTTTCAGTTAGATCCTAGTTTTTAATTCAGTAAGTGAGGCTCTTTTAATTTCTGCCGTCGTTATTCGAGAGTTTTTAATCTATATACAGTGGCTCCCAAAAGTGTTCGTACACTTACGATTTTCAATGAAATAGGGGTCTATCAATTGATTAAAATGAATATTTCAGAATGGGTATTTAATAATAAGATCTATAATCTAATCTTAACAAAACTACATGAAAAATTTTGAAAACATAGTAAAACTTTATTTTTAAGAAACCAATAATCCAAAAGTAACAAAAACTTTATCTCACAAAAGTCATCGTACACTTGTAAAAAATCTCTACATATTAGTAAATATTCTAATTTTTCGTTAAATTAATATTTAGTAGGATATCCTTTAGCATCCACAACAGTTTTTAAACATCTGGGAATAGATTGCTTTAGTTCTTTTGTAATTTTTGCATCAATGTTCATCCATTCTTCCATCATAATTGTTTTTAGTTCGCTTTTCGTGTGAATGTCGTATTTTCGTACTCGAAACTCCAGTTCTCTCCAAATATGTTCTATTGGGTTTAAATCTGGCGATTGAGGTGGTGTTTTCAAAACTTGTGGACAATTATAGAGACACCAGATGCGAACGTTGAGAGCCGTGTGCTTAGGATCGTTATCTTGATAAAAAAACAAAGTTGTTTCCAATACCCAAATTTTGAGCTGATAATTTTAAATTGTCTCTTAAAATATTTATAAAAACAGCATAATTCATTATGCCATCAATGAATACCAAATTTCCTAGTCCTGATGGTGACATGCACCCCCACACAAGGATACCTCCACCGGCATGCTTAACTGTTCCTACAAAGTTCTTGGGATTAAGTTCCTCATTTTTTCTTTCTCCATACAATTATACGCCCATCAGCACCAAAAATGTTCATCGGCAAATAAGAAATTATTCCAATAGGTTTGGGGCTTATTTATCATTGATATTGCGAAGGGAAGCCTAAACTTTCTGTTTTTCTCACTCACAAAAAATTTTCTATGGACAGAACGCCCATGTAATCCAGCTGTTCTGAGAACTCGTCAAAAAATTTCAGGTGAAATTGAAGTAGAAAATGTTTCATTGAATTCTGCAGAAACTTTTACAGCACTCAAACGTGAATTTTTCACAAATTTTCTAATTATAAATCTCTGATCACGTTTTGTTAACTTTGCCGGACGGCCTTTTCTTACCTTGTTTTCGATCCAATTTTCTTCTTTAAAGCGTTTTTTCACATACTGCACAGTAGAATGGGATAAATTAAGTAATTTAGCAATATTCCGAACTGATTTACCACTACTATGATGAAAAATAATCAATTTTCGAATGCTGTTTGTTGTTTCTTTACGACTACGAGCCATTTTTAAATAATAAATCGAATATTACGGAGTAGGCAAGCAAAAATTAAAGCCAAACGATATTTTAAATGCCACCACAATTCAAAAATAAAAATAAAGCGCCGGACGATAATTTTAATTATGAATTTATCCGAAAATATTTCAGTGTACGATGACTTTTGTGAGATAAAGTTTTTGTTACTTTTTGATTACTGGTTTCTTAAAAATAAAGTTTTACTATCTTTTCAAAATATTTCATGTAGTTTTGCTAAGAATAGATTATAGATCTTATTATTAAATACCCATTCTGAAATATTCATTTTAATTAATGGATAGACCCCTATTTCATTGAAATTCGTAAGTGTACGAACACTTTTGGGAGCCACTGTAAACATAAAACAGTTCCGTGACTGACTCACTGACTGACATACAACGCACAGACCTAAAGAGCTGAAATTTTGTATGGCGATTCTTCTTATAGTGTAGGGGTGCACTAAGAAAGATTTTTGAAAAATTCTTCTTAGATTTTTTGAAATTAAATTTTTAAGCTGTTTTAGTAACTGTTTTTAAGTTTGTATTTAAAATAATAATTTGAGTGTTATAAAACTTATATCACGAGAAAGATTATAAAAATTCCTTCAAAATGAGATCTTTTTCGAATCTTTACCTCCCTTTTCTGATTTTTGGTGAATTTTTAAAGATTAATTTTTTAGAATTTAATATATTAAATGCTGATCACGTGATTTCTTTTTCTGGTACTTTAGATAAATTTATCGTCACGTGCATAAAAACTAAATAGACAAAAAATATTTTTTTCTTGCTAATGCAGCAGACGATTGGACATTATTTTGTCTATAAAAATATACCTTACGATTTTTTTATAAATGTTTTTTTTTTTACATCAATTGTATACATTGATCGTCGTATTTATTATAAATATATATATATATATATATATATTTATATTTTTTGGCATTAATTGCATACATTGACCATTGAATTTAATTTAACGGTACTCCGTAGCGAAGTGCGGGTTTTCAGCTAGTTAAACTATGTAAACTGAAAACTTTGATATAGCAGATTAAGAAAAGGAACAACATTTTTAAAGTATATTCTGTATTCTTATAATTATAACCACCTTCATTCGGAGGAGGAAGCATCATAAACGGAATATATTTTTATACACATTAAAATGGTCGAATTCAGCGAAAAACGTATAATAGAACTAATATTAATTCGTATATGCTGCTCTACTAACAAATCTACTCAAAAGACAACGAAACCTTGCTTTTGGAGCTCCTAAGGGGAACCGGGAAACAAAATTCTAAAAAAAATTGTATATTTTTTTCTGCACATTTTTATGAATTTTTATTGGGGAGGACAACATAATGGATTTGTGTGAGGATGGCTTCTAGAATAGCTAGCTTGAAAAATTTGCATGGGTTTGATTGAACATAATGAACATGATGAATTTAACGAATATAATGAACACAAATTGATGCTATAAGTAAATTTTACTTTACTTAGGTATAAAGTAAATGATTTTTGTATATAAAAGTGTAAAGTATATAACTGAGAGTAAATAAGTAAAACTTAGAAAATGTATTGTGTACGTATGCAATTGTGGATAATAGAAATACATGTAAGCAGATGAATAATATAGGAAGACTGTATAATTGAAAGAGCGCATTGTACATAATATTATTTTGTTGTGTTGTATTGTATTTGTTGTATTGAATATTTATTGTATTGTACAGTGTTGTATTGTATGGTGTAATGTAATACATATTGTATGGCATTTGTAGTGGTATCGTATTTAATTGTATGGATAGTGATATAATTAATTGTATCGCATGGTATTGTATAGTGAACATAACGTACAAAAAAAATTGAAGTCAAAAGTAAATTACCCTGCTGATGTATAAAGTAAGCAATCTGATGTATAAAGTAAAATTTTAAATATATATTTGAGAGTAAATAAGTAAAACTTATAACATGTAATGTGTATGTATGAAATTTCGTATAATATAAATGTATGTGAGCAGACGAATAATGCAAGAAGAATGCATTTTCTGAAGAAAGCATTGTACATGAAATAATATATTGTGTTGTATGGTACATGTAGTATAGATTATGATTTGTTTTGCATAGTGTATTATATATATATATGGTATTGTACAGTGTATTATATATGTATATGAATTGCATTTATAGTGTAGTGTATATAAATTGATTTGCATAATGTTATAACTAATTGTATAGCATGGTATTGCATAATAATATCGTGTATGCAAATCAATGTTAAAAATAAATTTTACGCTTCTGATATACAAAGTAAAGAGTCAGGGATTCAGCTTAGGCTGAGGTTGGCTTAAACTTAAATTTATCAATTTTTACAATCTCCATTCTTGACTTATAAAGTACTTTAGAAATTTTAGGATAAAATAACTAAAACCGTTTTTACTCATCATGTCACCGCCAGTTTATTCATCAAGATTGCCAAAGATGACCATAGAGATCCCAGTCTGTAAACCATCCCACAAAATTTATGTCATACAACTTGAGAGAACACAATTTTTGATTGAACGCATTTATTTTCACACAATACATTGTTTTTTCAAGCTAAATTTTTGTGTTAATGGACCATTCTTTTGTCCATTCTCTGCAAATGAATAGTTTTTAAACATAAAAAAGAAACGTCTTCAGGTTGGAGATCGTGTAGCAGATAACTGCCTTTTCTTTTACGGAGGCTTAAGGAGTAAAACTCAAATTAATACGTTTGAAATATAGTCTATTACCATGAATTTTTTTTTAAAAAACAGATGCAGATAATTAAAAATTATCTCTCAAAGGAAAGAATCTGTAGATTTTCTCAACAAATAGCGCCTCTCTTTTGAAGATATAGATTTGAGCAAATAAAGCAAAAAAGTTAAAACTCCAAGCAAAATCTTAGTTCTTATACTTAAGTCCCAAATGTTTTAGTTCTAGAGCCTTTTTCACCGTTTACAGGCGGAAGAAATTTTTAAAACAGTTTTTGGGATAGAAAAACAAGTTTATTTACTTCGCAAATTTTGTAATGACATTTATGCCTCTTTAACGCTCTAATGCTCTGTCTAGAGACTTACAAGAAAGTTTTGCAGAATCAGCTTCTTCAAATATAACAGCATTTTAGAAATACGAAAAACATGTTTGGCAACATATTTTTACAGTGATTGAGAGAAATGACAGACTTTGTGAAAAATTGAGTTTTATTCCTAAAACTGCATTTCTTTTGATGTGAGGTATTAAGAAAACATTTGCAAGTGTTTTATTTCCCTCAGTGTTAAGAGGAAATTTTTTTACCTGTTAAAAGTACAAATATACAAAAAGAAACAATAAAACGTTTACTTTGAAATATTAAACTACCTGTTGTTTGTAATTTCTCAATTTTTCGTTTGTTACACCTGAAGTTCGTTTAAGATTAATAGAGGATCAATGATCAATGATATTTTACTTCAAATGATGCTAGAAATTTCTACTTCATTTGAGAGTATCAAATTAGATTTGCTCTACATATATTGCTTACGCAGAGAGGAAAGGAACACAGCACTTTCCTCTAAAAAGTTTTCGTAAGATCTTCTAACTTTTTAAGTATTTTGCAAAAGTGAATTGTATTCTTAAATTATTTCATACGTGGTTGTTATCTATACTCCCACTTATATCTGTGTTTGTTGTAAAGGGTGTTAAGTCCAAAATTGTCTAAAGGGAGTTATCAAACCAGGCATGTTTGAAAAATCAAGGGCTACTGCAGGGTACAGAATACTAAGTCCAATTCCACTCCTAAATATTTTTATTCATCAAGGAAAATTTGGGATATGTGAAACAAAACACAAACATGTTAGTGTTAAAGGAGTTAAGTTCCAATCAAGGACTTAACACTCTTTATTCAACAAAAATAAAATTAGAAAATTTTACTTTTTAAAAAAAAATTAAAAATTAAACTTAAAAACTGACTTTACAAAAACCGCTTTTTTTCAAACCCGTTTTTCTCAAAACTACGAGTTTGGACTTGACATTCTTTACACTGCAAACACAAATATATCAGTGCATGAATCTTCTGTAACATCCACATTTGTTGTCTTTTACTGATGTCTTTGCTACTAATGATGACGTATGGAAAATGAAAATACTGTTTATATCTTTAATCATCCCTAATGAGGCTTAATGACCAGTAATTTGTGTTCATGCATATCTGTAAAAGAATTTTTATGTTTAAATATTTTCAATTTCAAACAGTGTTTTTCTGCTGTCATCAAATTACTTTAAAACTCTTTTGATACGACTGAAACGCTGCGATTTTTGGGTAAGAAACTCAATTTTTCTTTCAGCTTCCCCACCCGCATCCAACTCTCATTTACAACAGAATAATGATTTTTTTATATAAGTAATGAGTTCTATTTCATATGATTTCGTTTTATTAATTTTTATTACGAGTTATTTGAAATGCTCCTCATTTGGTAAGATATATTGTGTAGTGTATCGATTAACTCAAAAGATATAAATATTTTATAGAGGGAACTAATTTGATAAATAATATGTAAAAATATTTAATAATTTTGTATGACTATTAAAAAGGATGTCTTCTAAGAAATTGCTTTTAGCAAACACAGTTAGAAATAATTTCTTATATTTTATAAATAATATGTATATTTTAGAAATAATTTCGTATATTTTATAAAAAAACATTTACTAATTTAGTGTGGTAACTGGAGTAGTTATATTTTAAAGCATTAGTTGCAACATGATATTCAGTCATAACTTGTGGCTTCGAATTTTGCTAGTAAGATATCGTGAATTGATCGGTTTTAAGGGCATATTGCATGTACACTCCCTTAAACACGTTTTTTAGGAAAGACACCATTTGCTTACAATTGAAACGAACTTTAGTCGGGGAAAGTTATTAGAAAACTGCAACTGCTAAATAATTCGAACAGCTGCCGATTTTATCTTTCTTTACACTAGTTAACTGGGATAACAAGGGGATTTAACAGATTTAACTTTAATGAAATAAGTGTTAACTAACAATATAACAAAAATATACATATTACATATTTCTTACAAATCAGTGAAAATAACTGTTTTTTATAACATACATATTAAATAGTAAAACGTATTTAATGTAATAAGTATTATTATACAGGGTGTCCATAGTTAAACTTCCCTAATTTAAAGTTGTCTACGGACGAAACTATTGTTCAGAGTGTTATGAAATTTTGTGTAGGACATATTGAAGGGATGGGAATTTGTTTGAGCGAATAAAAAAATTAGTTCAAAATTTCACCACCAGAGGGCTTTTTTGATGAATTACGCATTTAGCCAACATTTACTGTAGTTAAAAATATTTATTGCAACAAGACATGTTCAACATGACGGCCATCATTTTCAGCTACCATTTGAAATCGTAAGATAGCATGTTCTACAGTTGACCGCAGTGTGTCCGGGGAAATGCTGAGAACATGTCGTGAAATGCTGTCTTTCAGATTAGGTATAGTTCTTGGTTTATCAAGACTGACTAGATGTTTCACATGCTCCCAAAACCAAAAGTCGCATAGGTTGAGGTCTGGGGATGGGGGAGTCCACACATTAGGAAAGTGGCGGCTGATGACACGTTCTTCTGTAAAGTGATTTTCGGGAACGTTCTTAACACGAAGGTTAATGCGAGGAGGAGCTCCATCTTGCATAAAAATTGTACATGAAAGGCACTGACGTGATTGCAGATCTGGAACAATTTTATTCAGTAATAAGGATGCATATCGCTCCTCGGTGACCGAGCATGTTACTGGAACTCTAGGACTTAATTTCTCGAAGAAATACGGGCCGAGAATAAAAAATACATAGAATCTACACCACACGGTTACTTTCGGTGAATGCATCGGACCATCTGAGATTAAACGCTGATTTTCTGGTTCCCAAATTCGGCAGTTGTGAGTATTCACTGAAGCGTCCAAATAAAAGTGTGCTTCGTCTGTCCAGAAGATATTCCAAGGCCATTTTGAATCAACCTCAAAGCGAGCAAGAAACTGAACTGAGAACCGCTGTCGAGTCTCGAAATCATGTGTAAGCAACCTCTGCACAAATTGTAGCTTGTACGGATAATACCGGAGGATATTTCGCATGACCTTCGGGACAATTGAATGGGACAGATCCAATGCTTCTGCATCACGACGGACACTTGTACTAGCCTGTTTGTTGGAAGCTTCGTCCTCTTCCACCTGAAGCATAACCTTCTCTACAGCTTCTGCGGAAACAGGTTTCCTTCATCTTCCAGAACGAATGTTAAAAGAACCAATTTCTTCAAATTTGACCACCATTAATCGAAAACTTTTAACAGTCAATGGACCTTTTCGAATCCCCTTCAAACTTCGAAATTTTCGTAGAGCAACTAGTGTTGAATTATCGTTTTGGAAAAACAATTTTACTAACAAAGCTCGATCTGGTAATCGTAACGATGGCATTCTGATTAAAAATAGCAAGCACTCTGAAAACAAAATCTCCATGAAAGTTTCTAGGTTTTATAACAGCTTCTGCTCTACGTCGACAAAAATTAATTTGCATATTTGTTTCTTCTTCGTTCCTTCAAATCTTTTGTCCGAAAATTAGTTATCGAACAAGATTCCGATCGACTTTGGAATCACTTTAAAGATTGTAAAATTTAATGAGTTATTGTGTTAGGGTGACCTATGGATAAAAAGATCGGGAAATCTTAAGTAAAGAACCAGTCGTAAATGTATATTCATCTAAAAACGCCCTCTGGTGGTGAAATTTTGAACTAATTTTTTTATTCTCTCAAACAAATTCCCTTCCCTTCAATATGTCCTACATAAAATTTCATAACTTTCTGAACAATAGTTTCGACTGTAGACAACTTCAAAGTAGGGAGGTTTAATAATGGACACTCTGCAGTATTTAATTATTTTTTTCAGTTCAATGAAGAATATATTCAGTTCAATATTCTCACTTTCCAATTATTGGTACAGGCTGTGTGGAGCCTCGTCTGATTGATAGATAGATATATAATACTTAGAATTCTAGTCACTCTTTTAGCATACGGGAAGGAAATTCCGCTCTTGAGCTCTTTTAACAGTTCTTTTTTCCCCCTTAAGATATTATATATATCTGATATTATATTTAATGCTTAATGCTTACTATGCACTTTCATGTCTTTATTTTTAGTGAAATAGAAATAGAATATTTTTTTTTGGGGGGGGTATATTAAGGTTGATAATTTTCTGATAACAATGTGATGTTTTACAATAAAGTGGAATAAAGTTAACAAACTTCATTCCGATTCAAAACTTTATCAAAGTTTACAAACTTTACACCGATTAAAAAGACACCCCTTATAAAAGGATGACTTATCGAATACATATTGGTATATTTTAAATAAGTTGCAATGTTTTGGGAGAAAGCCAATTTTAAACGTTATTTAATGAGGAGTTAAAACGTATTTTTAAACCAACTGATACATCGCTTCTTTGCAAGAGTTCTTGATCATCATTCTTAAGAATAATATATTGGAATTTCGATATTTTAAAGTACTATACAAGGCATTTTAAGATTGGACATTGAAGTCCGTGTTTTTAAGGATATTAGGTAACCTTAATCGCGCGTTTGAAAAAACAGAGTATTATAGACTTACTAAAATGTATTAAACTATCTATTTTTATTAATACGCTATAAGTCTCCAAAAAAAAAGTTAGAAAAGTAATACTTAAATTTATACTTAAAAGTTGTACTTTAGATGTTAGAAGTTTAAAAGCTATTATTTTTTTTTTACTGTGCTAAAATACAAATGTATATTCTATAATTATTTCTTTCTAAAAGGAAAGTCCAACGATATAACGTTTCATGGTAAATTCTCAGCAAAATATACTTAATAATAATATTAAGTAATTATTTTGAGAAACATTTTTTTTTAAATTTAAAGGGAAAAATTCTAGAAAGTTTAGAAATCTGTGTAATAAATATCAGACTAAAATCCGAAAGTGATGCAGTGATAAGAGAAATGAAAAACATGCTCCAGAAGCAAAACAACAAATACTTTCTCCACTTTGAAAGAAGTTTAATACCATCGTGTATTTTTAAAGAATTTACTTCAGTCTAACATTCAGGCCTTAAACCAGCGGTGGCACCCGTACCACTTGTGGCACACAAGCTATTCTCATTTGGCACGCCAATCATTTCCGATGTGCGACATTTTTTTTAGTAAAATCTAAAAATTTCATTGAAGTTTAAAATTTTTATAGGCATGAAATATAAATTTTTATAGACATTAGGAAATCTATATTTTTATGAAATATAAAATTTTTATAGTCTTTATATTGATGGATTTCATAGTTTATTTCAAATAAATTGGAATACATAAGAAACAATTATTGTTTTACTGCAAAATCAAACAATTTTAACACACTTTCAGGCAAAATAAAGTTTAATTAGAGACTAGAACCAGTAACTAGTACTTCTTTATGTTCACAAACCACAAAAAAATTAAAATCTACTAAGTTTGAGTTCTTCTAATGTACAATCAGAATTTGAAAAATTGATGACAAAAAACGAATGCAAAACTCATATATTTTATTATTGCTAAAAGAATTGTTTTAAATTGCAAAAGAATTTTTTTGTTTCCTTGAATAAAATGCAATCCACAATGAAAATATACTGTACGAATATATACCTATTGCACTCTACTCCATTGTGGCAGTCGACTCCATTGTGGCTACAATATACTTCCATTATGGCAGATGAATTTTCATATTGTTTTGATTTGGCACAAACATTAACAAAGTTTGCCATCACTTCCTAAAAGCATATAAATAAACATATAAATAAACATATAAATAAACTGGTACTCAAAATGTACTTTAATAAATCGTACAAAAAAGTTTTATTAAAGTTGTTCAAATAAGACTTAATTCTGATTAAACTTCCACACAAAGCCATAATCTACATATATAAAACAGTTCCGTAACTGACTGACTGACTGACATACAACGTACAGACCAAACAGCTGGTCCAAAAGGGGTGAAATTTTGCATGGTGATTCTTCTTATAGTGTAGGTGTGCACTAAGAAAGATTTTTGAAAAATTCTTAGATTTTTTAAAATTAAATTTTTAAGCTTTTTTAGTAAATCTTTTAAAGTTTGCATTTAAAGTAATAATTTGAGGTTTATAAAATTTATATTACAAGAAAGATCATAAAAATTCCTTTAAAATGAAATATTTTTCGAATCTTTACCTCCATTTTCTGATTTTTGGTGAATTTTCAAAGATTAATTTTAGCATTTGTAATTTATTAAATGCCGATCACGTGATTTCTTTTTCTGGTACTTTAAATAAATTTATCGTCACATGCATAACAACGAAATAGAAAAAAAATTTTGTTTTCTGGCTAATGTGGCAGACGATTGGACATTATCCAAAAAATATTAAAATACAGTAAAAGATCTGTTCCACAAACTGTACTATATTAAGTGTACTATATTCTTTAGTATGTCCTATTAGATTTAATTCGAATATTTTCTTCTACATTATTTTGTCTATAAAAACATCCCTTACAATTTTTTTTATAAATATATCTTTTTGTTTCTTTTTTACATCAATTGTATATATTGATCGTCGTATTTATTTTATATATATATATATATATATATATATATATATATATATATAAATATATATATATATATAGATAGATAGATAGATAGATTAGATAATTTTTTTGGTGGGGCATTAATTGCATATATTGACCGTTGTATTTAATTTGAATGTACTCCGTACCGAAGTGAGGGTTTTCAGCTAGTAAGTCATAAATGTCGACTTCAAAACCCTTATGATTATAGTCCTAATTAATTAGATGTTAAAAAAAATTTTTAATAATCACATAAGTTTGATAAACAGTGATTCATTATTTTTAAAAATTTCTTTATCAAGAAAACTCTTTACCAACCACCTATGAAATAAACAACTTTTCGAAGTTCTTTGATACAGCGCTGTCACAAATAATATGGTTTTAACTATTATGTGTGATATAGAAATTAGAAAATGAAAAAAATTCAAAAGAAAAACTTAATTTTAATGACAGTTTAATTTTCAACTTTGTTGTCCCTTTTTCCTCCGTAATTATATTTGAATAACTTGTTATGTATTTAACTTTCCTTAATATAAATTAATCGGAAATTTTGATAATACATACGAGCATCTCGTTAAAAATGATTTCACTTAATTATAAGATAATTAAGTGAAAATAATCTATGAAAGTTGAAAGGAAGTTTTTTTTCTCTCTCGAAGTTTTCATATAAGTAGATTTTTCATATCCAAAGTCGAATGACAAACGTAAGTCATCTTAAATATCATTTTCTCTATCTATGGAAAATTATCTATTTTATTTTAAAAATCAATTAATAAACAATTATTAATCAATTTTGTTTAATTTAAGATGTTTACTTTATGTAATGAATTAGAAATTTACATATACCTGATAAAACAGAACTTCGTATAGAATGTTGCAGCATGAAACATTTTTTTTATCGCATAACGTGAAAAACGTTACAAAAATTTTCAGTAAAATATACATTTTTATTTTATTCAATAATGTTTAACTGTTATGTATTCTTTGGATATAATTATTGTAATCTTGTTTCTTGAGTATTATTTCTGAAGCGTTCCGTTTGCCATGAAACACTGAGATGTCTAATGATGTGCAGCAGTTGATTTTTATACTAATGCATTTTATCGGATATATAATTGGCTGTATCGGATATATAATTGGTTGTAATCGGGATATATCATTGTTGTCGCCGTTGGTGTGGAGTAAGCATTAGTAACTATTTTTGTTATGCAACAAATAATACTCTAATTTATTTACTTTTTCTGCTTGATTAAGTTCTGTAATTTTTAAAATTTCTTTCTATGAGATTAATTATATCAGAAAATTTATTTATTTTCAAAATCTATGATTTTTTAAAATACATAAAATTTTTCTTTTTATTTATTACACATTTCTCCCTAAATGTCCGCTATTCTATTTAGTAGATAATTTCTAATAGTGGTACGTTCATTACTTAAAATCTCTCCAAAAATCTGAAAAGAAGCCTTGTTTAAAACTTGCCTCAGGCGCCACAATTGATCGGCCCGGCGCTGGTCATAACGCCACAACAGAATTTACAACATATCAGTAATTTAGACAGTGTAAAGCTAAAGCGCGATACGCGAACTAATGATTCATCAGACTTTATAATGTATTAGACTATTAGAGCACGAATAACAGGTTCTTCAGTGTCAAAGGCTGCTACATTTATGAAATGCCCCAGAACTCCTGTTGACAAAGTGTGGCAGGACTGGTGTTGACTAAAACAACGATCCTCAATCATAACTATAAAAGGCATCGAAAACTACATGTAACAGATGAGCGCCTCTTGGAATTGATAAATTATCTTAACATGAGTTTAAGAGTTGGGAAGGTAAAATGCCTTGGTGCAACTGAAACAGTATACTGCATAATCAATGCACCACTCCTTTGAAGTACTTATGGATTATAAAAGTGATACTATCTCAAGTTATTAACCATCTTTACTTGAGTAAAGTGTCATAAGTTGCAGTTTATGTTAAACTGCCGAGGATTACAGAAAGTTTTGCAAGTCTGATGTGTGACTTTTCCGGTTATTACCAGCAGAGCTTGTATTTATCAATAAAAAAGCAACAACCGTAAACTTTTAAATGTCATAGTATAAACAAAGCGTGCTTTCGGAGGCCGTTGTGTTGTCTGAAATCTAGGTTCTTAGTATATGTGGAACAAGTTATGAATGCTAATTACAGCTGTTCATAGAGCACGATGATTGTGTATACCCCAAAATATAATACATATATTTGAGTTTTCTGAGAGGAGATTAATATTGATACTTGTCAGTGTACTACACTGCGGCAGAAATTGTTTAAAGACTATACTTGTTGTTGTTTCTAATGCCCTGTTACGTCCTCGTGGTTGAAATAAACACACGAGAGACATACTTACAACACAGAGCTTGTATTAAACTATTTCTATATATATATATATTTACATATGTACAAGCAGAGAGACTATGCTCGTCTGCATGTGAGAGATATTCTCAAAACTTAACTCTTATCGTCAAAAAAAATCGCTAGAGTTCGGAACTCGCCGGTCAGCAAACTGGGATGGCTTTTCCCCGATCCTTCGCTGATGTGGATCCCGGTTGCGGCTCTTCTCACCGCGAAACTGCGGGTCTCTCAGAGCTCAACACTCTCTGGGGTTCGCGAGACCTTCTGGCTTTTACCTCGTCTCCGCACAGCACACTATCGGAACTGCTGTAGACGGGGACTCTGCGAGGCTCAACACCAATTCTCAGGGTCAGTCTTCGGTGCCCCTACTTATCTCTTCGTCCGGTAGGAGAAATTTCCTGCTCTTTTCTGCGCTGCGGCCCACCGGCGCTGGTCAATTTCCGCTTCCACGGGGGGGGGTGAACGGTCGACGGATATGCATCCCTTTTCAGTCCCTACGGGGGCCAGCGTCACTAGATTTACATTCTGGCAGAAATATCTCGCAGAAGAAAAGAAGCCAGGTGACCGTTGGTATTCAATTACCCCCTTGGTTTTCTCGGAACCTGGCATTCCTCGTAAAAAAAGATCTTTAGACTTGGGTGGTCCTTTTTCCAGGAAAAATACACGATGTTACAGCCCCCTGGCTGAAAGTTCCAGACCATGTCCATATAGGCTTCTTGCTGAAGTGTGTGGCTCCGGTTTATACAGCACTGTGATGAAGCGCTTTCGATTTTAAAGAAAAATTAAATTTTTTAGAGAGATAAAGTGATCGAAGGCTGTTTTCATCACATTTTGGTTAGAATGTTAGGAAGCTGCCTTTGATGAGAGGATGGAACAGACGTCTTTGTGCCTTAGCCAATTTAAAAGTGGCGGTGCACGGTGGGGGTAGGTTGATTGCAGACGCAGATAAGGAGATGGCACCATAGTTTGACGTTAAAGTAAAATACCCTATTGTAAACAAATTTATTGGGTCTGTTTGGGAGGTAGACCGCAAAATACGTGGACTGGACTTTGGGTGGTCTGTTTTATGACGCAAGGAAGGCGTGCATGGGTTATGGGATTATCCAATCAAAGAAATGAAAATTGATGCTAAGTGATGGTTTTTTGAAAGTTTTCCTGAATGGTTTAGGAGTCATGAGAAGGCGGGGACATTGTTGTAAAAATAATAAATAAATAGAAGACTTAGAGTTTTTTTCGATGATTCTCCTCTGCGGGCGGGCCCGGTTGACTCTTCCCGGTGCTTTAGCATTGCAGGGGGATGAAGAGATTGGTATTTCAAAATGTCGGAGGCCGGTTGAGCATTCCCGGGAGTTGGCCGACAGTACGAGAAAGAGGTTTCGGTTTCCGGAGACCGGTTGATCTTTCCTGGTGCCTTAGCATCGAAAGTGATGAAAAGATTGGCATTTTTAAATATTGGAGACCCGGTCGAGTCTTCTCGGAACTAAGAGTTATTTTTGATCAAGAGAATACAGACGAGGTGACAAAGAGGATGCGCCGTAATATTGGAGATCCGGACGAGTTTTCCCGGAGCTGAGAGTGATTTGTAGCAAGAGAATAGAGACGGAGTTTTAGAGGGGATGCGCCTTAATATTGGAGATCTGGTCGAGTCTTCCCGGAATTGAGCGTGACTTTGGATCAAGAGAAGTCGATGTCATCATTTTCCTGATGAGTGCCCCATCATTTTGAAAAGAGTAGAAGGATACCCACGACAGCCTAGAGACGCAGCGCACCCACTACCTAGAAGGAAAGAGCGATACCCCAAGCATAAGCAGAACTTCGACACCCGAGTCACAGTGCGACAGCATCCAATCGAGTGAGTGTCAAATCATTTTTGTCTTGTTCAGACCCAACCTCGAAAATTTGAATGATTTAGTGAGGGATCAATGGTTGTTTTTTCAAAATATAGATTTTGAGAGAGAGTAGTTCTTTGCCTTAGGTAAAATAAATAAATTTATGCTCCCTGAATCCAAAAGGTGTAGGTTTAATTAAATAGATGTCATTCTATATGAATTGAGGAGAAAATTCTAAAAGATTAGTAAAATGTGTAAACTGTGTACTAAGATTTGGTGATTCGGTTTTGAGTTAAATTGTAAATAGATAAGGTTGTAAATAAATCAATTTTATTTTGTTACATTGGAGTCAGTCATCTCTGTTTTGTGTAGTTGATCTAAAGGAAGGTTTAGAAGCAAAGTTTGTTTGACCTGTTCGGTTGCCAATTTGTCTTGAGCTTTGGGTTGTATTTAACCAAATAAATCTTAAAAACACAACGCACCCAAATACCTATTACTTATAAATAATTTGTACTAACCCAAATAATTTACGAATAACGCCCAAAAATAAATATTTAAGGCAACACGACAAGCACCACAAAGTTCGGAGTCCGTCTTAGCTAGTTGCCACCTCAATTTTCACCGAGTGCCCCCAGGGGTGACATCTGGGGGAATTGTATCCTCTGCCACCTGTCTGACCTCATAGAGGGACTTTCCGGTCTAAGGATTTAACGTGCCCATATCCGGCCTAGAAACGGAGGTATTTTAATGGCGCGTGCCGGGATTCGATCACCCTCAGGACCATAAGTCAGCACGCTACCACAAGGCTACCTCGAGCCCAAAGATTATTGTTCTGACATTCAGCGCACGTCGATTAGTTATCGATTCACAAATCGTAAATCTATTTAAAACGTGATAATGTGCCCATTAAATAAAAAAGTGGATAATTGGGAACCTTCACCTTGTCCAAAAATTCCAATAAGCCTCAATTATCCGTGACAGAAATATTACTAATGATCAAAAACTGAAAGCTATGACTTTTGCATCATACATAATCTTAGAATCAGCATAATTTGCTCGCAACGACAATTACAGCCTCGCCCGAATGGATAATTGGACTGCGTTAAAATTTCCTCCAGAATAGATATTAAGCCTTTAAAGTTCATTGGATAATTTTTGAGGAACTGAATGTGTAATTCCTACTCGAAGTGTATGAGGAATTTATTAAAGTATATTTTGATAGAAAAAGTAACTTGATTTGAAATTAAACACCTGGGTTTTAATTGGCTAGTAGGATTTCAAAGGAAAACAACATATTCAATAAATACTACCTATTTCAATATTACTTTGAATATTTCAAGACTACAATACTACAATATAGGAAAAAATTTATAATTTGACATTAAATCAAATAATCTCTATGAAAGGAAATGGTATAATATAAAATCAGGAAAGTGTAACTTCTGTGATGAAATGGAATAGTCAAATAAAATTTTCCATTACCATGCGTAAATATGCTATGTATGTATGAAACTATATATATATATATATATATATATATATATATATATAAATGTAAACTGAAGTTACAAATGCTAATTTCTTAAACAGAAGTTCTTTATATTTTAAAAGTTATTATAATATATAGCTGTAGTAGAGATTTAGATAAGTTGGGAAAGTCAGAGTTTTCTGAGCATTACAATAGAGAAGTTATTGCACTGTCATGAAATATTTCTTCTAGCATATGAGATAACTAATTTGTAAATAATATGATTTGTTATATCCCTTAATACCCTTTATTGCTTTCTTTAAACTTCAACAGTTTCGTATGCGATATGTTATCGTTACTTTAGTTGGTTATTTTTCATTACTCAATATTTACAGTCACTCCGTTAATTAAGTAATAATTTACATTTTCCTACATTTTCTGGAGGGTGTCTCTACAATTATTTTCTGAGGAAGTGAAAGGTACTTTAGGGTTTATAGAATATCAGGGTTGAAAGTGATGTATAATAAGAGTTAAAAGAGCATTACAGTAAAGGATATTCCATTCAGAGGAGATTGGGTGACTTTGAAATGTAAAGTTCCCATTCGGAAGGCATTGTTTATTAGTCCTAACGATGAAATGTAAGAAAAATTTAAGATTATTAATATATGAAGTTATTTATGTGCTTTCCTTCACTATATATATATATATATATATATATATATATATATATATATATATATATATACACTGCTGGCCACCCAAATTGCAACACCAAGAAAGACAAGAGATATCACAACAAAATTTATTTTGTAGATAACATATTGACCAAGTATCAAATGATTAAATTCATAGACTTCTGTGAAGTGTGATTCCTGCCAAAATCAGTAGCCAGAGTAGCAGCCATTGTTGGAGATCACCGCTGCCACACGCCTCGGCATTGATTCAAAGAGACTTTGGGTGAGTTCTTGGGGTACAGCAGACCAAGCAGCTTCCACACGTTGCCAAAGTTGATCTGCTGTGGCAGTTGGGATGGAATCTGGGTCAATCGTAGAGCAACCATGGACCACATGTTTTCTATCGGCGAAAGATCCGGAGAGAGAGGCGGCCAGGGAAGCAATTCAATCTGGCGATTGACGAAGAACCGTTGGACAATGCGTGCCACGTGTGGTCGCGCATTATCCTGTTGAAATATGGCTGTGGGCAAGCCCTGAAGGTAAGGAAGGACAACTGGCTTCAACACCTCGGAGATGTAGCGCTGGCTGTTTAAAGTACCGGCAATGCGTACTAGAGGTGTGCGAGAGTGATATCCAATACCGCCCCATACCATAATACCCGGTGCAGGACCAGTGTGGCGGTGCATAACGCAGCTGTTCAGCATCCTCTCTTCACGGTGTCTCCAGACTCGAATGCGACCATCGTGGTGTTGCAGACAGAAGCGTGACTCGTCAGTAAAGACAATTTCATTCCATTCTGCCGTCCACATCCCTCTGTCATCGCACCATTGGCGGCGGAGACGTCTGTCGTTCTGCGTCAAGGGTAGACAAAGCAATGGACGTCTTGCGGACAGACCACTCTGCTGTAAACGGCGTCGAATGGTACGCGCAGACACTGGATTATGCGTTACAGACTGCATGTGCTGTGCTATGGTTCGTGATGTGACTGAGCGATCCGTCACTGCCATGCGCACAATTTGCTGTCATCACGTGAAGTGGTGCGCTGAGGTGGATGCGATCGAACACGCCGGTCCGTCGTACCCTCCTGCATCCAACGATCACATATACGCATTACAGTTGTTTGGTTTCGTCCAACACGACTACCGATCTCCCTGAAAGATAATCCACAATCTCGGTAGGCCACTATCCTTCCTCTGTCGAACTCGGATACTTGATCAAAAGATGATCGCTGTTTTTGACGAGGCATAATTGATCGTTTTTTTGAAAAAACCACAAGAAAAACACAATTGCCGAACTTGAAATCGTCGAAATCTCCAAGCCTTAAATAGCGCTTTGAAGTGGCGCCACAGGCGCGCGTGATGTGCGTCTTGCTGAATTTCTAATCATTTGCATATCTCACCTTCGCTAATGCATGTTGTAAATTTCATGTTATTTGCATGTTTCCTTCAGGGTGTTGCATTTATAGTGGCCAGCAGTGTATATACACTATCTACCAATATGTATTTGGACACCTGTGATATGAAAGAAAGACAAAATTTATTCATATTCAATAGTTGGTAGAACCTCCACGAGAGGGAATTACAGCCTCAACCCTTCGGGGCATGCTTTCCACAAGTCCTTGTATGACGGCTAGTGGCGTTTTCTTCCACTCGGCTTGGAGAAGACAAGTAAGTTCCTTCATCGATTTTGGACGGTTGTTACACCCTTAATTAGGTGATCCAATTCATCCCAGAGGTTCTCGATAGGGCTCTGGGCAGGTAGGTTCATTCAGTTAACTCCCATTGTCACCATACCAATACATGGTGGACCTCGAAACATGACAGCTGGTGTTGTCGTCCTGCAAGTAACATGGGTCTAACCCGTAAACCTGCCACAACGTAGGAAGCACTCTGTCATCCAAAATATAGTGCAGTAGGCGTGGGCGTTGAGCTTACCATGAATTGGGACCAAGGGTCCAAGTCAATACCAGGAGAAATACCCCCAGACCATAATTTCACCTCCGCCGAAATTATGGTAATATACATCAAGCCATTCGTTTAGGGGACATCTCCTGAATAGAAATATTTTGACTATGCAGTAAAATATCTGGTTTCACCTAATTCTAAATAGATTTAGTGTATTTAAAAATATAATAGATATTTTATTTACTAATTATCTAATATATAAAAATGAATGTTTGTATATCTGTAATTGTATAGAAATCCACAGTTTAGGAGCAACGATCGTGAAATTTTAAATACAGGCGTCTTTAAAAACAGCCGAGGGTCTGAAGAACTTCAAAAATCGAAATTAATTACCGTTGATTTTTAATTAATAAAAAACCACAATTTTGAAACTAAATGTAAGCTGTTACACTTTGTGGCATCATCCCTCTGAATATGGCGTCCACGTTAGGGTTAGCTGACAGCGAGCGAAAAGATAAAAATAAATAAAATCAAAAAGTTTCAAGTTATATATTAAACCAGAATAATAAATGAAAATAATAATCTTTCAAGTCAGATTTTATACTTTAAGACATTTCGATTAACGATCGTCGTTTATTTTCGCCGTGTTATTTTGTAAACAAACGTTCTCTGTTGCCATTTTCATTTCAGACATTTCTTATTGAAACGATGTAATGCGTAGTAAATGCGTTAAATATTTCTTATCTAAAATTTATATTTTAAAACATTTCAGTGAAATTAACATCGTCTTCAGATTATAAACAGACGTTATTTGTTGCTATTTTCATTTTAGAAATTTCTTATTAAAATGATGGAATTCTCCGACATATTTCCATAGTGGAGATTTAGACACATTACAGAATTTAAAAAAAAAAACCTTTTGTGTAATTTATATATCTGTGTGTGTTTAATTATTTCAAGTGACTCTAAAGTGGGCGTGGCATTTTTTCCACTAGCGTGAAAAATCAGAATAATATTGAATTATTTAATTTTTTTTTTTTGCTCATCAGACGACAGTAGCAGCGAGTGGCAGTAGTTACACAAGTTTGAATTTGAAACATTGTTTTGTTGTTTCCTAAAAGAAGCAATAATCCGTTACTATATTTTATATTGTTCTTAATTTTATAATTCACGATGTACTTTTAAAAGCATAAAAATTAGTATATCTTAACTAAAAAGAATCAGTCTAAACTTAAGCACAGTTTTGCGATTTATTTACGGTTAACTATGTTTGTGTTTAGCTATTCCATTTGTTTGTTTTAAAAAATGATTTTTTAAAGGTTTTTTTTGGTGCTTTATGGTAAAATAGCACTTAAAAATTAAAAAAAAGAAACAAAAACTTAACTGTAAATAGCATACTTTTTCTATAAATTGGTCAATTTGAAGTAATTTTTATTGAAATTTAGCTAAAATGCCTATAACTGCATAAAAATCTTCATGCTACTATTTTAATTTCCCAAGCACAATTCTAAAAATGTTATAAAATACGCAGCCCTACTTTCCGATTTAGTACAAGAATTTAAAATTGATTTCAGGACTTCGGGGAAAATAAACAATTTTTGTTTTTGCATGTTTTCTATTCTATTTACAGTCGATATAGATATAATGCTAGCAAATTGTCAAATGGAATGCATAGAGTTGCAATCTGACATTTAACTTAAAGAGAAATTCAATCGAGTCTCTTTGTTGTACTCATAAATCATACCTGCCCAGATATAAATATCCTTCACTGCATAGTCAAGCGTTATTCTGGTCATCAACGTTTGGAAGCACGTACATCTGAGAACAACTATTTTCAAGAGTTTCAACTATTTTGAAGCACACTAAGAGTCAAATTCGAACCAAAATTTATTCGTTGTTTTTTAGTATTGATGTGTATGACATTTCCCATCCCTTTTTTATACTGTTTAATTTTTCATGCAGAGTTCACAAGGCAAAAGACAATTTGACAATTTTACTTTTCAGCTTTTAGTGATGAAAGGCTGAATCTATCTAAATTCTGAGATGTGTATAACATTTCACATGTTTTTTTCCTATGCTATTTATAATGTGTTTAGTTTTTAAGTTGACTTTGGTTAACAAACATTCATATTGAACCCCGAATCAAGAAACGAGAAACATAGTTTATGAAGGTACTTCAGATGATATTTGGATCAGTTTAATTGAACAGAGATTTATATGGAGTTTAATAAGGACAGAATGTTTCTATTATTGCTACAGAATCTTGCATTTATGGTGCGTGTAGCCCAAACTGCAGATTTCTGTTAATTTTTTCATCAGTCAGTGCCTTTAACAAATACTTTAATACTTTATTTATATATTTTTTTGGCTACAGAATCCTGCATTTATGGAGGTATTTATATGGACAATTAGACATTTTTACTTTTAAGCTTTTAGTGATTTATTATAAATGTATATATTTTATGATATTTATACTGTTATTAAATCTATGTTATTTATACTGTGTTTAGTTTTTAAATTACTTTTTGTTAACAAACATTAGACAATTTGACCTTTTTATTTTAAACTTGAAAAATGAAAGGCTGAATCTACTAAAATTCTGAGATGTGTATAACATTTCACATGTTTTTTTTTAAATGTTATTTATGCTGTGTTTACTTTTTTAAACAATTTTGTTTAACAAACATTCGACAAAATGACATTTTTACTTTTCAGCTTTACTTTTTAAAACTCTTAACTTTCCAAGAGACAATTTGACATTTTTTCCTTTTCAGCTTTTAATGGTTTATTATAAATGTATATATTTTATGTTTTACTTTTCAGCTTCTTTTGCTCCAAAGATGAAAGGTTAAATCTAGATGAATTCTGAGGAGTTAATTATAAATTTATATATTTTTATATTGGATTTTTTAAAAATTATTTGGGTGTATAACATTTCACATGCTTATTTTTCTATGTTATTTATACTGTGTTTAGTCTTTAAATTGATTTTGGTTAACAAACATTCGACAAATTGACATTTTTACTTTTCAGCTTTACTTTCCAAAAGACAATTTGACATTTTTCCTTTTCAGCTTTTAGTGGTTTATTATAAATGTATGTATATTTTATGTTTTACTTATCAGCTTCTTTTGCTCCAAACATAGAAGGTTAAATATTGCTAAATTGTTTAGATTTTAAATTGATTTTGGATAACAAACTTTCCACAATTTGACATTTTTACTTTACAGCTTTTAGTGGTACAATGATGAAAGACTGCATCTAACCAAAATACTGAGATATGTATAACATTTCACATGTTTTTTTTTTGGCTATGTAATTTATATTGTGTTAAGTTTTTAAATTGATTTTGGTTAACAAACATTCCACAATTTGACATTTTTACTTTATAGCTTTTAGTGGTACAATGATGAAAGACTGCATCTACCAAAATACTGAGATATGTATAACATTTCACATGCTTTTTTTTGGCTAATTTATACTGTGTTAATTTTTTAAATTGATTTTGGTTAACAAACCTTCTTAAAATTCCGGGCAACGCCGGGTACTTCAGCTAGTGAATGAATAATATTTAGCAATATATACGCAGTGTAATATTGCACAGTTGCCTGAATGTACATAAGGATGTATTAAAATTTTTTTATTCATGCATTTAATATAGTAAAATGTCTATTATACATATGTGAAATCATCCTTCCCTCAGAGAAAATCTCTACATAATACCATGATGCTTCTCATTGAGTGCTTTTATATTTAAGGACAAGTCACTTTTCGAGCAAAATATCCCTGGTAGCCAATATAAGTAGTCTATTTTGAGAAATCTGATACTTAATTAAAATGCTCTCTCATCGACAGGCGAATTTAAATTCGGGAGTATCTTAGAGTAAGCTTCTCAAAATATACAAAGCTTACACGTTAACACGCAAAACAGATTTCAATGAAATTACGAATGCAAGGAAAGTTTACTCAACTACCAAATACTTTTGCAGTAAAAGGTGGATTACAATGAGATTGATATTTGTACAACTGAAATTGAAACTTTGCTAGAGTATTTAATTCACACTTTTAAGAGTACTGGTGTATCAAATTAAACAAATTAGTTTAAACATTTTTTATCACTAAAGGGTGTTATATACCTATGTCAAAATCACAAAATTTAGCGATAATTTAAGATGCTTCAGTACCTGCCATTTTTGTAAAATGAATACTTCTTATAATATACCCTCAGTATTTAATTACATATTAAGTATCCGACCCTTCGGAATTGCTTCTAATATTTTGTCATTATCTTTAATCTAATTATATTTAGATTTATGTTTTTTTTCTATTTTGTATTTAGTTTAGAGAATAAAGCAAAGCTTGTATACTGAGTGAAATGATTTCTTTTATGTTTTAATTCAGAGACTTTTGCACAAGGTGAGTAATTCTGCAAGTGACATCTGATTTTATACAAAAAATTTACAATAAAAAAATTTTAGTTACAAAATGTAAAATATTGTAAATAAAACATTTTTATTTCGTTCTTAATCGTACATTCCTGCAACTTCAGAAATATTTTCACAGTTTAAACTAGAGTGTTGCAAAAACTTTCAAAACACTTATGTGGTCCATTTAGAAATACAGTCATTTTGCTTACCTTAAATCGCGATTGCATAGGTCCCAGTCTGTAGTTTCAATTCCCGCCGTTAGTATGGGTGTATGGGATCGCCAAGTCGGGTACCCTGGGGAAATTAATGGAGCAGAAAACCCGGCTACAATGGTTGTAACACCGGGTATTCGAAAGTAGTCAATCTTAGGTTAAAAACACTATTTTTATGGGAATAAACAGTTTTACCATGCTTTACAATTTATCGTCATCTGCATCTTCGAAACCCTCAGTGTTAAGCCGCAGTATTGACTACTACTAGATCTTCCTTAATCATCTCGGAAGTCAATCCCCTCCGGTTGTTAAAAGAATTGCCATAGAGTGCCATTTGCTTCTATTGATTTCTTTCGTGCAAAAATTTTCAAAAGGAATTTTATCTATTGCAAATTACAAACAGGATAAAAAATTTCCTTTTAAATTATTTAAAATTATGCAATATAGTCTCAGGCTAATTTTTAATCCAGTAGCAAATTGAAAACAAAACCATGAAATCTTTACAGAGGAAGATTTCAAGGCGATCCGGAATTCGGATTTTAGGACCCATTTCCTTAAATCAATTTCGACTGTAATAGTTTTTAACGTTTTTACCAGAAATACTTTAATGCCTTCTCACCTGGTCTCAATAGTTTACTGAGGGAATCTCCCCATTCTTCCCATTTTAACTCTCTATGGCACAGAGGCGTGTTTTATCACATTTAATAAAACTTTTTATGTCCTATACGTCGTATTTAACTCCTGATGTGGTTTCTCCCATTGGGTACCGTGACTGTTTATATCACCCTTTATATTTAACTGTTTCATCCCTTTTTATGTATGACTTTTATCCCTTTTCGTATATCACTGTTTTTATCCTCTTATGCATATTACTGTTTCTGTTACATTTTTATATATGACTGTTTTTACCCTGTTGTTTCTTATACCATTGTTATTTCCTATGTTTACTTAAATTTTTTTATATACGCATTGGGGTTCTGCTTTTGACATGTGTTTGGCACAGCTTGCCCTTTCTGAACTTTGCTCCCTTAAACTTAAACAAACCAAATAACCAACCTTAAATTAATTTAATTTAAAATAAATTAAACTCAATAAACTACATTTCTTTATTTCATAAATAAAGATTTTCCATTAATAATTGAAGGTAAATGTTTTGTGGCTCATGTACAGGGTGTCAGGGCTAAAGGTATCTAAAAGTTATGACTTATTTTTATCGAACTACCCATTAGAATTATTTTCAAAAATTATCTAAATAGAAAGAACATCTCACCAAGTTTTAATATCAATCACAGATTTCGATGTGTGCACCTTTTGTAGTACGACTAACGTCTAAATGGTAATCCAGTTCTCTCTAAGTGTTTCGGAGCATATTAGGAGTTATTTCACTTTTTTGCTTGGGGAATTCAATAAATCCGTTGTGTATGAACAAAAAAAAAGAAAATGTCGATGAGTTGAAGAAGCGTATCATTCAAGCAACTCGTGTAATAACTCCTGATATGCTACGAAACACTTGGAGAGAACTTCATTATCATTTAGACGTTTGTCGTGCTATAAAAGGTGCAAACATCAAAATCTATGATACTATGATCGAAATCTATGATTGATATTAAAACTTGGTGAGATGTTCTTTATATTTGAATATATTTTTTTAAAATTCTAATGGGTAGTTCCGTAAAAATAAGCCACAACTTTTGGATACTTTTAGCCCGGATACCCTCTATAATTGAAAAAAGGTTAATATCTGGATACCGGGTTCTGGATAAATTTCAGAACCAAAACCCAATTCTGGATTTTCTGTCCAGTTCTGTAATACATTGATGAGTGTCTTCAAATGTAGATCCTGGCATAAAATTTTATATTGTAGCAAAAGATGACCGTAGTGTTCTGAAGCAACCAACCTTATCTGAAGTAGTATACTTTTAAAGTCATCCAAAACGAATTCAGAGAATAAAAGTTTTTATAAAAGATGTTACAAAAGAAGATAAACTTCTGTGTAATGATATTCTGTTTATCTGTATGAATAATAAGATTAATTATTACCTCACAAGATTACTTAGATTTACAAAAACAAAATACGTAGATTTACGTACATTAACAATAATATGAAACTTTTAATTATTTAATTGTCTGGCAACAAAGTTATTTGGTTTTTCCTAGTTAAAAAAATTAAAAGCATGCAATTGAAACATATTTTGGTTTTGTTTAAAAAAATTTGTGTATTTAATAATGTTTTTGAAGTAAAATTCATTTAAATGAAAACTTAAACTTATTGTACACTAAAATTTATTTATTTACTTTGGAATATCCTAAAATGTAAAATAGTTTCCCATTCGCTACTTATGAAATTAAAAAAAAACATTATTGCAAGCATAGCAAAAATAATGAAATTTTCGCAAATAGCGTAAACGACTAAGTCAGTAGTTCATATGTTAAGCGACTCGGGTCGAATATGAGGGCGGACATGATAGAGAAAGATAAAAATAAACATTAAAAATACTGCTGCTGTGTTTTAATACATTAATGGAATGATTAAGTAAATGTTTTTTTTCAGTAAGGAATTACATTCCAGCTATTTACATTTGATGAAAGTTTCAGTCCTGAGAGAAAAAGTGGGTATAAACGGACATACAGCTTAGAATACGAAGAATTTTAAACGTAATTAGATAGTCCTACGTTTACGTGATTAAGGCATACTACTTACGATCGTTTTAATGGCACATTGCACATCAATATTTTGCAATGGGAAAGGAAATAGTTTGGAAGCATTTTTAATTTTATCGTACAAAAAGAGTAATGCTTATGAAAAATTGAAAGCCAAAACAAAATCTAACAATATTCATACAAAGTAAAACTTAGAACAAAACAATATTTGGAAAACGAGCATTTTTAGATCATTAAAAGTCGTAGGAAATTTCCCATTTCAAAAATAATCAGTTGGTTCATAAGTAAAGGTGTACTTTTAAAAGCTAAAATTATTGAACAAATTCATATTATTAAAATGATAAAATGGTATGTATATATTTGTACAAATGATTTGGTCTCTGTTTCTTTCGATGACTATTTCTCTAATAGCTGACAAGTATGTTTCATACAGAGTTTTTATTTTGGACAATGAGACTTTATTGGAATTAAATAATTTATTCCTTCGAAATGTGAATCCAAAAATCCTGAAACTGAATATTTCTTCAATTATATAGTTTTATTTGTTCAGACTGTATCCTAAAATGTTAATTTTATAAGATAAGTACTTTAAATTATGGTCGGTCCCATATGCAAGACTGAATGGCCACCGCCTCAAGCGCCGAATGCAAATATGCGTCATAATAATGCGTCAATAATGCGTTAAGATATTAAAAATATTTAAAAAATACTAATTTAGTTAAATGTTAAAATTTTTTTAATACATAACCAAAAATATTGATAGTTTAATCAAATATACGACGAAATTCGTAAAATACACAAATATAAGCGAATATGTAGACTATTTTTTTATGACCTGCTGAATTTGATATTATGGGAATTAAATGCGTGCCCTTCGTCTTGCGCCGTATGTTTATCGGAGATGCACGTTGATTGTTGTTATCGCATGAGACCCCATGTCTTTCTTCTTCTTTTATAAATTATTTATTAAGGGGGTCCGGGATACATTTAAAAACTTTTTTTATTGAGTTAAAATTTTGATTTTTTTTGTGATGGTCAAACATAACTTGTAAACAAAATCACATCATAAAACTTCTCATAAAGTTTTTTAAAAGTTTTAAAATTTAAAATTTTTTTAAAAAGTGGGATAATTTAAAATCGTTATAACTCGAAATACACTCATGGACAAAAAAATTAGCACACCAAGGAATAATTGCGGGATCGTAACGAAACTTGCAATGAAGGTACATGTCGGGGAGATATGCAAATGATTAGAAATGCAGCGTGATTGCGCATTACGTATAGCCGGTAGAGGGCGTTGAACATCGTACTCTGTGGAGTATAAAACAGGTAACCAAAGCTTGTTTGAGTGTGCTGAATCATTTAGAAAGGAAGAGCTGAGATAGACATGCCATTACGCCGTGTTCGCAGACAATATAAGAAGTTGTCGCAGTTTGAGAGGGGGAGAATCATCGGGATGATGGAAGCTGGGTGGTCAGCTAGGCGAGTAGCTCGTCAATTAGGCCGCTCTGATTGTGTTGTGAGGAGGTGTTGGGACCAGTAGACCCGAGAGATGTCATGTACACGAAGACCAAGCTCAGGACGCCCTCGACAGACCAGTCGTCGAGAAGACCGCCACATCGTAAGAAATGCACGCGTACAGACAACTGCTTCATCGGTCGCCATCCAGGCACAGGTAGCACCTTCACTAGGGGCCTCTGTGTCTTTTCGAACCATACGAAGGCGCCAGGCTGAAGGACAGTTGGTATCGCGGCGCCCATTACGTGTGCTGCCCTTGACGCCCACCCATCGACGCCTCCGTTTGGAGTTTTGCCGCGCACGAGGAAACTGGACTGCAGCGGAATGGAACCAGGTCGTCTTTAGCGACGAATCCAGATTCAATCTCGGCAGTGATGACAATCGCGTTCGTGTGTGGAGAGCCCGTGGTGAACGCTTCAATCCTGCCTTTGCTGTACAGCGACACATCGCTCCCACAGCTGGTGTGATGGTATGGGGTGCCATTGCCTACAATACACGGTCACCCCTAGTATTGTTCCGTGGCACCATGACAGCCCAGCGGTATGTTCATGAAATCCTGCAACCACATGTGTTGCCACTCATGCAACGGCTCCCAGGAGCCATTTTTCAACAAGACAATGCTCGGCCTCATACGGCAAGGGTGTCACAAGACTGTCTCCGCACTGTTACTACCCTTCCTTGGCCTGCCCGATCCCCAGATTTGTCTCCAATCGAGCATATCTGGGATCATTTGGGACGACGAGTTGGGCATCCCACGAGTTTGAAGGAACTAGAGGCAAGGTTACAGCAAATATGGAACGAAATGTCTCAAGACATCATACAGAACTTGTATGACTCAATGCCCGATCGTATCGCATCGTGCATTCGCGCTAGATAGGGTCCAACGGAGTATTAACTCCTCCGTTCTTTTGCCTTTTTCTCTGAAATAAATTATCCTTTTTCTTTGATTTTCTTATCATTTACTTATATCAAAGTAAGCAATACGTATGTAAAATTTCGTTTCAATTTGACTACTCCTTCTTGGTGCGCTAATTTTTTTGTCCATGAGTGTATTATTTGTCGAATTTCAAATTTTTTTCATTTAATTAAACAGAAATATATAAGTTTTAATTTTGATTCAGAATTTTTAAAAATATTTATTTTTAAAAAAATTAAAATGTTTAGAGTAAAAATTTTAAAAAAAGATGTAACTTTTTAAAAATTCATAGTTTCAAAATAAATACGTTTTCAAATTTTCTGAATCAAAATTAAAGTAAAATAATTGAAAAAGGCACGCTCCAAGTTTGAACCATTTATCTTTAACTGTTCTTGACTTATAACAATTTAAACACGGGAAATGGTGAAAAAAAACCATCATGCAGAAAAACGCTTTTAAAGGTTTAAACAAAGATAGGTTGCTATTAGAATGTTGCAAAAAAAAAAAAAAAAAATCTCCTGTTCTAATTAAGACAGAAACATGATTTAAACGTCATTTTAAAGCAGAAAAGAACAGAAATTTTTTTAATGCAATAAAATTTCTTTAGAAAATTTAAAGAATTTTGTGTTCTGGACCCCCTTAATTAGCGATAAACTCTAAATATTATTTTGACGACATAAAGAATTTGACTCTACTCTATGCAATTTATTTCTGTGATATTGTCGATGTGTCGCAAATCGCTAACCTCAAAGTGCAGTATTTCTTATGAACGTTTTTAGAGTGATTATTCGTTTATTGGGTTTAAAAAGTGTTCTTCATAAGATGTAATACCGTATATGGTCTTCTCCTGTGCGGCAGACGGTTACTTGGAGATTATGCTTACCGCCATATGACATCGCGGTTTTGCTGGCCACATTTCTGGGGGCCGTATAGGTGGACCAGCATTAACCCCCTATGGGCCGGTCCCGTACTTTTGAACCGAGTCAAGTGGCGAGACCGGAACCCATAGCCCCGCAGATATAGAGGTAAATTTGAGAACTTGGAGGACATTGCAGCCACGCCCTATTTTACGTGCCCCAGCCACCAGTAGTGAACACGGCGGTGGAATTTGTCAGCGACCGGCCTCGAACCCGCAACCCTCAGATCACTGGCTCGGCGCCTTTGCCAACCGGGCCACCGACCCCCATGATACCGTATATAGGGTAAGCTATTCGTTATTACATCAAAATAAAAACAACTACGTATTGTTAGATGAGATATGAAAATTTGTGCTCACTAAATTTAAAATTTTTGAAATGTTTAAGTTGATTTTCCCGCCTCTAAACAGAAAATTACGTGATTAAGAAAGTAAGACTTTTCATTTAATTGAATACATATTTGTCCCCAAAAGTCTGTTATTCAATTACGTAGTCTATGTCTAATAGTGATACGTTCATTACTTAGAGTCTCTCTAAACATTTGAAAAGACGCTGGTCTTAAAACTTGTCTCAGGCGCCATAATTAATCTGCCTGGCTTTACTTTTAATGTATCCCCATCTATATATACAGTAGACGCTCGTTAATTCGAACTCGGTTAATTCGAACTCGGTTAATTCGAACTTTCGGTTAATTCGAACTAATCCAAAGGCCCCAAAAAACTTGTATTGGAATTGATGTTAAAAATATCTCATTAATTCGAACTAAATTTTTATTACTTCGGTTAAATCGAACTAAAAATTTGACAAAAAAAATTTCTTTTTCCTCAATTAACGGTTAAAATACACGCTGTATTTATTATTTTGTGTGTCAAAATCACCTGTATTTTTTTATGTGTAAAGAGGCACATGCCTGCATTCCTAGACTATTGCATTTCCGCTAAACGTTAGTGACTATTGTCCTCATCAGTGCTTAACGAACAAAGCGATTTTCCGTTGTTTGTATAGGTTTTCTTAGAATTTCAGAAAAACCTGTCTTTACTACAGATTCTAGGAAGCTGCGTCAGTTATGCCTGCAGTGCAGACAAGTTAATGTGATCTATTTTTTCTTTCTCAGTGTGTGATGTGAAAGTGTAAAAATGCACGATGTCTACGCGTGGAAAGTACAAAACTCTAATTTTGGAGACAAAGGTAGAAATTTTAAAGAGAGTAGAGAATGGCGAATGTAAATCAAAGTTAGCAGTTGACTATGGAATTAATAAAAATAAAATCTTGTAAACTTATTTGAAAAACAAGGAGTCAATTTTAGATTCATGGGAATAATCAAAATTTGCTAGAGGAAGGAAACGCGTGAGAAATGCATCCCAAGAAGATCTAGAAAAAGCTCTACTGCTACGGTTCCAGGATGTTAGATCTCGAAATTTTCCGATAAATGGACCCCTAGTGCTGACGAAGGCTGATGAATTGGCAAGTCGATTGGGTATTGAAGATTTTAAATGCAGTGATGGATGGCTTTCTCTATTTAAGTCAAGGCACAATATTTCTTATCAAACTGTATGTGGCCGAAGCTCTAATGTAAACGAAGACGTATGCACTAATTTCGGTAGGAAACTGCCAGGGCTTTTCTCTACTTACCTGCCGAAAGATATTTTTAATGCGGCCATAATGGACAAAGCCATAATGGACTCTATTAAAACCGTGAAAGTATTTATTCAGATGGAACCTTCCTCTGAAAATGAATTGAAATGTTTACTTCAAATCGAGAAGTTGGCTGAACAATGTAGGCATCATAAACAAAACCAAACATCCACTTTACAGTTTTTTCCCTTAGTGTAATTCGTATGTGAAGTTTAAGTTTACTTTCTACTGCATATCTTCTGCTTCCTTTTATGATTAAGGCAAGTCTGTATTGCTTTTTAATATGTTAATTTTTGATAACATAGTATAATATATTTTCTGAGATTATACATACTAGGAGATTTTTCTTCTTCAGTGATACACTTTTAAAGTTATATATTTTCTCTTAACATCGGATAATTCGAACTTCGGATAATTCGAACTTATTTCCGAGAACTGTATAAAACAGTTCTGTAACTGACCGACTGACTGACTGACTGACAGACAACGCACAGACCAAACCGCTGAACCTAAAGGGCAGAAATTTTGCATGGCGATTCTCCTTATAGTGTAGGGGTGCACTAAGAAAGATTTTTGAAAAATTCTTCGTAGGTTTTTTTAAATTAAATTTTTAAGCTCTTTTTGTAACCTTTTTTTAAGTTTGCATTTAAAATAATAATTTGAAGGTTATAAAATTTATATCATGAGAAAGATCATAAAATTCCTTTAAAATGAAATCTTTTTCGAATCATTGCCTCCATTGGTGAATTTTTAAAGATTAATCTTTAGAATTTAATTTATTAAATGCTGATCACGTGATTTCTTTCCTTTTTGTGATACTTTAAAGTAATTTTGCGCAAATTTTGCGTGCATAACAACGAAATAGACAAAAAAAAATTTCTTTGTAATGCGGCAGACGATTGTACATTATCCAAAAAATATCAAAATACAGTAAAAGAAATGTTCCTCAAACTGTACTATATGAACTGCACTATATTCTTTAGTATGTTCTATTAGATTTAATTTGAATATTTTCTTCTACATTATTTTGTCTATAAAAATATCCGTTACGATTTTTTTATAAATATATTTTTTTTGTTTTTTACATCAATTGCATACATTGATCGTTGTATTTATTATATATACGAGGCATTTTCGAAAAGTAAACGTACAATGCCGCATACTCACTCGAAAAAATTTTAATTGATTAAATGTGCATAACAAATTACTTACTGGTACATGCCATATTTTTTGACATAGTTGCTGCCATTGTCAAAGCATTTGTTAAGTCTGGGTACAATCTTTTATATTCCACAGTCATAGAACTTTGCCGCCTGTTGTCGGAACCACATTTCAAGTTCAATTTTGATCTCATTGTCGTGAAAGTTTTGCCCTGCAAGATGTGTTTTCAGGTAAAGGAATAAGGGGAAGTCCCTGGGTGCAAGGTCCGGGCTGTATGGCGGAGGATCTAAAATTTTCCATTCCAAACTTTTGAGTAGTGCTTTGGTTTGAAGCGCTGTGTGAGGACGATCGTTGTCATGCAGTAAGCAAACATCTCTTGTCAACAAGCCCCTGCGTTTATTTTGAACTGCCCGTCTGAGACGTCTCAAAGTCTCGCAATATGCATCAGCATTAATTGTGGTGCCGGGAGAAATGAAGTCAACCAGAAGAATGCCTTGTCTATCCCAGAAAACAGAAGCCATGATTTCTTTGGCGGGGATCCTGTATCCCACATTTGGCGGGAATCGGAATTGACGCAGACGTTAATTATGATAAAGACGTGCTTCTCAAACAAGACTCACCGTAAAGGTATAAAATGACCTCTAGGGGAAAGCGAAATGTTCAAGGCTACAGTCCGTGTTGACAACGGGCTGACAGAAACTTTTCCTTTGCTGCTATTGGTGAAGTATCTTTACTTTCCGAAAATGCCTCGTATATATATATATATATATATATATATATATATATATATATATATATATGTAATATAATCATTACATATCGTTCTTAAAAGGCAACCTGAACAGGAAAACTAACTCAAATTTACATGGCTGGAGCTAGACTCAGCCTGAAAGGAATTAGAATTTTGAAGCAGTCGTGTCGAATAGTTTTATTAGAGCGATAGTAACATCTGTCCATCTCAGACGACAGCTCGGAACGAAGTGTAATATCACCTTTCAACCTTACGCGCTAGAAGCGAGGTACATGTGCCTTTCATTTTGAAGTATCAGCGGAATTTGGGGCTGGCGATGCGAACCCACGCCTTTATCGAGACGTATACACGTGTAGAAATGCAACGTTTGCTGTTTTATGGGGAGTTCTGTTGCTATGGGTTTTTAAAGCGCTAAAGTAATGTTACTGGGGATTGGATTTAGGAAAGGGAATTTAAATGATAGAATGGAGGGCCTTATATTTAATTTATTACAAATCCCCCGCGAAAAAAGGAAAATCGTCACATTGAAAGGTGACATTTTCACAAACAAAATACAAATGAACTCCTATATAATAAAGTGAGTACAATTACAATCAAATATAATCAAAATTCACTACATTATACAATTACATGTCTCTGAATACAACATTGGTGGGAAGAAGTCACGACAAACAGCAAGGTGTGTGAGAATTAGAACACATCAAGGTTACAGAGTCAAGAGCTTTGTCCATAACCCATCATAAATTAACTTCACCGAAACGAATCCAACGTTAAATCTCCTGAATCTTTATTATAATACTAAACTCACTCTTATGACTTCGTTGCACCATCACACAAAATATATGAAATTAAAGGAATATACAATGAAATCTATAATGAACATTCAAAATATATGGAATTAACATAGTATGCAATAAGTTTATAATTATTATACAATGTGCAATGAAATTCAAATAACTGAAATATTATTGGCTAATATAATCTAAATAACTTTTTAATTAAATCAAAGTCCTTCATTCAATAATGAGTTCTAAAATAGCGTATAATTCTTGGAGTCCTTAAGCTCAGTTTAAATTCAAGTCGTTATACATTGTTTATCAAATAAGTCCCTTTTGTATGTGGTTTATATTCAGTGTTTACATTTTACACATGATTTCAAAGTTCCTCGTTTACATCAAATATCATTCATCGATCTCGATATTTCATATTCCTAATCTCGAATACTTATATAAATTTTAAAATAATTCACAATATATAATTCAGAAGATGTTTCAATAAGTTCAAGTTCAAAACAACATTACTTTAGATAATATTATTACAAAATTGATTTCTTATATTATTCTGGAAGTTTCACTTCAATTACAGCATAGATTTAGATACCTGTCAAGTTTTTTAACAATACATAAGATCATAAATTAAACAATTCAAAATAATTTGTTATGAATCCTTAATTAAGTAAATGGGCATCATTTTCATATTAGGTAATTTTCAAAAACATTATGTGCTTTAACATCGTCACTAGTTTCAATTCAAAATATTCAAATTCTAAAATCATTGGTACCAATCATGACATAAGTGACAAATCTGGAGGTGAAATGGGCTATCCTCTGTGATGTCCAACGTGAAAGATTGTTAGTAATAACGAGGGTGCTGTGATGCAAAGACAGCAAGAGGCTCATCCCTCTGCGGGAGGAACTACCCCTTGTGCTGGCAAAAGGTTTCTCCGGTGTCAACAAAAATAACAACTCAGATTATCAACATACTTGGCAAAATTAGGGGTAACCTGTGACATGTCATGTTAGCCCTAACATTGACAAAATTTTTCTTTAACTTAGCACATCAACATTTTCTTTTTAATAAATATTCTTTTAAAATAATTCAGATGGTAATTTGTGGAAGGCAAACTAGCATCAAAAATTCTCTAAATATGATTAACTACGAAATTTAGGTAGGTATCTAAATCCATCAAAGTTAGGTTATCTTCATCATGCGTCAACAGCAATCTTCACTGGGTTATCAAAATATCGTAAGATTATCGGAGTCATAGTCAGGTAGTTATTTGAGTCACAGTTGGGTAGTCTTAATCATCATAGATAGGTTTTTTTTTCCCTAACACTATTAATTTTTACTTGGGATCTTGGGCGTTTTGGGGTTTACTGTTATTAAAATAGGAATTTTACTTTTTCTAGTTGCTAATCGAAAATTATCTGCAGGGTTGAAAGGTCTTAATCTGGTACAGTGTACAATTTCCGAAGTTTTCTTAGTGAGGGAATTGTGTCTGTTAATTTCAAAATTTACTCTAGAAATTTGTTTCAAAATTTTATATGGACCAGAATAAGGGGGAGTAAGTTTAGGAGTATTTGGGTAACGAAACTCTTCGTACATTACTATATCACCTACCTTAAATTTAGATTCCTCAAAACGAGTGTCATATCTCTCTTTATTTACTTCATGATTTTTTATAGTTCTCTGTTTAGCAATCTTCCTCGCTTCTTCAATTGGTGGGTACATGTCTTGATCATCAAGTAAATTTTTGTAGGGTGGTTTTCCATGCATTAAATAAGAAGGGGGAAATTTTGTTACGGTATGGGGTGTGTCGTTATATTCATTCGTTATTTCACGTAATAATTTTGTCCAGGAGACTTTACCAGGGTGTGAATTTAATTTACATTTAAGCCTAGTAATCAGGGTCTGATTTACTCTTTCATTTTTTCCGTTTGTTTGTGGTCTATGCGAAGTAGTTAGCAATTGTGTAATATTATTGTTTCTCAAAAAAATGTTTAAATTTGTAGGAAGTAAAAGCACTATTTCTATCACTTAAAATTTTCTTAGGTACTTGGTGTTGAAAAATTTGTGTTAAACAATTAATATAAGTATCTGTATTTTCATTTTTAGAAGCAAAGGTCCATATATACCTCGTGGCATGATCTATAACTATGTGTAAATATTTCTTTGTAGACCCATAATAATTTAAGCCACCAACAGTGTCTATGGCAAGAATTTCAAAGGGTTCACTGGTAGGGGGTAACATTTGTAAGAGACCAAATCTTTTTTGTCTAGACGTCTTATTTAATTGACATACTTCACAATGTTTCACATAGTTACTCATATCTTTAGTTATTCCAATCCAATAATATTGAGGGGATATCAGATTTAACATTGCCGAAACTCCTAAATGTCCATAATTAACATGGGCTTTTTCTAATAATTTTAAACGTAAAGAGAAGGGCACAACAATTTTCATTAAACCTTGTTTTTTAATTGTCCATACATTATTAACTTTTTTAAACTTCTTACTGTTTACATTATCTAAATTTTGATGATGCTCGATTTCTTGCAATGTCAACAATGGGTCACGTTCACGTAAAGTTACATGGTGAGAAATTGGGTTTCTAGTTAACATATCGGCTTCATAATTTGTAGAACCTTTTTTATATTTAATGTCAAAATCGTACATGGACAGTTTAAGTGACCATCGGAATAATCGTCCAGTTGGGTGTTTAATACTTTTTAACCAGACAAGTGCAGCATGATCCGTATGAACGGTAAAATGAGTCCCATGTAAATAACAATAATATTTATCAACAGCATCAATAATTGACAAGCATTCCAGCTCGGTAATGGCATAATTTTGTTCATAGGTTCTAAGTTTTCGAGAATGAGAGGCTATGGGATTCAAACTTCCATCAGGGTGTTGTTGTTTTAAGATTGCGCTTACCGCTTGTCCAGACGCATCCACGAAAATATGACATGGGTAATTCGGATTGTAAATAGATAAAACAGGTTTAGAAATTAGAGCGTCTTTTAAATCCTGAAAAGCTTTCTGGCAATCATCTGTCCATTCAAATTTAGTGTCTTTCTTCAATAATTTATTCAATGGTACTCGTAATTTAGCATAGTTGGGAATGAATTTATTATAAACATTTACGCTACCTAAAAATCTTTGTAAGTCTTTAACATTCCTGGGAGGTTGAAGTTTCTTAATAATTTCTATATTAGCGTTATTCGGGTGATAACATCCCTTTTCCACTTCATATCCCAAAAATTTTATTTTCGTTTGGGCAAATTGGCATTTTGAAAATTTCAATTTTATGTTTTCTTTTTCACAAATCGAGAAAATAGTTTTTAAATGCTCTAAGTGTTCTTCGAAAGAGTCTGAAAATATAAGTATATCATCAAAATAGTTGAGCGCAAATTTAATTTGGTATTTACTTAAAATTTGTCTGAGTGTTCTTTGGAATATGGCAGGAGCGTTTTTCCAGCCAAAAGGTAATCTTTTCCATTCATATAAGCCAAAGTTTGAGGTGAAAGCTAATTTTTCTGTATCTTTTTCATTTAGTTTAATATGCCAGTAGCCACTCGCGAGATCAAGGGTGGAGAAAATCTTAGCATTGGTTAGTTGATCTAAAACTGCGTCGATTCGGGGAATTGGTTCCGAGTCCGTTTTTGTAATACTATTTAGTTTTCGGTAATCGATACACATTCTGGATTTTGAACTTTCATCTTTCTTGTAAGCCAAAGTAATTGGGGAAGCATAGGGTGAATGAGATGTTTTTATTAAACCTGCAGCTAAAAGCTCGTCTATTTGTTTCTTAATTTCGGCATTATCTTTTGGCGACGCCCTGTATGGACGAAGGGATATTGGTAGTTCAGAATTCAAAATTACTCTTTGTGGTTCAAGACGTATACATCCAACATCATATTTATTTTTCGCGAAAATATTATTATACTCCTTCAATATTTTGTTCAATTGAACACTTTCATCATCAGCAACATAATTTTCATTTTCAATTTTATAAAAACGAGTATCACAATTTCTATTATATTTAGTATCAAGATTTATAGTATTATGAGAACAAGTATGTGGCACATTAGGATTATCATATGTTAAAAATATATAGCGATTATTAGTAAAATTTTCCAAAGACAAAGTAGATGAAATATTATTTTTTCCTTGATAAACACAAAAATTTTTAAAATCCAATTTAAATTTAAATAGATTAATAATTTCCGACGATAAAATTGCATACTTTAAATTTGTTTCAATAACATAAAAATTCACAAATCTATTCAACTTACCGATTCGACACTTTGTAGAAATTATTTTATCAGTTTTTATTTTACCTGCGAGGGTACTGACCTGTGAATTGTACGATGGAAGAATTTTCACATAATATTTAATTTTATCATATACAGTTCGATAAATAATGTTAATGGTGCTACCTGTATCTATCAGGCCGATAATCAGTTCAGTACCGATTTTTAGGTGTACGGTGAACATCCGTCATTGTCGCTGTTCTGTCATGTTGCTGTTATAGTTGTTTGCATGTTGTGGAGACTGGAACCGAGTCCTAGGACGTTCCTCTTCTCGAAAATTCTGGGGCCATCTATGCCATGGTCGCGGTTGTTGGTGCCGGAATCTAGGTGACTCATGTTGTGGGAATCTGTCATAGTCATCTCGCCGATCGAACGGTCTGCGAAAACCGGACTGTTGGTTATGCAAGTCTCTATTATGGTGTTCTTTCCTCTTATCTTCGTAGCTGTTGATCATTTTCCTCGCAAGGGAAATCCACTCAGTAGTTGTACCAACGTTACTTATTAAAAATAAATTCCTGTATCTTGTCGGCAATCCGTCTGTGAGACCTTGAATTATAATTTCTTCTTCAAGTTTTAATGCTTTACCGATATTCATTTTCTTTTTAAAATAATCATTTATATTTTGACTTCCAGAAAGGCTCAACCTGCTGAAATCTTCGAATGAAAACTGTTTTTCTTATGAGAAATAGTCACTGATTTTTATTTTAACTTCATCCCACTTTTGTGATTCTATTAGGTTTTCGATGTAAAATTCCAAAGCCTCGTCCGATAGAAAATCCGAAAATATTTGTAGTTTTTCTTCTTCTGTCAATTCAATAGTCTTTTTCTCGAAGAATTTCAACCAGTTATTAATTTCGACCATTCCATTAGGATTAAATTTCGGGAGATTACTTACTTGATTTGGTGAAGATATAGCACTGTTTTCCAATAATTGTTTGTCGTAAACTCCAGAATTATCCCCTTGTTTTTCTTCAGGTTGGTCAAATTCACGATGATCAGCCAATTTTTTTATTTAAATCTTTCGATGTCATTTTCATTTGCTCGTTTCGAAAAGGGAAATCAAAACTAGGTCATTTCATTTTCAAGTGGCGAACTCCTATTGCGCTTCTCTCAAGGTCGGTATTTCACGCGCACACACATAGTCCTAGGCAATGGATTCGAAGTCCGTTGAGGTTCATTAGCACGTGAAGAATCGCTTTCGGCTCTAAGTAATATAATCATTACATATCGTTCTTAAAAGGCAACCTGAAAAGGAAAACTAGCTCAAATTTACATGGCTGGAGCTAGACTCAGCCTGAAAGGAATTAGAATTTTGAAGCAGTCGTGTCGAATAGTTTTATTAAAGCGATAGTAACATCTGTCCATCTCAGACGACAGCTCGGAGCGAAGTGTAATATCACCTTTCAACCTTACGCGCTAGAAGCGAGGTACATGTGCCTTTTATTTTGAAGTATCAGCGGAATTTGGGGCTGGCGATGCGAACCCACGCCTTTATCGAGACGTATACACGTGTAGAAATGCAACGTTTGCTATTTTATGGGGAGTTCTGTTGCTATGGGTTTTTAAAGCGCTAAAGTAATGTTACTGGGGATTGGATTTAGGAAAGGGAATTTAAATGATAAAATGGAGGGCCTTATATTTAATTTATTACATATATATATATATATATATATATATAAATATATTTATTTGGCATTAATTGCATACATTAGCCGTTGTGTTTAATTTGAACCCGTACTCCGTAGCGAAGTACGGGTATTCAGCTAGTCTACAATATAACTTGAGGGATGATTCCTGTAGAATGGTTTTCAAATCGTTAGCTCTAATTTTTGGTTATTAGTGAAGAACCTTAACTCACGTACATCAAGTAAAGCCCAGAAGAATTCATTTGCTTTTTATACGTCTTACCTTTCTAAGAAATTTTTCCATGTTGTGTTTTGTCAAAAATAAGTGATGGTTTCGATCGAGTTTCGATCAAGAGAATCAGTTACCTTAATACGTATTAAATGCAAGGCTTCAAATAGGGAGAAAAAATGTATTCCTGAGCTGTTTATTATTACGAATCGATCGTTATTATTGCTCATTTCTTGCACGTGGCAATTTAGACGAAAATATTCCTAGAAGATAAGTTACACAATAGTTATTTATTTTGGAAGAACAGTCTATAGATGTAGTAAAGAAATGACTCAAAGACAAAAATACTTTTAATATTTTACAATAATTCAGATTACATCCGACTGTTTACGGTTAAGTCTCATCAAGAGGGGGCGTGCTTCTTCTGAAGAGGCATAGTGGATATTCAAATATTCTACTTTTAGAGAAAGAGTGCATCCGCATTGGTTAATAATAATAATAATAATAATAATAATAATAGTAATAATTAAAAAAAATCTTTTAGAGAAAGAATTAATTTACCGAAAGGAACTACTTAAATATAAATGAAGGAATATTTCTGAAAGCTCTTTATGAAAATTTTTCGCGGGGATGAATTTAATTTAAAGAAACAATATTCTGCCTTTGTTGACACCAGTGACGTTAATTGAATTTTATTTCGTCCAGACAGTCAACTTGAATGTTTTTATAACATGCAATAAAATCAGAAAAGCTGACTAATCCGAGAGCAATAATTTATAGATACTAAACACAGGAAACCCATATAAATTTATTTTTAAGTTGTCTTTAAGGAGTTTGAGTGTCTTAGTTACAATGAGAGATGAATGTACTAATTTTCCTCAGTGCTCGATACAAATATATATTTGGCATGTGAAAATTTTGGGCCCGATGCACCGTAGTGGTTAACGTGTCCCGACTCGTTAGTGAGGATGTTTAGTTCGAGTCTCGACAAGCACCATTGAAAACTCGTTTCTACGTCGGATATGGGATCACTATATCTGTAGGCAGCGAAGTCCCTCCGTGGGGTTTGTAGGGTTGAGAGAAGGGTACTAGAACCCTGGATTTATCCCTTTGGAGAGCTTGGTCTAATTGTAGTGCCTGCAGACATCAGACCGTTGTGGTACCGAATAACTTGTGCTAAAATCGTAATCGCACCAATCAGCCCTGAAAGAACCACGAGAGAGAGAGAGAGAGAGAGAGAAAGAGGGAGAGAGAGAATTTTCAGTCGCGGGTATTTTTTTTTCTGCTAATTCGAGTGTTGATAGAATAATTGAATGAAACACAAACCTCGGGTTATTAATGCAAAAATAGACGACTCAATTGAAGGCTGGAGATGCAGACCTTTTTTTCTACCTCTTTATGGATTCTTTTGCAATGCACGGCGGACGAGTGTGCTCATTTTAATTCAGATGCAGCCTTCTTAGCCTTTCCCTACATCGGTCAGTTTTCACGACCTTCGTCAACGCTAAGATGTTTTTTAAGGATTCTTGTTTGAGCGAACTTAATCAGAAAGGAATTTTAATGTATGCTGTAAAAAAGAAGAGTAGTTTCAAATGAAAAAAAATGAAAGGGAAAATCACCAATGGCATAAACGTGGTACGTTTGCTAACCTCACGGATCTGCGATTCCTGTGTTAAGCCAGGAGAGATTTTTCTACACGGTATTTTGCTCTTTTTACCATGTTTTTACTAACTCGCTTTCTTGTTTGTTTGTTTGTTTGTTTGTCCTGTACAAATCTTGCAATCGATTTTTAACTAACTTCCCGATTAGCTAGACATTTGAAACTTTTAGAATAGGTCAGAATACGATGTCAATGCATTCTTTTGATACTTTCAGCCTAAAAAATCCGCAAGGTGGCGCTTCTATCGAATTCAATGCTTGCACTTTTGCGTAACGGCGTTTGACGATTTTGAAAACAGAATACATGTGAATTTAGTTTGTTTACAAAAATATTGTGCGAAAAATTAAAATATATATATAAAAAGTTTATAAAGTCTGTGGTTAGTGGAAACGACTAAAAAGTGATTAAAATTAAATAAAAGAAAGTGAAAAAGATTAATTAAGTGAAGGTTTGGGCAATTAAGAGAAAATTGTCAATTTTATATGATTCAACAGAAAATTTAAAAACGTGGTATATAAAAAGTTCTTTTTATGTTGTAATTATTTATAGTGTTACATTCTCTTCAATTGAAAATAGATCTGTAAAAGAGATTCTTTTAAAAAATCTTTTTATTTGTTTCAATTTTTCAAAAGTCAAATTTAATTTTCCGGTGATAGATGTCAATAATTTAATGCTCTACAAAACACTATGAATTGACAAATTTAAAGATTTAAAAACTACGCGCTCTTTACTGGAATGTCCAACCTCACATGCAGGAAAGGGATTTAAAAAATATGCATTTGATAATCGGTGTTCAATAAAATACCGAGAGAATATTTCTCCAGTAAGCTTCGAATGGGGAATAAAGTTGTACGAGGTCTTAATGTACCCCTCGTATCAACGTGCATATTTGTCTGTTCTCTTCCCGTGCCAGAAATAGTTGAAATTCTTGAGTGTGGCTTGAAAAATCTGAGAGGATATTTTTGTCTTCTTTATAGCCACCATGAAGTAAAAGCATATTTTTTTCTCTTTTTATAGCGACTATATTTTTTTATCTTTGCATACAATTTAAATATTCGGACAAAGGGATTTAGTTTTCTATCCGCTTATATTGCAATTTCTAATATTGCAAAACATTACAAGAAATATTTAATCTTCCTTTCAGCTAAATTCCGTTTTCTATCACAGTAAGAGATTGCGAAATTGTTTTATTTTAGTGTGATTATATATTTCACCGCTCCATCCACCACTCGGAATGTATTATCATATTTAAGTCTATTTGAATACATTAAATATTAATTGCCTTTTACCAGGACAGTTTAAGAGTAGCTAGTTTGTTTCAAAATAGACAACACATTTAAAAGCATAAAAAGGTGTTTACACATTAAAACATTCTATTTTGAAATGAATTATTTTTTCCTGGTTTATGAATCTATAACGACCACGTATTCTTTTCAGGTTATTAACAGATGTCTAGTAAAACTTTAAGCTCCGTATGTGCAACACAGAGCATTAAGGACAGTTTAAGAGTTCCTAGTTTGTTTCAAAATAGACAACATATTTAAAAGCATGAAAAAGTGTTTTCACTTTAAAACATTCTATTTCGAAATGAATTATTTTTCTCCGTGTTTATGAATCTATAACGACTTTGTATTCTTTTCGAGTTATTAACAGATATCTGGTTAAACTTAAAGCTCTGTCTGTGCAATAAATCTTTATTTCACCTCATGAAATCAGTTGCGCCAAAGACAATTCAAAAACAATAATAGTAGCTATAGCTAAATTAAAAATACTTTGGAAAAGAATCTAAACTCTTAACAAAATTGCATATTTTTCTGCTAATAAAGCAGCTGAGGGATTTAAAATAAGGCATAAATAAAATACATTATTATATTTTCAGTCTTAATACATTATTAAAGTATATACCATGTTTATTAATATAAAAATATATACCATTCGAATTAGCATTTTAATAGCCGAGAAAATTGCTTCGAATAGAATAATTGCTTTAAATAAACATAAAAATATCGCTGAAAGAGCTTAATTTTTTTATATCTTAAATCTTTAAAACTTGTTTAAATATTTTTAATACAACTTAACAGTTTATCATTTGTTGCTCTTTATTGGATATATATAAAAAAAAGCTACCAGCCTACACAATGTAATAAGAAAAACGCAATTTTTTCCAGAAAGTATAACCTTTAAAATTCATTCATTTTATTAGGGCGTCCAGAAAGTAAGAACCGATTTCTCATAGATCCTTCTATTCTAAGGTCACGTCATTCTAACGACGTAGCCGTCGTTTTGTTCTTGAACGTCTGGTGCTTCAGTTGGTGTAAATTATACAGAAGGTCGTTCGAACTTTATGAAACGATTTTGCAATTTCTTTTCGTTGTTTGCATTTTGAGATAAAAAGTTGGCAACTTCAGAATAATCGTATGCTATTGTTTTGTTTTGATTGGAATGTAAAATAAAAGATTTATTTTGAAAATAGCTCCAAAAATTGATAGATCGCTTGAAGGTTACGTAACTGCACTTTTCGAGGAGAAATATTCGTATCAACAAATTATAAAGCGGTGTAAAAATCGTGATTATGGCATTTCAAATAAAGGCATTTATAATATATTGAATTTTAAAGGAATACAATTCTAACTGAAAGTAAAAATGAAAACGTGATCGCAAAATCTCACCCTAAGACTGTTCGAACGCAGGTAAATATCAAGAAAGTGAAGTCTCTGATTCTAAAAGAAAATCCGCCGACTCAAAGATCCATTGCATCGAAACTAGGAATGTCTTCTGGCACTGTAAGTAAAATAATTCATAAAGATTTGACGTTAAAAAGATGTTTAAACCTAAAGTCTCTTGACAAAGCGTATTGCTGAAAGAGAAACAAATTGTAGAAAATTATATTAAAAACACCTAGCTGCTGAAAAACGGAAATTTGTGGTAACACTCGAGGAAGCATGGGTGTATTTAAGTGACTGTAATAAACAAAGATCAATTTTCTATTGCTAAACTGATGGGAATGACCGTACGAAATGGCTCCGTCAGTGAACAGAAAAGTTCCCAGAGGGATTCAGGATAGTTGCAGGATTTTCTTACAACGGCAGATTAAAAATCAAAAAAGTCTCAAGTAAAGCCAAAATTAATTCCCTCTACTATCAGAAGAATGTTTTGGAACCAATTTTTTAAGAAAAAATTCCAGCCTTATTTGGAAAGCACATTGATAAAGTTGAGCTTCATATGAACAAAGCCTCTAGTCACACGTCTAAATCAACTGCCGCTTATTTAGTAAAGAAAGAATCAAAGACAGAAATAAAGTGTATCCCATTTAATGAAATACCTGTAAAATAACCTGACGCTTCTCCAATAGACTTTCACGCTTTCCGTTTATTAAAACGAGCATTAGGAATACGACATCCAAGAACAATGAGCGGACTTTCGAGAACGATCCAAGAGGAATGGGGTGAAATTAACATGATATTACTAAGACAAAGTTTACTTTCGTGGAAAATTCAAGCTAGAGCTATTGTCAAGAACCGTGGCTATCAGACAGAAGCAAATCGCCGCAAAAAATACGGCGGTTATACATAAAACTTAACTATCAAAATCGTTTCCATAAAGTGCGAACGACCTTCTGTGTTATTCTATATAGATTTCTCGCTTTGCTGTGTTAGCTTAAAGTGGACAATAAAATCGAAAATCCCGCTATTTGTAAAGTGTTGTCAGTGATAAGAATTTGAAAGAAAAAATATTCTTCGGTACGACCATAAATATAGATCATAAATGCTGAATTCTACTGCGAATCTCTTAAGCTGCGCCGAGCAATTCGGATTCTACGGCGTGGGTTACTGTCTGCTGGCGTTTGTGTCTTGCACGACAACGTGAGGCCACACAACGCCGTCCGTACACGTGCATGGTCTGAATAGTTTGGTAAGGGAATTTTTGAACTCCACCGTGCAGTCCCGACCTATATCCTGGCTAATACCATTTGTTTCTCCAACAGAAGATATTTTTGGCCGGTCAGAGTCTACAGATTGATCAAGAAACAAAAGACGTCGTGAAGGAGTGGCTGAATAGGTTGGCAGTGAGTTTCTTTGACAAAGGAATAGAAATATAATCTCACGATGCGACTAATGACTCAATAAATATGGCGACTACGTAGCAAAGTAGTGTAAAATACGTTTTAATATTTGGCAATAAAAATCTTCCTAAATGTTTTTACACCTAATCGGTTTTTACTTTCAGGATGAGCTGATATGTATAAACACTAACTATTTCAAAATTATGAGTTACAGAAGAAAACTCTGAAATGAGAATGCATAATGAGTTTTGAATGTAACTGTCATTAAAAACTGGTTCAATACATGGTATTCCAATGAGCGAATAGTGAGGTTCAAAATGAATGGGCAGTTCTTAAGAAGGGTGTAAGCTTTTTGCAATGCCTGGACAATAAATTTAGTAGAATTGTATTTTATTTTGTATTCGCATCATAACATTGATAACTATAGGGTGATTTTTATTAAGCTGACAAAACTAAGTAGCGTGATCTATCAACCGGAATTCCAGCAAAATTGATAGAGGGACTAAGGACGACATGGAAAAGATTTTCCGTGAAAAAAATTTTCCAAAAGTCGCCGACAGGGGAAGATATGGCGCTGTTATTGTCGGCGCACCAGAGCATTTGCACAAAACGCAAGTAAAACGTCAAAATGCATATTCACGACTACGTAGCCGACAGCAGCACCAGTATTTCGGGCTATAAAGATAAGGGGTTAATACGGAAAAAATTGTAATAAGCAGACAAATGAATAACAAAAAAAATTCACTGCAATATCACTTTATGCAGAAAATCCCTCTTCTTCTCCCTCCTTCAATGTGAACACCATCATGGTGGACGACGCATTGCATCCTGAACACTACGTTCTCAACGGTCGAGCATAACACGTCACCAGGAATGTTCAACCCAGTCCGAGATATGTTGTCCTTTAGGGCCGCCAAGTTAGAGACTTCACCAAGATACACCTTGGGCATTAAATAACCCCACTCTAAGAAGTCACATGGGTTAGGTCCGGGGAGCGAGGTAGCCATGCAAGTGGAAAAAAGCGACTGATGACCCTTTCTTCTGAAAAGCAATGGCGGAACAGATGCCGCACCGACCTATATAGCCCAAAATACTGGCGCTGCTGTCGACTACGTAGTCATGAATTTGCATTTTGATGTTTTACTTGCGTTTTATGAAAATTCTAGGGTGCGCGGACAACAATAGCTCCATATCCTCCCTATCGGTGACTTTTAAAACTTTTTTTTTTATGGAAACTCTTTCCCATGTCGCCCTTTGTCCCTCTATCAATTTTGGTGAAATTCCAGCTGACATATCGCACTACAAGGGGCTCTGAGTAGTGTCAGTTTAATAAAAATCACCCCGTAAATCTCATGTAACAAAAATTGTATTTAAAAGACATCTTTAACATGCTAATGCTATATGGTATTGTTTTTTTCACATCATGAAGTCATTCCTACGCCCTAGAAAATTGAAATGTTAAGATTTTAAAGGAAAGTATCTGTAAATAATATATATTTTATTCATATATTTCAGCTGCATTTTTAATTTAAGTTTGATACTTGGACTGTTATAATAAAGAAAAATGATTTTCTATAATATAACAAGAATTTGAAGAGATAAAGGTAAGAAGGGGGAATGATTAAGGAAGATCAGTTAATACGTTTTGATAAGAAGGAAACAAAGACATTCTGCTAACAAAATTGTGTCAAAAACTTTATTCGAAAGCTGAAATTTTTCTAACCTTCCATTTTAAGTTTAAAATTTCATTTAAAGTTTAGCAACGTTATTTTAAATTGAAGCTTAAAGTATATTAGATTGGATGCGAGAAAGATCCTTTCATATTATAAGATAACTATTAAGGCATCAGTTCCGAGACAATCCTCAAAGGATTTTTAAAGATACCTTCTTTAGTTGTTATATTAAGTGCTCTCCTACTTAAAAGGGAAGAATTCAAGCTATGAAAAGTAGTCTTGGGTATTAATGGCACTAGTGGTGACTATCAAGTGGTTCTATATCCATTCTCAACTTGATTACTTTAAACTAAAAATAAAACTGCCTAAAAAATTATCTTTTATAATTTAAATAGTTTCACTATCCCATTACCATCATCATATTAGTAAAAATATTATGTTATATTCAAAAGCTTGTTAGAGAATTGAACATAAACTTTCTGATAGTTTAACAATGGAGCAAAGAAAATTCCCAGAATTTGCAAACAAAAGAGGTTTTGTATCCAAAGCCTCTATAAAAACAGAAAAAAATATTCTAATGAGACGACATTGATAAGTAATTGCAGCTGTGTGATGTTTTGAGATTTGTTCATTAAAATAAATTAATTTGTTTTTCTTTGAGGGAAATAATTTAAATGATACTTTAGTTTGGAAATTTTGTTGAACTATTATATCAGAACATTATAAGATGTAAAGCCGAGAAAGTTTCTGTTTCTATAAAACTAGTTAACTTGTTGAAAAGATGAATAATTATTTTGCGGTATAAAGTAAAATGAAGACCCTTAATAACTAAAAATGAAAGTCAATTACAAATTTTTAGATTTCATAAGAGTAATTCCTTTCTCAAATGTAAAATCTAAAAAAAAAGAAAATCACTGTCATTAGGAACTTACAAGAAGTTTTAAAATAAAGCAAACACTGACCATTTCTGCTGAATTTTTATAAAGAAGAATTGTGGGCGCACCTTTGAATTGCAAAATAGCCTGAATTGAACGTCTGAGAGAATTTTCAATCTTGTAAATAGTACTACATTAGACTTTAGTACCATTGAACTTCCAACATAGGGGAAAGTTGCCAAATACGTACCAGTCTCCTGAATCGTACCACATCTAATTTTCCCTTTATATAACTATGGCGACATCTAACAATCTATCTTAAAAGCTGAGTCATTTGTATTACTACCTTACCTATACTGTGTAAGAACATGAGTTTGTGGGCTGTTCATGTCGACTTGTAAACAAATGGGAAGACTGGTGTAAAATTTTCATAATGTTAAATAAGGACTATCTATTAAAAAAAGTGGTTGAATTATATTTATTTTTATACAAATATATAAGATTAGATTACTTACCGTATTTACTCGTGTATAGGCCGCGTGCGTGTATAAGCCGTACCTGAATTTTGAGACAACATTTGGGGATTTTTTTTTCTGAATTCCGTTGTAGACTCAAAGTAGCGTCGCTCTGAGAAATGTAGCAATGCCGTACATTTCTTAGAGTTCAATGCCCGCCTAACAATATCAGGTACAGGCTTAGCTGATGGTGGTGAAACTGCAGTGTAAAAATTATGATTATATATATAACTAGCTGAAAACCCGCACTTCGCTACGGAGTACATTCACATTAAGTACAATGGTCAATGTATGCAATTAATGCCAAAAAATAAATATATATATTTTTAATAAATACAATGATCAATGTATACAACTGATGTAATATATATATATATACAAGGTGTCCACAATTAAAGTCCCACTTTCAAAAGGCTACGAAAAAAGAACCACTGGTCAGAATGACTTCAAATTTGAACTGAATATACTGGAAGAAGGGGGAAACGATTTGGCATAATAAAATAAAAGTTTCAACCGCTTACAGCGCCATCTATTGATACATTTTGGAACTTTTTTTATTATACCAAATCGTTTCTCCCTTCTTCCAGTATATTCAGTTCAAATTTGAAGTCATTCTGACCAGTGGTTCTTTATTTGCAGCCTTTTGAAAGTGGGACTTTAATTATGGACACCCTGTATATATATATATATATATATATATATATATATATATATATATATTTGCAAAAAATCGTAATGGATATTTTATAGACATAATAATGTAGAAGAAAATATTCAAATTGAATGTAATAGGACATACTAAAGAATATTATACAGTTAATATTGTACAGTTTGAGGAACATTTCTTTTACTGTATTTTAATATTTTTTTTAATAATGTCCAATCGTCTGCTGCATTAGAAAAAATTTTTTTGTGTCTATTTCGTTGTTATCACGTGACAATAAATTTATTTAAAGTACAAGAAAAAGAAATCACGTGATCAACATTTAATAAATTAAATTCTAAAAATTAATCTTTAAAAATTCACCATAAATAAGAAAATGAAGGTAAAGATTCGAAAAAGATTTAATTTTAAAGGAATTTTTATGGTCTTTCTCGTGATATAAATTTTATAACCTTCAAATTATTATTTTAAATACAAACTTTAAAAAAGTTACTGAAACAGCTTAAAAATTTAATTTTAAAAAATCTAAGAGGAAGTTTTCAAAAATATTTCTTAGTGCACCCCTAAACCATAAAAAGAATCGCCATGCAAAGTTTCAGCCCATTAGGTCCAGCGGTCTGGTCTGTTCGTTGTATGACAGTGAGTGAGTCAGTCAGTTGCGAAACTGTTTTATATATACAGATAATACATTTAGGAATTATTTCGCACGAAGACAAACTCTTGGGAACTCAAGAGTTTTATTAAATAGTCCTAAGGTATACTACAGTATATACAAACAATAATATTTACAATACATTTGAATTGGTATGAGCAGGATATGGCAGAGGTGGGGAACGCGCGGCCTTCATAATTGCTAGCACTTGCATTAATTAATATTTAATTATATAGATTACAACAATTTCCAAATGAATAGAATTAAATAAAGATCGGCATGAATGTATGTACAGTGTCGGCCAAAATAAAGTTGACATTTTGAAATTGTTGTCTAAAGTCGCTACAATTGTATATTTATCCAAATGAGATTCGTTTACCTTGATTGTATGATACTTTAACTACACTTTATATGTAATTTAATGCTCAGAGTTTCTTAGCAATACTACCAGACATGTTATATGATCTCTACACAAAAACTATTTTCTTACTGTTATTGTTGTGACTTACTCCATGTATGTTAAAACGTATTATTTTTTCTGAAAAAAAATAATAATTAATGATTAATGTTATAACAAGTTTTTATACTTATGTGAATGCAAAAATATTTTATACTATTCAAAAATATTTTATACTATATTATTCTGTCAAATAATAAATAAATAAGGATCTATTTTTTTTGTTATTTTCCTAAACAATGCACCAAATTGTTAAAACTATGTCTAACTATAATAATTTCATAAAAGTCGCATTTATAGTTTCATCAACTTATGCGGCCTCCTTTATTACTACCTAATTTACATGTGGCCTCTAATGGTAAAAAGGTTCCCCACCTCTGGGATATGGTGCAATAGGTTGTAAGGTATATAGATACTAATGTTTTATGGTAGTAAAGTGCTCGAAACTGAAGGGTGATTACTCTATTTAATATTAAAGTTCCGTGTATAAGCCGCTTCCCATTTTTACCGACCTATATTATGGAACAAAAGTGCTGCCTATACACTCGGAAATACGGTATATTATTTACGACATTTCTACAAAGTTTGTTAAAATTTACTTTGAGAGTAAATGAAACATTTTATAAGAAGCCAACGGGTTACCTACATCGTACTGCTGTGTAGTTTCCCAAATCGTACCAGTGCTATTTACGCAACTGACCGGCATTGACAAAATAAAATATTTATTGAAACTTTATTTGATTATTGGCCAGTCAATCGTTGGTTTTTAGTGATACAGATTTTGGGGGCAATAATCTTTTAAATAAACCACAAACTTCAGAAAAAGAAGACAATGACAATAATTCTATACAACAAATTGGTAATTCTTCTTAAAATAAAGCTGCTATTACAAATTCTGTTTTAAAAATGCAAATTGAGGAAATTTCTCCAGTTCCTACAATACCTCATAAAACAAAAACTGCTCAAAAAGCAACGATATTCAATAGTAGAGAATACCTGGATAAATTGGAAGATACGAAAAAGCAAAGCACGTTGGTAGATAAAAAAAAGCAAACTCAAACATTAAAATCAAAATTAAAGAAAACTAAGCCAAAAGAAGATCGCAAAGTTCTACCACAAAATAATACTTGTAAGGTCGATATAATATTCTATTGACAATAATCGACCATAGGACCAGAGGAACATGTGATTAACTGTGTTACTTAGACCATCGTCAATAATCGAACTTTTAAGTGCATACATTTAAAGAAGCCGCTTAAGTTATGCTAATTTCAGCATAGGCCGTTGGTATAAATACCGAGCAGGTAGATTACAGAAGGGAGTCTGGTTTGTTTGTAGTGAGTCATGCTAGTTGCCGCTTGTGGTGATTAGCTAGTTTGCTTCTAACTTACGCGAGTTCGTACCACTCCGGTAGGCGAAGGTTATTGTGATCATAGGAATAAGTTTACTGAGCAGCATCGCTGGTTTGACTTAAGAGTAATTTGTGAGTATTTTTGAAATAACATTCCTTGCATAGTGTTTATACTTATGAGTATTTCGAACTGTATTTCCCTGCACAGTGTTTTTACATGTTGTACCAGTAGTACGCAGTATTGTTTTGAAACGCAAGTATGTGTGTCAAGTAAAGAATAAACTTTGTTATATATCTATTAAGTGTAGTTTATACTTCATTAGAGGGTCACTTTAATACACATATACCCTAGGTAGGGTAGAAGTTAGCCATCTGTATACTGGCGCCCAGCAGTTATATATACCGTCGTTGTCTGTTTACATTTGTAACGAACAACGTGCTACAATTTTGAAGTTTTGTGCTTTATTGTTCTCTGCTATTCATAGAATCATTTTGCATGTACTTTGCTTATAAACTATTGAAAATGTCTGATAATAGGAGCCCGGCTGTAAATATTATTATAGTGCAACCACCTTCAATGGCAGCCCCTCAAGACAATTTCTACATAAGTTAGAGCGTTAATTCCAGCAACATACCACCCCTGAGGGGGATAAACTCAAAATTGCGCTAGCTGCCCCAAGAGGTAGCGCCCAGCAGTGGCACACGTGTATTCAGAGCAGTAACCTCATTACTGATTATTTGTCATTCAAGCAACAGATTCTTAACGTTTTTCCCAAGACTTTTAATCAAAGTCAAATTGAAGCTGAAATTTATTCGCTTAGGCAACGGGAAGATCAGGTGGCGTTACATTTCGCTATGGAAAAGATTTTAAAGTGTGAGGAATTTCTGGAAGGGGTGACTGAAGCGGTAATCTTAAAAATAGTTATGCAGAGTTTGAAGCCCAGTGTCCAAGCTTTGGCTAAACATGACAATAGGCATTTCTACGCGGTCCCTTACCCCCATTCGAGTACGAAAAATTTTATTCCCCCCCCCCCCCCCAAAATTTTTTGCGAGTTTTACAGCAACAGCGAAACCACTATCGTGGGCTTAATAACAGAAACGCACAACGTTATAGTAAAATCAGTGCACTTATGTTGAATAATATGCAAGTACCTTACGTGCACTGGAAAGTTGATTTAGATGATATAATTCGACCTAATAAAACTGTTTTGACAAATTTATTAACTTGACAGAGCAGTAATCATGATTTTGATTTTGAGCATAGTGAAAATCGAGGTATTTTTGTGGCTAATAAAGAAAGAGATCCTAGGTGGAATAATGCGGTAATTCTATAATAAATCATCTGATCTGAAAATAAATCATCTGATACTTCTGTTAATGCTATACCTGATATTTTACATGATCTTCACATATCTGTTAATGAAGGAAATTTAGTAGATGACAAAGTATGTGTTACGAAAGTTAGTGAACACCTTTAATTTGACTGTAATAAAGATGCTGTAAACAATATCAGGAACTCGCTAGGTAATGTTGTAATTGTTTCAAGTTCCCAGCCAAATGAGGATGCTTTAGACCAGGTTGATAATATGGTCTTAAATAAAGTCTATGAAAACCAGACTGAGAAGCAGGATGAATGTTTGTTGACAGTTTTACTGTAAGTAGTTCAGCTGATGCTCCGGAAGTTGTAGACGTATTTAACATTAAAATGCAAGTGTGCGAAAAGCTTAATCTTCCCAAAACTAAAGCAGTATTAAAGAATTTAAATATAACGATTCTGATGAAGCAATTATTAAAGAGACTTTTACGTCAAAAAATGATAAAGCTAAAGTTAAGAGTGATAAATAATGAGAAAAAAACGCCTTCGAGTTCCAGTACTAAAACTGCTAATTCTGAAGTAATTTAGTAAGTAAACAATAAGTCGGATAAGCAAAAATACGAAAAACAGTCCCAGTTTGTTGAAAAAAATTAAACAGGCAGCGAACCAAATAGTAAACATATCATAAATGATAAAGCCAGTAACTGAACACGTAGATGCGCCGTATAAGACTGAAAAAATAGAATCTTCATTAAAATCTAATGCCGATACTAGCAAAAGTACGCAGAAAATTAAAGTGTCTACTGCAAAACCTCCATCAAAGAATGAATATGTCCCTGATAGGGTACACTAGGTTTTCAAAAGAAAGGATGATATATCCATACGTGATTCTAAAAGCCCTTTAGATAAGTATAGGAAACGCAAGATCCCAGGCGCCCAGCAAAGAGCACCCCTCTCCCTCCAAGAGACTTCCTGTTCATCATCAAGCTGGACCAGCACCACAGGACCAACGCCCTACTGCACGAAGGATGCCCACATGGTTCACCAACCTATTTGCAAGAATAGCGGTCATCAAGAAAGATTCCACTGAATGGACAGACTGGTGCGACGAAGTTTCTGCCTTCATGATGAATAAGTCTTGTATCAATTTTCTTACTCTATCCAATCCCCTTCAATAAAATCGAACCAAGCTGGTTTAAAATTCCCAATTGTATGTGCTGTGAAAATATTTTGAGAGGAAGGGGTGAGCCACTGTAAAAAACGGTATACTGTTGTATTATAAATTTTTAGAAGGGGACATGTAGTGCATAGAAAAAAATACATACTGCATACAGATAACTAACTAACTAATATACTAACTTCACAAAACATAACGCACGTTCACTACGAATTGGAGGAGAGCAGCTACAAACAATCAAGAAATGTCATGCTGTGCAATTGTGTTGACACTTTTATTAAAATAGACTTTCTAAGGCACAGTTTGTCAGGCCAGTATCCTCAACTCTGCAAAACCACCTCCGTAGGTGTCACCTGGACCCTTAGGGGTTAGGTCTGTACAATGGGACTGGCGTTTTTCCCACACACAACGTGTGGAGGGTTTTTTGGCTTTGCCACCCATTATGTAAAAAGTCAGACCAGCACGCATTTTCAATTAGCTAACTGAAACCATTCAGACTTAAGTTACCTAATTTTTTTTCTGAGGGACGCTGATGTAAGGTCGATATAAGATTCGATTGACAATAATTGAACTTTTAAGTGCATAAATTTAAAGAAGTCGCTTAAGTTATGCTAATTTCAGCATAGGCCGTTGGTATAAATACCGAGCATGTAGATTACAGAAGGGAGTCTGGTTTGATTGTAGTAATTTATGCGAGTTGCCGCTTCTGGCGATTAGCTAGTTTGCTTCAAACTTACGCGAGTTCGTACCACTCCGGTAGGCGAAGGTTATTGTGATCATAGGAATAAGTTTACTGAGCAGCATCGCTGGTTTGACTTAAGAGTAATTTGTGAGTATTTTTGAAATAACATTCCTTGCATAGTGTTTATACTTATGAGTATTTCGAACTGTATTTCCCTGTACAGTGTTTATACATGTTGTACCAGTAGTACCAGTAGTATTGAAACGAAGTATATGTGTCAAGTAAAGAATAAACTTTGTTATATATCTATTAAGTGTCGTTTATACTTCATTAGAGGGTCACTTCAATATACGTATACCCCAGTTAGGGTAGAAGTTAGCCATCTCTATATACTTCAATAAGTGCATCTTCGAATATTACTGTACCAGCAAATGAAGAGAAATGGTTCTTTTTTTATGTGAAGAAATCCGTCTCAAAAACATGATTCAATGTTTGGGATGTAAAATTTGGATACATGAGGCACAAGAGACATCAAACATTATTATTTATTGTCCTAAATGTACTTCATGTTTCATAAATATACAATTTGTTCAGTAATTAGGTATTATTACTTTGAATCCAGTAAGAGGCACGATTTTTGCAACCGACCAGTACGATGTAGGATACTGATTGCCAAAATCGTACCTTTTGGTCAATTTCAAACTCGTGCATGTACGTAAGCAAGAATTGTTTACAAATGTATTTACCATGTCAAACTGTTTAAATACAATGCCATTGAATGATTCAGTAAAACTATTTTTTTAAACAAACAAACCAGCCGTCCACATCATGCATAATTTCTTAAGTGGTACGATTTTGTTAACTCTACCCTACGTCCTAACCGTTCCAATAATGTTGGAGTTGGTGGCTGATTCAATTACTTTAAGCCATTGAGGTGGCCATGCTGTACTTCATCCTCATGTGCTTTAAACACATGTTAGAACGTGGCACACGATGCATAGGTGAGCTGTCGTATCTAGGGAATAACTCCTGCACAGTAAGGGCCTGTTCATATGACAGTCCGTTAGCGTATAGCGTAAAAGAAAAGTTGGCGCTGAGACGGAAATAAACCAGTCATAGGCCCTAAAAATTTCGTTGCTAATCGTTTGCAGGTTTGTCATTGGTTAAATATATTTCAATACTTTTTACGGTTACGCTAAAGGACTCCTATGTGAACCGGCCCTAAGGATGCATGTGGTTTGCCAAAATGGTTTCGTAGATTTCCAACGTCATAGACCAATTAACAGCAATTAAGAGTCCTAGGGAATGTCAAGAGACTGTTTGATGCTGCAAGTTTTTAACACCACACCATCAGAGAACTACGGCCATGCTTGAAAGTGAGCACAAAGCAGTTGGAATGGTATAATGCGTTGAAAGGCTAGTTCACTGAAAGCGTAATCAACCAACGGTAAAAAGCAATGTTATTCTCCATTTCTCCTTGAAGATGACATGAGCAATTATTTGAACTCCAGTTTTATGTTCGTGACACCATCTGCCATGTTTTCTGTCATTGGTGTCTATAATGAGTGGCTTCTGGATAGCAGTACGACTAGAAATACTAGATAAATGCTGCTCCCAATAAACTGAATTTACAGAGAAAGGATCATTGCGACTCATATTCACCTCTACCGTTAATTGTTATTTTGTAACCTTGGGTTTTACAAAGTCATCGTCACGTGACATCTCTACTTTTTTATCTTTAGAATCAACATGTTGTACTGTCTCATTGTCTGTAATTCGATTCTGTGCCTCGGGATACATCGACAATCCATGTTGTTTTAGTTACAGAAACCTTCGCTAGATGGCGTACCTTTCTACAAGTTACTTAGATCAAACATTTGCACAATAGTTTCACAACAGCTAATTGTACCATTGTACAACTGCACTACTACTGTGTGATAGCTGATTACTGTATTTATCCGTATGTACTTCTGCTCGCCAGTGACGTCAACATCGTGATTGGCATATTCCGAAGCAGAGGCGCTTTTTTGAATGGTGTTTCCACCATTCTGATAACCCACTGTATCATGATCAAATTATAAATCTTAACTGTAATAAATACAAAAAGCTACCATTAATATCAGAGGCAAAATTTAAAGTCTTCTGAAATCATCAGAATATCATAGAGAAAGTACATATATACAGAGAGAAGAAAGGAAATTCAATGAGAATTATACACAGGCCACTTTGCAATCATTTACAATGAATTTAATGCTTTGAAGTCTAGCGGGTATTTGGAGCAAAGTCCGTGGGTAGTTCGTATCCAGTCGGAATGAGCTTTAGCAGTATATATTGTATAAAAAAATTACAGTAACGCTTTTTACCAGTCATCCACATTTTACAAAGAGAAGAAACCTTTAAATAAATACCGAGCTCTTTGTAGTTAGCACAACTAAGGCCTTGCCGCTTAAGTCAATGTTATATTCTTTCAATAAAATGACATTTCACTAAATTCTAAACTTCAGGAGAGCTTAAAATAGTAGCAATTCTTTTGCGAATTGCTTGTTGCGTAATACGTATTTCATAGTCTTAAAAATTAAAGACTATGAAATACGTATTACACAACAAGCAATTCGCAAAAGAAATGCTACTATTTTAAGCTCTCCTGAATTAGATCGGTATTATTCTCGTTTCTATATTTACATCTCGGTTAGTTGACTTAATTTCTCCTGCATTCTTAACTTGATAAAGTTCCTTTATATGGCCTTTCAGTTGATCATTGGGATAAATTTGCTACTAAGTCCAGAAAAAAAGTATATTTCAGATCAAAAGACAGCAATTGTTTGCCTTTCCTCTAAATTTAAACCTTAATTTTTTAATTATACATTCATAGAAGTTTCTTATATTTGCTCATATGAAACGTAAATTGTAATAAAGTCCCTTTAACTAACATGAATTGTAAAGACACAATTATGGAGCGTAAGTTTAGGTTTTGAGACATTAATTTTCTCAGTGTATCTCAAATAATGTAATTTATGAATTAAGAAAATTCTAGTTGACAATCAATCAGATTATATTTGATAGAATTTATTAGAAATGAATACATTTATTTCCCACCAGCTGCAAAATATTTTATTAAGGGTCATGAAGTCAAGCTCTGTAAGATCTTTGAAAATAATTCTAATCATTTAATAGTTTGAATTAAGATTGAATTAAGATTTCCCATTTTATTTTGCAAAAACTCTGAAATTCTATTGGTTCAGTCAAGAAAGATTTTTAATTTTCGATATAGAAATTACTAATATGGTATTTATATTCATATATTTAGTCAAAATCCTGATAACCTCTGAAAGTAATAATAATATTTTAATGGTTTTCTCTTCAAAGAATCTATCCCATAGGGGGTTTTACTCAAATTTTTTTATAAGTATCGAATATATAATAACATGTTGAGTAAAGAATAATTTAGATCTTACGAATAAAAATTTATTAAAATAAAATAACTTAATAATATTCTCGTTTAAATAGATGATTTTTCACTGTTTTAATACAGCTTTCATAAAAAATAACTAATATTTGTGAATTTAGAGCTTAAATCAGAAAATATTAAAATGCATAGCTGCAAATGTCACCCTCTTACAGTTAAGTTCGGCAAAAGCCTTTGTATTTCGAAATTTTTTTTTTTTTTTTATTTCCAATGGCACATTAAAAGACAATTGAACATCAAAATGACAACAATAAATCTATAAATGAAAGCGAGCAATCCAGTAGCGTTCCCAGATTGATGTCCGAGGAAGAGAAGGACATCTGTACAGGTGAGGCAAGTCCATTTCCTCTTGAAGATCACACAAAGTACAAAGAGGGTCAGGAACGACGTTGATACGACATAGATGTTTACGCAGGCAGTCATGGCCAGATATCAGACGAAACATGGCGACAGATTTCATCCTAGGCCACTGAGGGACATTAAGAATCTGATTTAGCCATGGTTTATTAAAGTTGCGATTTTTGAGTTCTTCGCGAAAAGAATCCCTGAAGATGTTCTTTATTAGACATTTGATACTATTAAAAGGAAGTCTGGGATTAGTTCTCTGAAGGACAGAGGCCCCCTTCTTTGCCAAGAAGTCAGCCGCCTCATTTCCCTGGATTCCGCAGTGGGCCGGAATCCACTGGAGAACTACTGTCTTATTATTACTGTCAAGCCAGTTGAGGAGATTTAAGCAATTATCGATGGTTAAAGTTCGGGAGTGGCTGGGTGCGTCAATTGCTTGAAGTGCGGCCTTTGAATCCGATAGTAATACAACTTTCAAATATTTCGAAATTTATTCATTTAATTTTCACAATTATCATACCCACACATTCTGAGAAAATTCGATAATTAATTGGGCATATTTATTTAAAAAATAATAGACATTTAATTAGTTTTAAGCTGCTACAACAAATAATATTTAATTTCTTAATTTAGTGTTTTATTTTTGCTTTATCAGCTACAACTTATGTTATTTTTCTATCAATGTACATCTCTGCGAATTATGCTTATTAATTGGAAAATTGTTTGTTAGTAAGCTAATTACTCTATTGTTATCTTCTCTGAGATATGCTTCAGCTTTTCATCTGATAATAAATCTGATAAGATAAGAGCTGATACGTTTATTGTAACTGTTTCATATATACTCCTATATATATATATATATATATATATATATATTGTACTTAGATTAACACTTCTTAGAACATTAATTAACCAAATAAGTTGTTTCCATAAAATTAAATTTATTTTTCCAAGAGTTACAAAATGTTGCATTTTCGCAACATCAGTCCAAAACGGTATATATATATTTTTTAAATTTTAAAGTCTTTGAAACGTTTCGCATGAAGAGGCACATTGCACTTATTACATACAGTAATTGTTTAACTTTTGCAGTGTTTACATCTTTTTTTGTTTATTTTCACTATTTTTAGTAATTATATGACCCATAAGGTCTTTCCGAGTTTCGTTGAGAATTAGATTTTGAATTGAAGATGGTCTTCCAATATGTGAAGTTCAGGTTCCAATATGTGAAGTTTCAGGCTTGAAGAAATGTAGAATTCATCTGCATTTCTTCAAGCCTTTTTATCAAAGATATGGCTCTCTCAAAGATATAGATCTCTGAAACTCTAATAAACTTATTTTTGAATTCATTACATCCATGTACAGTAGTATGGAGTGAAAAAGGCAATTTTTTTTTAAATTTTAATATTTCCTGACTCAACAAATGGTGTTGTTTGGCAAAAAAGCCACTGCAAAAAAATTCTAGCGCAGTTACTCATCGTCTTCAGGTTCCACACAGGTGGTCAAAGAAAGGAATATTAACGTTAATAAAAAAAATCAATTTCTTTTATTTAATTTTAATGTGTGCAATAGCTTTATTTTCTGACTCAAAAACAGTTCTAATTATATAAAAGAAACAGGAAAACATTGTCGGTTCAAAAAAATATTACTAACCTGCAATTTACTGTAATCAGTCTTCACTTTTGGATTTCACATGAGGGCCAAAATAATTATCTTTGGTGTCAAACTTTGGAAGTTCCTTTTGTGACTTGATTCCACTGCGAATATATCCATCCCTGGCTTCTGCTCCACATATTACCAATGATGCTTGTGTTACCAGTCGCACATGCCTCTCTAATGCTTGAGAATGGCAAGGGAGCTTCTCTATTTCAAATTGTGAACCGTTTCTGATCATACTTACTATGTTTTCGTCACTGAGGTTCATGGTAGCTGGTGGTTTCAAAGGATTGTCCCAGTTAATCATCTCAAAATATTCCTCTGCTTCGAAATTTAAATTTGGAAGATCAAATTGGCGTATTTTCCCCTTCCAATCAGTTTTTCTTGCTTTCAGTATTCTTCTGAGCCCAAGTTCTCGAATATGTGATCGTTCATCTAACAGCATTGCCAACAGAATGTTTTCAGAGTGAGGAAAATAAGAGTTCCTCTGAATAACTTTGTGAATTATTGACTTAAAATCTTCTGGCAAGAATGAGCTTTCTTTTATAATTCCGTGCAGGTGACGTGCTCCATGAGTAGCTCTTGGTATTTTCTTTATTTCAAACCACGATGGCACGTAAACTTCCTGTAACGTCCAGGGATGATACGTACTCCCATGAAATATTCTTCCAGGATGGCAGGTACTCCCAAGAAATATTCTACTGGGAGCTTTAAGTGTTCCGTTTGTTCGGCAGTCGACACATATAGGCGCAGAATTCTGTTGGCTGCAGTGAGCCATCTTGAATGAGACATCGTTCCGGGACTTCTGTTGCTAAATCTTGAAGGCACTCCCCCAAGGATACTACCTTAGAAATATCGAAAAGGTATTTTTGGTCTGCACTGAGGTCTTTTTTATCAATTTCCGGAAGAGCAACTAGAATAGATACAAAACTTGTCACAGCAAGGGTTTCGCACGTTTGCAGAGATTTTCCCATTGTTCCGGAAAACTGATATGGCCCAGATGTCTTTCCGTCAATCTTCTTGAAAAGGTGGCGAAGAGGTAGTTCATTAGTATTCAATAAGCATACAAACCACTGCAATTTATCGTCAACAAAGATTTTAAGCCGTCTAACTGCGTCATTTTTATTCCCAACGTTGACGTTGGGAATAAAAATGACGTTCCATCACACTCAACAGCAACCAGTTCCGAAAGTGTAATCCATTTCTGTGTAACGAAGTTGATGATGCTTCTTATAATATTCGCACTAGACCCAGAATCCGGAGTCATATGTCCCATATAAACATAACCAGGTTCTGACAAACAAACAATATGGTCTTCCACAACTATAGTCTTATTTAAAGAACTCCCCTTCTTTTCTTGCACTATAGTTTGTCCTTTCTTCCATCGAAGTAGATGGCGTACAAAGACTGTGTTACTTGTGTAGAATTAAGCTGTGATTGTACCTTACGACTTCTCTTCTCAGCTTACTCCTGTCAATAACTTTAGATAGAGAATCTTTGGATACAATCCCTATATCACGAAGCACAGAGGATGCAATGATCACAAGCAACGGCTAGATTTGGGAGTAATATTCTCCTTTGGCCTGTCTTGGAGGTTGAGGGAGTTTCATCGTCAGTTGTTTTCCGACATTTGGCTTCATGACTAATGTAATCGTCATTCATCTTTAGAGATATCTTCCAATTCTCAATCAGATACTAAGACGACGATTGCTTCTAAATCTGTAATATTTTTAGATGAAGAAGCGTTATCTTTCAATTCCTTTGCTTTAGCTTCCTGATTTTCCCTTCTACATTGCCTTTCTCTTACACGCTTCAATTTTTGAGTTGCAGAAATGTGAATTGATCCTATTGCCATTTTTCTCTAATGCCGTTGCTCTGCTAAAAAGTTTCGTTCCATACTTGGAACTTTCACTGAACACTTGCATTATTCGTAATTTAAACATTTGCATACAGAATATCAAAGTACTGTTTGCTTGGTCAAAAAAATCTTTCCTATTCTTGTCAGCCCCCTTTAGAGATTTGGGTATTCTTTTTATATTTTTGTACTTACAAATACGTACTTACCAATATAAATTATTTTTGTACTTACTAATGTTAATTTGCAAATTAATTAATTATTCAATTAATATATTATTAATATTTTGATAAAAAGGCTTTAAAAACTTTTTAAAAAGGCAATACAAATATTCACTTGAGGTGTGGAACCCCAAGATGGCAACATTTTGAGCTGAAATTTGCAGAAAATTTGTTGGAGCCAGTTTCACACCAAATAATGAGTCAGGCAATGTGAATTTCAAGAAAAAGTTTTTTCGCTCCACCCTAATGTAGTCTCCATTTTTCCCATACAATATGCTCCTTTTTCTTACTATATTGCTTACTTTTACATTTATTAGAAAAAATGTCGATTTCACCTGCAATGTCTTTAGGTGATTCGACATTTTCACATAAAATATCATCATCAATAGCTTCTTCATCCGTCAAATCATCCGGATCTGGAGGGGTAATGGCGAATTAAGGTTCATCATTATCTTCTGTTAGGTACGATTCCGAAATATCAGCATCATCTAGCTCATGAAAATACTCCAATGCCTCTTCCAATGTCAAAAATCGCTTTTTTCTAGAGACAAACTTATCTGAAATGAAAACAATACCAATTTACTGCATTAAAAACTAGGCAACATATCAAAATTTTAAATAATACACGCGTTTTTGTAAATTTAAAAAAAATATGAATTGAGAAATATAAAAACAAAAATTATGCCTTACCTGTTACAGCCATTTTTTTCTTTAGTCTCTAGTAAACTCGGAACAAGCATCAAATCGGAAATTTAACATGTGCTGCTATCTACAGTTATTATTTGAAATTAGTCATTTTTTTCCATTTCAAAACACCAAAAAAAAAACTATTTTTTGCAAGCGCTAAAAGCCGGCAAATGTAGAAAAGAAAAAATTATTATGAACAATTAAACTATAGAGAATAAAATAAAAATATTACTTCAGACGTACAAAACTTAGAACATGCCTTTATACAGAAATTAATGTTGTGATTTCGCAACGCCAGTCTTAAATGGGTTAAAATGCCCTAACAATTATCTGACCCTCCCTCTGATATGGTGCACTATTACACTTTGTATTCAGTGAATGTACCTGACTTTAATTCGAAGTAAATCAAACCGTAGGACTATTCGAAGATGCAAACATGTAACGCAGTTGTAGTGAGGAAAGGAAGCATTAGACGAACAGGCGGTGCATCAGATGACACTCCAAATCTTCTAATCCTAAGTTAATCTATGGGGAATTTTGCTTGGATTTCGGTCACTGACGGGCAAATTAAAAATTTAGAATTCCGTTTTTGCATAGAATTGTAGACTTTTCAATAAAGAGATCATATTTTTAAAGTTTTTCAGTAAAATTTTTATAGGGAATTAAACTGATGTGTCTATTGCTACAAAACTATTTTTTAACTTTAATTGAACTAAAATATGGATTTTACATCTTGAAAAATAAAACATGGATCGCTTCACATCTGTTAAACGAACACTGAGCACACTAAGCTTGTAAGTCAGGAAAATATTACGCTTTATTATAACAGTTTCTGAGGAGATAGTCCGAACAGACCAGAGTTTGATTATTTTTTCTCAAAATTCGCTTCTGAAAAATTCTCGAGACTGCATAAAAATAACTAGGAGTCGAACAATGTGCAGATGCCCAAAAGAGTGAAATTTCATTAATAGTTATTTTGTTTTTCTAATACTTGCAGCTGAGTAGACCGATGCAATATTTTGGCTTCTTGATTCTTTAAATTTATCAGATTGTTGACCGGAAATTTTATTTAAATATATACAAAAGTCATCTAAAAAACCTAAACATTTTAAATAAACTAAGGCATTTTTATTTTCTGCAATCAGTTTTCTTTATATGGTGTTCTGAGACTCACAGCTTTAGTGATTAATTCTGAAGACTTCCCTGGAACTCATTCATGCCATAGTAAAGATAATTTTTAAGTACAGCAATGTTCGGTTGATCAAAAATTTCTCCAATATGACTTTCCTTTATCACGCTAATGTTAGCAAACCATAAAACCCTTTTTTTAATCAATGTTGGCAACTTCTGCCCATTATAAAGAGTTTTGAGTAATATTTCCATGTGGTGGTGGAACAAATTTATTTAACAAGCAAACACGTAGAAAATAAACCACTGCAAAAAAACCCAATTCTGCCACTTTTCTAATATCCTGAGATTAACTATCCTAAGTTATTACAAATGAAACACTTTTATCGGGTTTCGAGATTACAGCAATTGTCATTTTCTGTCATCTATCTCTGAACTGATCTCCTCTCTCAATCTCTGTCTGATTCTAGTTCAAAGGTTTTCTGTGGTTTTTTAAGGAGATATCAGAACGGCAATTATCATTTGGTGAACGGGGGTTATCTTCACCCCCAGCACAAAATATAACAGTGATTTCTGTCAGGAAATCAGACAAACTCTCTTCACATAATTTACTGAAACTTTCTCCCTCAGTAAAAAGTTCATTTTATAAATTTAAATCACACTACAGAGCAAAAAATTCTGCAAAAAAAAATATATCACTACTAGCTGAATACCTGATCTTCGCTACGGAGTACATTTTAGGATAATTGCAATGAAATAATAATTACAAGATAAAAAGACTTTTTATATACCATGTTTTTAAATTTTCTGTTGAATCATAACAATCAATAAACTTGACAATTCTATGTATTAATAAATACTTTTTTAAAATTTTTTTGATAAATTATCCCATCAACTTGAAAGAAAATGAAGTTAATTGGAAGTTAACTTGCATTTGACTTGTTTGACTTGTTGCATTTGGCTAGTTCCATTTCCGTCCAATAGATGGCTGCACCAGCCTACAAATCTAAATTAACTGAAAATAACTGAAAATTAATTTTATTCCGCTTAAAGATTTCTAAAAGTATTAAAAAATGCATTGTCATCTTGTTCTGAGCTATTCTAAAAGTTTCAAATGTCTAGCTAGTCAGGAAGTTAGTTAAAAATCGATTGCAAGATTTGCACTAGACAAACACACAAGAAAGCAAATTAATAAACACATGGTAATAATGAAACTGCTTTTTAGAGGATTTCCTTATAAACAATATTTTTGGTTTCTTCATTGGGCGTAACTAATATTACCAGGCTCGTCCGTGAACTTAAGCGGGAGCAAGCTACGTAAAACTGACTGTGGGAGAAACAATTTTCTCTTAAATCTACGCCAGCGTATTTTAAAGTTTGGTCTTGAGACTTATTTATCATCATGGCGAAGCATACTATGAGGGGAAATTTCAATTTCTTAAAGTCAAAGGGAACTCATTGGGTATTCATTGGGCTCACTCATTGGGAATTAGAGGAATGCGTGCAAGAACACTTTTTCTCCTTGAGCACGCGCAGTAAAAATAATGGCTTAACCCCTTGCGCACCATGACGTACATGCGTACGTCATTATTCTATTTCAGCACATTCACTTTAATTGTTGCTTGGTTATTACACCATGCGTGAAAATTGTGGTTTGGTAATGTGAGCTGATTACATTTCACATTACCAAATCACCTTTAGTTGATTTACCTCTTCTTTTTCGAGATACAAGAAAAATGTGCAGTGGATGACCAGGAAATCCTGCATTTTGCAGCATCGAGCACTTCTCAGAAAATCATTAAATTATTTATAATTTAACAATTACTGATACTAAATGATGTAAAAACATTGAAAATTTCACTCATGTTCTCAATTTCATACATTTATTTTCCGTTATGTATTTGCTAAATAATTTTTGCTTCTATATTTTTTACTGAATCGTAGATTTTTTCAGTATTTTGCAAGTTTTTCAGATCTTTCTAAACAAGATAATTATAGTGTAATAATAGCTTTGAAGTACAAATAATGTATCATTTTCCTAATTTACATATTACTCATGTATTCTGAATTCAAATACATCCAAAACTTCAGTTTCAAGAAAATCGAAGAAATCTTGTTTTCAGTGTATTTAATGGTAAAGTCAACCTGGTGCGCAAGGTGTTAATGGCTAAATGTTTATGCAGGGCTTTACCATGTAGTCTAGTGCCATTTTGAATTAAATTCTTAAAAAACTTCCATCTCAAATAGTCTAGTGGAGAGCTCCGCAACCTTTTGTCTTCCACGGGACAATAACGCTTTTTCAATAATTCCGCGGCACACCCCAAGAAAAAGCTTGCATATACATAAATTACAATAAATACGTATATGTTTTTATTAGATAAAAAAACACAATAAAAAAGCTCTGTGTATCAAGTTTATTATAATCCTTTAAGTTTTAAATAAATCATTTTGAATTGTACACCAACACAAGAACAAAAATATAAAGTTATAGTTTACAAGTAAAAAAAAATTTTCTTTAAATTTTTATATTAAAATTTGTTTTTTGGTCTTTACTTAAGCCTAAAAAATCAAAGTTAATTTAAGCATTACTAATTTATTAATGAGATATTTGAGCTTGTTTTGATGAACATATGTATGTTTTATATTTGGCTGTATATTAGAAAGAGCTACTCGAAGTTCATGGTCAAGACCCTTTAAACAGGATCGTTTGTCATTTTTAATTAGAACCAGCGTCGAAAAACTTTGTTCGCATAAGTATGTCGTAGAAAAAGGGAGCAAAATTGCAATAGCCTTGTCAGAAAATTGTGGATATTCTTTCTTAACTGAAATCCAGAAATATGACGCTCGAGCATACATATAATGTATGGTAACAACATGTTTTCGTTTCGTGTATAATTTCGACCCTGAAAAATTACATATTAGCAAAAAGTTAGAGGAATATTTTATTTAAAAATTTTTTTAACTAATAGCGGTGGTTAATTTTTTTTATTATTATAATCGATAAAATCACCGCGGCGCAGTCAAGATCACCTCGCGGCACACTAATGTGCCACGGCACGGCACGGCGGTTGCGGAGCACTGGTCTAGTGGTTAAATTTTATCTTTTACTGTATTTTAATATTTTATTTTGTCAATTTATTTCGTTTCTATGCACGTGATTCAAAATTAATTTAAAGTATCACAAAAAGAAAAGAAATATTGTGATCAGCATTTAATAAATTAAATTCTAAAAATTAATTTTTAAAAATTCCCCAAGAATCAAAAAATGAAGGTATGATTTTCTCTTTTTTTATGTTCTTTCTCGTGATATAAATTTTATAACTCTCAGAATATTATTTTAAATGCAAACTTTAAAAAAATGTTACAAAAAACAGCTTAAAAATTCAATTTAAAAAAATCTAAGAAGAATTTTTCAAAAATGTTTCTTAGTGCACTCCTAGACTATAAGAAAAATCGCTATGCAAAATTGCAGCCCTTTAGGTCCAGCGGTTTGGCCTGTGCGTTATCTGTCAGTCATTCAGTCAAGGAACTGTTTTATATATATATATAGATTAAATGAATGCTTTCGGACAATACTATAATAATGATTTACTTTAAGGATTTCGTCGATTGAACCTTAGATTTAACTGCTAAAAATTATTTTCTAGACAAAAAATATCTTCAACATATTCATTCTAAAAAAGAAATTGCTCAATACTGGCCAGCAATGCGTTTTAACAGCTACCATCAAAATATTGTTTTATGGTTTCATTAAATATCAACTCTATTTGTGGTGTAAGTGAAATTATATATTTTTGTTTCCAATCTATACTAATATATAAAGAGAGAGAGCGGATTTTGTATGTGGAGGGTAATCTCTGGAACTACTGCACCTATTTGAAAAATTCTTTCAATATTTGAAAGGTGCATTATTCCAGATGGAAATAGGCTATATATTATGTATATCTGAAAAAATTTGGAAAGAAATTTGGGGGCCTAAATGTTGAGCTGATGCTTCACCTTAACATTTGAATTTTCTTTGTAAACCATAGTCAAGTAACCATAGCAACACATGAAACTACATTGTCATTTATTATCAGTAAAACATTTAATATTTTAAAGATTCAAGTGGAGCAGGTATTGATAAATACAAAAAGGATTTTTGAAATTGGCAATGTTTAAGGGTTTATTGAAAAAAATTTCATTTGGAACTACGCTTTTTATTGGGCATTTAAGTTAAAAAACAGTTTTACAATTTATTGGCTATCAACTGGAAATTTATTGGTATAATATTACAAAACTTTATTTAACTTATAAACTTTATGTTTTGAATTTATGTACAATTTTAAGCACAATTTCGTAAATCGAACTTGAATTATTGAACTTTATTCAAAAATCAGTGTTTCATTGAAACTGTGAAATTTAATTATTATTTCAAATAGGCCTATGTTTGTTCCTTTATAAGTGAAAAAGTATTGCTTCAATTGAGCTGAAATTTTGTATAGATATAGTTGATAGTTCAGATTAAAACATAGGCATATTATTTTTTGAAAATCGGGCCCCGGAGTTTTTTTAATTAATGTTTTAATGATTTTGTCCCTAAAAGTTGCTTATTTCGACAGCTTCCGCGGCTGTCCTCGCTGACAGCGAGACTATGGGGCCGAATCGTACCAAAATCGGCACGCGGATGGCCCCGGACACGATTCAGTGCCTGACGTAGCCAGATGTTTAAATTTTTAATTTAAAAAAGTTATTAAATTTTTTTGCAAATTTTGGTGCTTATTTCGTGTTTTTTGTGTGCGGACTCTGTAGCGGATAGGCTACGGGGTCGAATCCTATCAAAATCGGCATGCGGGTGGCCCCCGGACACAATTCAGTGCCTGACGCTACAATTTACAGTAAAAATTTCTTTTGTTGGATTTGCCATCACCATCAACAAATCCAAAGTTCAAACATACAAATATATTGGACTTGACTTACGGGAAGATTTCCTTACTAATGGACAATTATATGTTGGTCTCTCTAGGTCAGGAAATGAGGGGAATCAATTTATTTTAAAAACTCAGAAAAACTAAAAATGTGGTATATCATGAAGTTTTAAAATAATTATACCTACCTAATATCTACTTAAGATAGATAATTGTTCAACCTGGATAAAGTCTGGATGAGCCGCTAGTTTTTATCATAAAAGGAGGGGAAAAATTAAACGCCACTTCATATAATAGAATTTATTCAGGACCGACCCAAAGGAGGTGCAGCGGGTGTAAGGCATTCGGTCCATGGGCTGTACAAGACCCGAGAAAAAGAAAAGAAAAAAGGAGGTAGAATATTTAAAAAATAAATTATAATAAATATGGTTTTATAAACTTGGCCTGGATTTCACACTCTAAACACAGAACACGCAATACTGCGGAGTGGTTGTAGTAAACATATCATGGCCATAACAGTTAATAAATATACTACATAGGAGTATTTGAAATTTTTCTCGTTAATATCTAATATAAAATAAATTTGAAAGCAAGGAATTAGAAAATCAATCAATTTTGCAGCATTTTCTAAGAAAGATACAAAGATACAAATGAGGATTCCCTTCGAATAATGATTTAATTAGAAGAAATAACTTTGAATGAAAAATATAATTAATTCGTCGAATTTATTGATATATATATATATATATAACAAATTACAATGATCTTTTTTCCAAATGTATTAACTGTACTAAGTATTTTCTTTATACTGCATATGACAACAACAAATGTAGAATGTTCTTTTGGAAAAGTGAAGCTAATTAAAAATTATCCTTGTTCAAGAATGTGTGTGGAACAAATAAACGCACTTTCTGTATTAAGTATCAAGAAACACATGGTTGAAAATTTGGATTTTTCGAATATTATTAATGATATAACAATAAAAAAGTCTCATTTTTAAAATCGGTGGCTTGGTTTAAAAAGGGCCAATCTCAATTTTTTTTGAGATTTTGAGTTATTTACGCGAAAGGTAATCTTTAATTCCAAAAATGCCAGTGTAAAATAACAAACAGAAAGAGATTATATTTGCATTGTAATATCAGCCAGTGTCATTTAAGATGCAGTAACTTTAGATCAAAAAAGGGCCAAAGGCATATGTTTTATATAAAATAGTAACAGATGAAAATGCTTTATATGATAAAGGTAATGTTTTTTACACTAACAAAGAATAAGTAAAAAATAATAATGTGACGCGTAGTATAAGAAAGATATAAGATTCAGCAAAATGTTCGTTTATCTGTGAATGCCTTTTTCTCGAAACTAACAATTTTAATATTGGATCTTTTAGAACCAAGCCACAGAAATATAGTAGTATTTATTTTTAAAATTTTTTATTATATTTCATTTCTTAATATTATTAACTTTTTTCCTAAAAACAAGATATGCTTGAGGACCCAAAATATTTCTTCCACCCAATTCCCTATTTAGAGATGGCCGGCCCTGTATCTATTCCAAACACTTCTTTCAAACCAGTATCAGGTAATGTATCAGCTCGTTACACATTCTCTAAGTTAGGAAGATGAGGAGAATCGGTAGATGCGCTCTCGAGTTTTCGATTTCTAACCCGCGTTGTTTGGTAGCGCCCTCAAGTAAAGGGGAAAACACTTAGGATCTCTCCCTCATATTACCGTGAAACGCAGTTCTTCCCTCGTGCAAAGCGCACACGTCCGAAGTCGTCTCCGAAAGCTTACCGTGCATGTGCTTCGCTTGAAATTTGGCGGCAGTCTCGAGGTTTGGTGTTTGTGCGAACGTGCTTTTTTTTGAGTGAGCGACACTTTTTCACGCGGGTTCTATCATAATGTGAATATTTAATCGAGTGCGATAACAGGTTGCCGGTGGTATATTTCGCAATGGAATTCGGAAACGGGACAAACCACATCTTGGATGGAAAAATTGGCCAGCTGATTGAGCCGGAGAAAAAACGCGAAGGTAAGTTTTTTTTTTAATATGCTTGTTACTTTTTGAGAGGTATATTTGTGTTTATCTCAGTTAGGCATTTCACATGGAGCTCTTTTTTAGAAAGAGGAGCCTCATAACATCATTTTGTGGAAAAATGTTTCTTTGAAAAAAAAAAAAGTTTTGATTCGAGCCTAAACAATACAACTCACTGTTATTTTAGGTAACATTTCGGGAGGTTCCAAGTATTTTTTTTTTACCGCAAATGTTTTGTAATAAATTTTTCAAGAAATAACTTTTTGTATAATGTTAGTAATACATATGAAAAATACTTTAACATTTTGAAATAGTGTCCATTTAAAAAAAATCTAAATTCAGAAGGTTTTTGACATAGCCAACGAATTAATTTTCTATTTGAATATTTTCTTTTTGTTTATTTTCAATGTAATATTTTCAATATAATTTGTAATCTTGACTTGTAAAATATATACTTAAAAAATTGTAATAATTTTTAAAGGGCAAAAAAAATTTTATTTCCTTAAAGCTGATTTTTACCTCATAGAAAAGACAGTTTTTAGAACTTTCCCTCAATTGAAAATTCCTAAGACAGTAATTTTTTTTTAAATGCAAAGAAAAGCTGTACAAAATTTCATAGAGAGACCGGGGAACGAAGCGTATATCTAACCTTAAATTGTAAATTCTGCATTTTATGTAAAATTTGATTCCGAAATAAATTAGACTTGAAATAAAAATGTACAGCCGAATGCAAATAGACATTATAATGTTTTATCGGGGTTTGTAATAATCGTTGTAATAAGCGTATTGTGGTATTTGTATCTGTAAGCTTTATGGTATGTTTCAACCCAAGAAAACAAAATGTGATTTTTTTATCAAGAATTTATGACCCGGACCCACATAATTAATTTATTCGCATGTTCTGATCTTTGTAATTTGACCCAAGGGAATTCAGTGATATAAATGAGTAACTAAATTACGTTTCCGTGCCATCTATAAATACCTTAACATAATTATTTTAGGAAAATCCGTTAATAAATATGGTAGATTTGTTAGCACTTCGTAAGCAAATCTAGTCATAGAAAAGTCACTTGGGATTCGAAATGTTTCATCTAAATATCAAGGGACATATGCTCTAGTAGCTAACAAAATTTCTCAATTCTCAAGGCTTGTTCATCCGTAAGGATAAAACATAATCTATATGTGTTATAAATAGCAGTAGAGAGTTGTGTCTTTCAATACGTCCCTTTCAGAGACCTTTCACTTGTCCATATAGTTCTATAATTGCTATCTATTTGATCAACAATATCTGTATCGAAAGAACATGATGCAAGCAATCTTTCAAAGGAATTTCACCAATTCAATCAATAAAACAGCTTTTTCTTTACATGCCAGACTTCCGAATCTTAACCTTCTTCGTGTGAAAGGTGAAAACGTTTTTCGAGGTATTAATGAAGGTCACTCTTCATTTCCTCATGTGATATTTTATTTACTAATGAAATAAGCGATCACTGATTAGCATTTATTAACTAACGAACAAGAAATTTAGGAGTAGTTGTGTGCTGCTACTCTAAATGAAGCTAAAAGTTTATGATTCAAATTACATCTGAGACTCTCTAACTAGGATATTCCAAATTTAAAACACTTTAGCAATAATCTGAAAAGTTTGGAATATAATGAAGTATATGATCTGTAGATATACAAAAAACTTACGACGCTCCATTATTATAAAATCGACAAAGCAAAACCTCAATTCAATCTTAAAATGCTATAATTAATGCAGCTTGGGGATCTCGTATGAAAAATTTTAGATATTACAGCTATTTACGAATTTGGATATCAAAGGACGCAATTCTACCAACATTTTATTAAACAATGGTTGACTACACTTTTTTGGTCAATCGCTCAAAACCTACCTTACCTGGAAACGGTTGAGAAAATGTTTTATGTATTTATTAGGAGCTTAGTATTCTGTAGTTTTTCAGAGGCTTGTAGTTTACATGGAAAACATAAGAAAAAATTTTGTAATCTCTTTCTTAAAATTTAAACCAAAATTTCTTACATCATCGTTTATACATCTTTCTTGTTTTTAATCTTTCGTTTTATATTATTCAATTGTTAAGAACAATGCTTCATGTTTTTGCTTAAATTTGTTGAATCCGACATAGACATTTTGATTTGGGAATAATAAAATAATCAAAAATATCTATATAACACTATATGACACGGTATTTTCTCTTCATGTGTGAATGAGTCTAAAGGAGTCTAATATAATTATATCCTATAAAAAGCAAAACTGTCTTATGGGAAGCTTATGTTGTTCTTTTAAATGCGTCGCAAACGCGTCACAGGTCGTAATGTGTTCAGTATTACGACATTTACCCATCCACACCGAGAATTTGTTGACTTCTTTAATATGGGTGCACCATATTGGAGAACCAAAATAACCCATTAGGTACTGATGGCTTATAAGATATATCTCTTTTCAACTAAAGAGATTTTAATCCATACTCAGAGCTTTTTAATTTAACTTTATTAAGATATCAGTTAAATAAGGACGTACACACTCTTAATTTCAAATACATCCATTTCTTTATCATTGGGACCATAAAAATGAGCTCAAACTTCGTATATATATTCTCAATTTCTGTGCTAAAGATGCATCAACAAAGAGAAAATTAGATTTTCTTTTAAAATCTGAGGCTTGTTTAAGTAATCAGAAATATGTTTGTTCTTCTCGAGGAAAAAAGCTGCTTTTATTTCTTTTAAATTTATATATTGACTGAGAGAGATACTCTCCGAAATACGCGAATGAAAACAAATATTAGCCTTGGAATTTTGTATACCTACTCTGCCGTTGTTTCTCCAAAAGAAGCATAATGAAATAATTTGAGCATTTGTAATTTACTTCTGAAAACACCCAGCTATGACTTTTGAACGAAAAAGAAGAAAAATGTGTCATCAACATAACAATTTTGCAAAACATTTTGTGTTTAGTTCGGAAATCCTATCCCTATGGCAATTAGTCGGACAGTGGCCAAGTGGCTAGGGCGCTGGCATTGTCCGTGGGTTCGAATCACACTCTTGGTATGGACATTTGTAGCCGTTCGGAATCGGCTTTAAGCAGTAGGTCCCGGTCTAATTAGCCCTCGTGTAGCAAAAATTGACCGTAGCGCTCCAAACCAAACCAAACCCTATGTCAATTAAAAGTTTTTCGCATAGTATGTCCAAAATGTTTTGGTATGTTTTCAAGGTCCATTCAATAATTTCTCGGAATCAGGAAAAATGTTTTGGCACATTTACCTGGTACGCCCAATAATTTCTGAGAATCATAAATATTGTGTTGGTACGTTTTCATGGTTCATTCTATAATATCTGGGAATCCTAAAAAATACTTTTATACGTTTTCATGGTGCGCACAATAATTGATTGGAATTATTAAAAAATAATTTGGTACATTTTACTGGTCCGTCAATAATTTCTGAGAATCATAAATATTTTGGTAGTTTTCATGATCTGTTATATAATTTCTGGGAATCATAAAAAATGTCTTGGAACTTATTCATTGTCCATTCGATACATTCTATACATCATAAGTTGAAATATAATAATTTTTTTAATTGAAAATGGTACTTATTAATAACTATTTAATATATGACTACCCAGCTGTAAATCGTGGTCATGTTTTTAAATCATACATCGTTCGATGGAATCTGCATTGTTAGAGACATTTTTACAGTATCGAAAAATCTGCCGTGGCTGCGCAGACATCTATGACGTCAGATGTCCCTGTCCTATAGAAAAAAAAATTGTAACTGATGATTATTACAGTATTTAACCAACGCAACACTTACAAAGTTATTGATTGTTTCACCAAAGATTAGGATGGAAATTTTTAAGGAATTGCGTATATGCAACAATGCTGCTTTAACTCAAAGAAATGAAAGTATAAAGTTAAAAGAACTCAAGATGGTAAAAGACTGCAAAATAATTTTCATAGTGTAAAAAAAGCAGTATATTAATAGTCTAATAGTCTGATGACGAAAAGAAGGGAAGTGAACATTAAAAAAAATTCATAATACCAAAGAATATATGAAGGCTTTATTTGAATAGTGGTCCAGCTCCATTCTTGTTCATACAGAGCCTTAAAGTCTAATGAGTGCTAAGAAATGACTGTTGAAGTTTGATTTGTAATGCCCTCTGTTGGCAGCAGAAATAAACTGGAGGTGTACCAGTTTAAATATAAGATAGAAATGACTTGTATGCACATGAATGTGAGGCTAACTCCATTTTTTTTTAAAATGGAGTCGGAGCACTATTCAAATAAGGGCTTCAAATAGAAGGAGAATAATATCTTTAAGATTTATGCCCTCAAATTATTCCTGGGGAACAGTGTCGAGACATGGTTCAACTTCTATTCATTTGATATCATGCATACAAAAAGTGCATAAAGCTTCATGTTCCTTAGAGAAAAGGATTTTAAAGCCTGTCCTGAAAAATACGGGGAAGAGCCAATGACACATATTTTGAAGAATATAAAGATACTTTTATAAAAGAACAGGCATATAAACATAATAGAATTAGTCCCAGAAATTAACAATCATATCATAAATATTACGTTATTGTGATTACATTTGGCCACTTAAAAAAAAAAATTTCGATATCTTAGAGAAAGTCTTTTGTAAATTTTGTAGCAAATAGTTGATTGCAGTTTGGCAGGGACGCCATTTTACATTTGTATCGTATACCCTTACAACACCTATACCTTTTAAACCGAACTATTTGCATTTTAATCAACTTCCGTACTCAGTCCGACGAGTAAAAAAAGGGGTATATTTATGGGCTGAAGAATCAAACTATCATGGCGTCTAACTGAAATATGTTCTTAATCATGTGTTAAGCTCAACAACAGTTAGTTAACAACTGTCAGCTCAGTCTTTCAACACATTACATGAGGTGCTATTAATATAAAGAAGGAGGTTTTCCGGAAAGCGTATACATTGAGGAATATTTTTATGAAATGCGCCCAGCTGCTGTTATCAAACAGTGAGGAAGAGTATTGTAGTTCTACTGAGTGTAATTAAAGTCCTCCATTCTCATAAGTTATTTAACCCTCAAACCGGCCCATGAATTTGTTGCCACTATCAGGACTATCGGTCAAATTGACCCCTAAGCCTAAAAAGCTGTTATTTTTGCGTTATTACGATGGAACTGCATGTTTATATTGTGCACAGGGTTGTTTTATTTATATTAGTGATGAACAGTGAGGGAAAAAATTATCTACACTTATTTATTCAATTTATTTAATTTATATTGATCTGGTATCTACATCATCAAATCGTACGGCTCTTAAAAGAATTGCAAAATGTTTCTCAGACATAATTGCTCGAAAAATTAGCCTGGAAGTGATTCAGGTACAGAAGAGTTATGTCAAGGCTTCACGGGATACTTTAAAAATCGCACAGAACATTAAAATCCCTATCAGGACCCTCCCTATCAGGACTGGTAAGCCTGTTATTGCTCAGTGGCAATAACAAGTCAACCGGTCATTTTGACCGCCATACTTGTACAAAATTGCAACTGACTGGCAAATGATGAGCATTTGTGAAACCCTGATGTGCTCTCTCTAATGTCCAGGAATTGACTGAGGATGTCAAAGCCAGCCAAGCGTTTACGTCTCTCCCCACTCCTGCGCCAGACCTTAGTTCCACCGCTGCCGGTCATAATGACCGGTGGGCATTTTAATATTTGGTATCAATACTCCCATATTATATAGTCGTTAGCAATAATAGCATCTACGGAGTGGGTTCGGGTTTGAATTCCAACTAAGGCATCTTTTCGGCTAAACTTTTTTGAGGTCACTAAACAGTGATCATTCACCGTATGCGTCTAGACTTGCAGACAATACACTTTAATATTTGGTATCAAGACTCCCAAATTGTAAAGTTCGTTTAGCAAAAGTAGTATCTACGGAGTCGGTTCGGTTTTGAATTCTGATTAAGATATGGACGTTCTTATGTTGTCCCCTAATAGGGAGTGATGTTGGTTCAACTATATGCTCTTCCCATTATAAAGAAGACAACTAATATGCGATATGGGAGAGATGAATATAGAAAACACAAGTGCTGGTCGCTGTAGGGAAAAAAATATTTTGCATCAAATCGAGAAAATTAAGGAAAATAAAAGATCTAACTATGCACGAAAAAAAAATTAGCTATTTTTAAAATCATCAAATTTTCTTTTTTTACACTAAACCGTAGCTAAAATTTCAGTTCAAAAAAATCTTTTTTTTTTGTTAATATATTTTTGGAATTATTTATTTAGTAACTTTTTTTTTCCTCCAATTTTACACCCACGGATTCCTTTGAATTTTGTGAAGCTCCTGGAAAACGAGCTCTATTTCATTCATTTACTTTTGCATTTTATTCATACTTTTATTAACAAAAAAGACTTCTGGATAATTTTAAAGTTATCCTAGAAAATTCTACAAAGTAATTAATGTTTACTTTGAAAATAGGAATAAAAATTCTTATGAACTATTAGAATTTCAATAATTCCCCCCCCGTCAGAATTATTGTTAAATTTCAAACAAAAATTGTCATAATTTAAGAACTGCAAAGTGTTTTTTCGATGCTGTACGCAGTTGTCTGGATACACGTCCAAACCACAAATATGTTGGCTTCTATATTGTTGGAGTACCCTTCAGTTGGGCCAACATTAATCCCTATGAGAGCACCAAGACAATTTAGACCGAGCATCCTCAGGTGTGACAGCTGCGAAAGCTCATACACTCCTCCCACACCTACAAACTCTCCGGAAGAATTTTCGGGCCTAAAGATTTAACAGACTCTTTACCAGGCGTAGACGCGAGAGCATTCAATTGAGCTTATCGGGACTCGAACAAAGATTTCTCAATACCGAATCCCACTGTGCTGACACTAGCATACTCTCGGCCTCAGACACTGGAAAATACATTGCAATTTTTTTAATGAATAAATTAATAAAAATTTTAAAAATTGAGGGTCTCAAAAGTTTTGTTTATTTAGTTCCTATTTTGAGAGCTTAGTAACAAAAAAATTTCAGGTAGTCTCTTCTAACGAAACTACTGAGGGTTACACACACACACACACACACACACACACATATATATATATATATATATATATATATATATATAATATATATATGTATGTGTATATATATATATATATATATATATATGTATGTGCATATATATATATGTAGGAACTCATTCTCGTGCGAGTCCCCACTTTTACTAGAAACTGTGGTCGGTGTCTAGGGGTTGTTGTTCTCAGTCTTATAGAAACCTTTCCGCTTACTGCACGGCGGAACTAGACTCTCTTATACTCAGAGTAATACAGTACTCAATTAAAGACAGAGTCACTGCTTCAACACACAAACTATATATTGACACATATAAACTATTTACATATCTAGTGATACGTTACATATAAAATTACACGTCAAGCCGCACCAGGCCTCCACAATCTAAATGGGTTACAGTATCTGGCCGTCTGCCGAGATAGGATTGACTAAGCCGCCGTCTGCTGCTAGTCCGGAGCTAACGTCATGCCCCCTTCGAGACTGTCTCTCCCGTGGCAGCCGTCTGCTGCTTTCAGCACCTCTTACCAGGTCGGGAACCAATCTCAGTCTGTCCTCTCAAATACTTTTCTCCCCGTTCATCTCTCGAAAACCTAATAGCGCTGTCGTCGCATAGCGTACACGGCGACATATGGCTCAAAGCTGGAGCCCTGGGATAACACAATTCCCATAACTCGGCTGTCCTGACTATGCTGACGTCCTCGGCAGCGTTATGCCTTATCATAATCAGTTTTAGCACATATAATAGTACAAACAAAACAAAACAATGAAATAAAAAGAAAGTAATGCGTTTCTTACAGTCGGTCATGGCTCTTTTCTGAAAGTCTAGTCGGAGCCAGTGGACTACAGTTCACTGTAATACTTAAACAAAAAACACAGGCACACCACGTTTAAATTACGATGCACAATTCGTCTTTAACTGTAACACTTAACTTGTTCCAAACACCAATGAAACACTCTGTCACACCAAGTTTGTGTTTAAATGCGTACCTTGTCACTTGAATCATAGCACTATTAAACATGCACTCACAAACAAAACACTTCGTCTTTCGTATATCGGTGACACTTAGGGCTACCATTAGGGCCAAACAAAACACTTGAATGCCATATCTTCCTTTACGACACTTAATTGGCGTACACTTGGACTTGACTATCACTAAACACACTTGACATCCAACACTTGATACCAAACACACTTGATCACCAAACACAACTGATGGCACTTTCTTCCCACATACTTCACGATCACAAGCTGAACACTCCTTTACAGGTGGGTTACCAAAATCTGAAGAAGTTTGAAGTATGATAACGATGAAAATTTTGTACTGTTGAGTATATCGGTTCAACACTTTCGAGTCTGGGACGCATTTTGCAGACTCAGAGCAAAATTTCACTACCATTTCCGAAGATCCGTCACTCAAAGTTCTTTGCATTTCTAATACTGTAGCTTTTTCACTACGGCGTTTCCATTCTTTACGAAGTACTCTTACACTAAAATTTAGTGGCAATTCCAAATTTTTCGCCATTGCTCTACGGTCACATCGTGGCTCAGAAGAATCACTTTTTTCTTCCTTCTCAGTTTTCAAAACATAGGGACTATCGTTTCCCGCTAAAGGAATCTTTTCCGCTCCCTGGGACACTCGGGGCGGTGTCGCAAGTTCGATGACCTCTGTCATACACAGTGGTCGAAACTGTGCAAGCCTCTTCTGTGTCTCAATGCTCTCTTCTCCCTCAACTTTCGGGGGGGTAACGGAATAATTTTCTCCCTCGCTCGTAAATTCGGACATGGTTCTCTCGGTGTCACATTTCAGCAGGGCATCGCCGTTTTCGCTGGGAGTGGGTGTCGAAAGTTCACTGAACTTTGAAGAAAGCAATTCTCCGTTCTCTCTAAAGTGAGATAAGGCTATGGGATTCACATATTCCCGCTGCTGGCTTGGGCGAATTTCGGGCTCACTTTCTTGAATCACACTCGTGAAAACAACATCAGATACACGAAAATATCTCTCTTGGCTGCACAAATAATTATCTGCACCTTTGTCCATACTGAGTACAGACACACTATTCGAGATTGTTTTTGGCGCTAACTGTCGTCCTACTCTTAGTATTTGCAGTTCGCGTTCAATCTCAGCCATCTTTCGTTGAAACTCCATCTCTTCGGCTGCCATTTTGTCTCGCTCTTTCCTCTCTTCCACAACCGAAATAAGCAGATTCTCAATGTAAACATCGTCACAATCCGATGTTTTAACCAGGGCGATTAATTGCTCAACTTCTGGTTTATCCGGGACCTCTAGGCCCAGCTCGTAGACTAGAGTCACTAGGTCTATCATTCTGGCATGCTCCAGATACGCCATCTCAGAATTTTTTTCCCTTACGTCAGATTCTATGTTTCATCCGTTCAATCCGGGGCACAATTTCAACCCTGTTTCGCAATCTTAAATTACGCAAATGTCACAATTATCCCACTTAACAGTTCATACCGTTCGATGGCACTTCACTTTCACGAGTTTGTCACTCGCGTTCACAACACTTTAAACTCACACAACGTCGCTTCCATGGGTGTCACTCACCGCACTTGGTCGTCACTTATCCTTCTTCACACTTTTAGTAGAATCTTTATCCGATCCCGATCTTTCACTTTTGTAGAATTTTGATCCGATCCGGGTCTTTCACTTTTGTACAATTTTGATCCGATCCCGATATTTCACTTTTGTAGAATTTTGATCCTATCCGGGCCGGGCGCCCACTATTTGTAGGAACTCATTCTCGTGCGAGTCCCCACTTTTACTAGAAACTGTGGTCGGTGTCTAGGGGTTGTTGTTCTCAGTCTTATAGAAACCTTTCCGCTTACTGCACGGCGGAACTAGACTCTCTTATACTCAGAGTAATACAGTACTCAATTAAAGACAGAGTCACTGCTTCAACACACAAACTATATATTGACACATATAAACTATTTACATATCTAGTGATACGTTACATATAAAATTACACGTCAAGCCGCACCAGGCCTCCACAATCTAAATGGGTTACAGTATCTGGCCGTCTGCCGAGATAGGATTGACTAAGCCGCCGTCTGCTGCTAGTCCGGAGCTAACGTCATGCCCCCTTCGAGACTGTCTCTCCCGTGGCAGCCGTCTGCTGCTTTCAGCACCTCTTACCAGGTCGGGAACCAATCTCAGTCTGTCCTCTCAAATACTTTTCTCCCCGTTCATCTCTCGAAAACCTAATAGCGCTGTCGTCGCATAGCGTACACGGCGACATATGGCTCAAAGCTGGAGCCCTGGGATAACACAATTCCCATATATATATATATATATATATATATATATATATATATATATATATATATATATATATATATATATATATATATATATATATATATATATATATATATATATATATATATATATATATACAGGGTTTGTATAAAAAGTATCGGGAAAAGTTTCGGAAAAATAATTTTAGTTGAGATATTGCTACAATTTCTCAAAAGTCTTCAAAGTACATCCTTGAGCGTCGACACACTTTTGCCAGCGGCTTTTTCACGACTGGAAAGCTCCCTGGTAGGCGAATTCCGGAACGTCCTTAAGGGTACGCATGCAAGCTTCTTTGACGGCACTTAGGGTCCCATGGTGGTGTCCGTTGAGGGAGGATTTCACTTTTGGGAATAGGAAATAGTCTGCTGGTGCTAAGTCGGGAATGTAAGGGTTTGGGGAATCGTCGCGATGCCGATTATCGTCAGTACTGGCTGGGTGGATTGGGGCGAGTTTAGTGCAGATCTTTCGCATTGCCAAATTTTCAGTGATAATGCTGTGCACTGATATCTTATCAATGGCAATTTTATTTGTGACCATGCGCACACTTAACCGACGGTCTGAATCCAGCACTTCAGGCACTCGTTGCACGTTGTCGTCTGTTCTTGAGGTCCACGGCCGTCCAGCGCGGGGCTCTTCCTCCACCCTGTCTCGGCCATCTTTGAAGAGCTTGTGCCACTTAAAAACTGCAGTTTGTGACATGCTTTCATCCTTGAACACTTGGCGAATCATGCCCAACGTCTCTGTACCCGATTTCCCCAATCCAACACAAAATTTGATGGTGTACCGCTGTTCAATCGTTCGCTGCATTTTGCGCTTGCACCGAGTCACTCGACAGGGGTCCACTAAACGCACGATCTAGCCTCAACGAACGCTCGCAGGTGACTGGTGCTTGATGCGTCTTGTAGGTCACATCCCCCACCACCGAGCATGCACGGTACGAACGCGCTCCGACGTACAGTCACGTCAGGAAAAAATTGTTCCCGATACTCTGTATACAAACCCTGTATATACAGTCGAACCCCGTTATAACGAACTTCAAGGGACCAAAGGTTTGGGTCGCTATATCCGGTGGTTCGCTATATCCGAACCGTTAAGAAAAATGTTCACAAAATGTATAACTCATTAGTTGCTATGTGTATTCAATAATGATGTATTAAAAAACGATAAAATCTATTAAAAATGACCATTAATGAATTAAATTGACTAAAATCGATAACATTAAACTGATACAATACTAATTAAACTAATTAAAAATGAAAGACAAATGGATATAAATTCATTTTACCTTTAATTCTTGCTCACTGTTTTGTTACAGAAATAATCGGTAATCTTCTGCTGACGTGATACCGATTTCAAAAACATTATAAGAATTTCTTTGTCCAGTACGTCAAATGACTGCAACACTCTTTCTTCCACTGTTTGTGTGGAAAAAAAACTTATTAATTACACGCATTGCTGCTGTAGCATCTAAGATGGGGGGAATTTCATCATTTATGTGCTCCTCTTCATCAGCATCAGATGCAGAATCTTCGATTTCAGAATGATTCATTTTAATTTCTTCCACAATATCTTCATCAGTCGGATTTTCATATGTAATGATTTCATCATCAAATGTTTCGAACAATTGCATGTCACAATACGAGACTGAGGAAATATTGTCTTTTTCTATCCACATCGCGATAGGTAAATCTTCATCTTCTTCAACATTCTTTGCTAGGCCAGCATGTCAAAAACATTTTCTAATTGTAGAATCTGTAACAAGCCGCCAAGATTTTTCGAGCATTATAAGTGCATCAAGAAGAGAAACGTCACATTTTACATTTTTATCATATTCTTCTAAAATTCGTAAAATGAGCTGCTTCCTGTAATGACATTTAAGGCTTCTGATGACACCCTGGTCCATAGGCTGTACTACAGAAGTTGCATTCGGGGGAAAGAGTACAATTCTAATCGATTGTAGCTGTTTATCGTTTTTGTGTGCACTACAATTGTCAAGCAGAAGTAGAATTTTCCGTTTTTTAGCTGAAAGTTCACGATCCCACTTTTGAAGTTCTTTTTCAAACAGTTCCTTAGTCATCCACGCCTTACGGTTGGCTTCATAAGAAACAGGAAGCCGTTTGATATTTTTGAAGCATCTGGGGTGTTTAGATTTTCCAATTGCTAGAAGCTTACGTTCAGTTCCACTCATATTGGCACACACAAGAAATGTGATTCTGTCTTTCGACAATTTTCCGCCATTACATTTCTCTCCATTAAATTTTAATGTCTGGTTTGGTGTCATCTTGTAAAACAGTGCAGCTTCATCAGCATTAAATATGTCATTCTCGTCATATTCACTAGAGATGTCATTCCAAATATTTTCTTTCCACGTATCAATGTTGGATGTTGAAACATCTGCCGATTCTCCGACAATTTTTCCGGAAGATATGTTGTTCCGCTTCTTGAATCTCTCTAACCATCCATTAGAACACGAAAATGGAATTCCAAATTTACTGGCAAATTCATCAGCTTTTGACTGAAGCATTTGCCCACAAATTGGTACATTTTGGCTTCTTTGAATGCTAAACCATTTTAATAAAGCTTCTTCCACTTCTTGATGGTCAGCTTTTCTTAATTTTTTGGGGGAGTTCAAATTTTTCTCGAAAGCAGAAAGTATGCTTTCTCTGTTTTTCCATATTGTTCCAACTGTAGATTTCGATAAATCTTTTTTTCGGCAAATGTCAACTTGGCTACCTCCATTTTGTATTTCTCTTGTGATATTTACTTTTTCTTCGATGCAGAATGCTTTACGCTCGCTCGACATGATGTACCTAATGATTTCTTAAAAGCGAATTTTTAATTTGTGATAAACACTCAAATAGGTGAATTAGATGAAATGACTTCCCTTCCACCTGCGTGTGGAAATGAATCTTCCGGCTCGACCCTGAACTGACCTTTCCCCTTGTTCTCGGGTACGCATATGCTATACTGTTCATGCTTTTACTTGTTCTCCTCGAGCGTTTGGTGAACCTTTCCTCTCCCCTCCCTCCTCTTACTGTGGTTTCGCTTACCGAATTACTGGCGGGATTATAACTGCAGAGTGGCTATCGTAAAAGGGAAAGAATGCAGATGCTTCTACTCTTGAATAAACAGACTTATCGCTGATTTACTCCGTGTTTCACTAGCTGACATACATTTCCATATGAAATCAGAGTCGAAGTCATGTTTTCACAACTGCGGGAAAAAAAAAAAAAAAAAAAAAAAAAAAAAAAAACAGTCGACTGAAAAAAAAAGGTTCGTTATAGCCGATTCTTAACATTTCGGAGTTTCGGTATAAAAGGGTAAATTAGCATTAAATAGAATAGGAAAACGGCGGGACCAAAAATTTCGTTCGTTATATCCGAGAGTTCGTTATATCCCAGGTTCGCTATAACGGGGTTCGACTGTATATCTGTGGCTTTGTACAAGTAGTGCCTAAGTCAGTTTTCTCCAAGATGGCTTTGTTTGGTTATGTCTCTTTAAAAAATATTGTTTTCAGTGTAAGAAGTACCTAAGTCTGTACAATAGTTTAGAAAACACTTTTAAAGCAACGGACAGACTTGGGTACTTCTTACATTGAAAATAACATTTTTTTAAAGAGACACAAGCAAACAAAGTCATCCTGGAGAAAACTGACTTAGGCACTTCTTGTACCAAGCCACATATGTATATATATATATATATATATATATATATATATATATATATATAATGTTAAAAATTTGACGCATTTTGATACTTTTCTGTTTAACTGTTTACTGGTTTCCCAAGCTATACAGGCTGGGTTTGGCGCGCTGCCAAAATTATAACTCGCGATGCAGGGCATCTGAAATTTTGTTTTCCGGAGGACCGTTATGAAGGAACGTTATCCTACGTTAAAAGACAGAATTTCCTTACAATTAGAAATCAAAACCAAGTTCTGTGCATCTGTAATTCCGTTCTTCCTTTCTGTATACCTAGCTTTTAATTGATAGTAACCAAAGCGGGATACATCCTGAATGAATTGAGATTGCCTATTCAGGAGAACACCCGAACGGTATGGGGAGTGTTACAAAGAAGATTTATATACTGGAAATTAATATCAGTACAATCCTCAAATAACCAATTGTAAATACTTATTTTTGGGCTGTTAGAACTGGCAGTTTTATTCTTTGAATTAGGTTTCAATGCTGACACAGGAACGACGAAAATAGACAAGTATGTAGGTTTAGCCTCTGTATAAATTTATTCTACAATTTCCTCATAGAAAATATTTGAAACGTGCATGAAATATTGATGTCAGTTTTTTTGCCTGATATATATTCATGCTGTCATTTTACTTTTGCAAAACTCTAGGTCCCTTTTTATCCTCACCTTTCAGCAGTCAGCGGATATTGGATGCATTATGGTAACTTAAAAATAAAAGCTGTGTCCATACAACGGAGAAATATTTTTCACAGAGAGTTCATGTGAAAAATTACTCTCTTATGCATTATCCTAGAACACTGATCCCCAAATTTATTTTGACCATTATCCTAAATAAATTTTTTAAAAAACTGAAAAATTCAATCTCAGCAATATAGCTCTATATGGTTCTAAGAGGAAATAAAAGAAATTTAGGTGATTTAATAATTTAATACAGTAGATGGCAAATTGAGAAAAAAAATGTTGTCATCTTTGCTAAAACTCATAGAAATTGGTGATAATTATATTAAATAACTGCTACAGGTTTTTCCCTTATAAGTACAGATATTCCTCGACTTACGCCATTGGTTGAAAGTTGATTTGGTCGTAAGTCGAGTTTCAAACAATTTTTTGTATATGTACATACTGTTACGAATTTTATGAATCTATGGTAATCTTGCGAAACATGAGAGTTATTGCCAAATTGACGATGGATTTGGTGACTTATTTATTTCACCAAATTTGGCGATATGGCGCCAAAGGGTCACCAACCTTCTAGATCTTTCTAAAAGCTTCTAGAGATTTCTAGCTGGCCGACCGATAGGGGACGCTTTGAAAGTCTATAAATATACCTGACATTGGCATTGTAACTCAGTTTTTTTTTTTTTTTTTTTTTTTTTTTCCTTCTGAGAATTGAATGTATTGAAAGTGCGTTAGGTGTGTATTATATTGAAGAGTATGTTATCCTAACTTGTGTTTTTAGAGTTTTCTGCTGTATAGAAGACAGTTGTTACGTGTTTTCTGTTTGAATTTGTGTATGCGCCTGAAGAATTTACAGAATAATAAATCTTATTTTGTGTGCACTTTCTGAAGTGATTTTATTCAATCCTATAGAACCCAGGAAAACAGAACATATTTAAATATGTTTTGATATGTTTTAATATGTTTTAATATTTTAATACAGTAGATGCCAAATTGTGAAAAATATATGTTGTCATCTTTTCTAAACTCATAGAAATTGGTGATAATAATATTGCACAACTGCTACCGGTTACTCACATATAAGTACAGATAGTCCTCGACTTACGATCGAGACACTGGTTGTAAGTTGATTTGGTCGTATGTCGAGTTTCAAACAATTTCTTTTGTATATGTATACATACAAATATTTTTTACTTTCATACATACATGCGTAATTTAAAATACATTGTACTTTATTTGGAACGCATAAATATAATTCTTCACCATCACTACTTATTGTGTTAGTGCAATCCAATGGTTCAGAATTTGCGACAGAAGGTACTTTGCAAGTTTTTTTAATAAAGTTTTCCTAGGTAGTTTTTCATATCCATATAATACATATAGGTATGCACTGTTATTGTATTCAAGGAAAAATATTATTGAGAAAAAGATTTCGTTTTGATATACAATTTTATTTAATTATGTGGAAAATGACTTTCTCTGGGGTTAATATTAAAATTGACTTCAATTCTATACAGCTTTTGAACAGAAAGTCAGAGAACAGGACTCAAGTGGTAGCAAATCTGTTATCAGAATATAAACCACAACAATTTTGTTTTAATATGTATACTTTTGCATGTTAAAATAAGATGACTTGCCTAGGCCCTGATTTTCCATTCCCCCAAAACTTTTCTTTTAAAAGAAAAAAAAAGAAAATTCCCAATTCAATTTTTTTTTATTTTACCCTTTTTAATAACAATTTTTTTTATATATCCTTTCAAATTTGATTGATTGGTTCATCATATGTATAGTTATATGTATAGTTCATCATATGTATGTTATCGTGTACATAAAGGATTAATAAGTTTTTCTGGTTGCATTGTATTGGTGTTTTAATGATGAAGTTAATATGTTGTATTGCTTTATGTTATTTGATAAATCAAAATACAATATTTGATAAATGTTCCAGGCTTCTACGCTTCAAATGCCAATTCTTGGTAAAATGGTACTTTCACAATGATTCATAATTATTTTTTTTGACTGTCGATTTTGGAAACGTTACGTCCATATCAGTGTTAGGGGCCTTCCATCCCGAGTTGTGCCTATAGTCAAGAATTTTCTAAATCGGTCCCTGGACTTGCCACGTTTCTTCAATACATAGCTTGAGCTCTGCTTTGAGTCATAAATATCATCAAACGCTTTTCACGAATGTAAATATGAAGTCACGAACATAAAGTCATAACAAAATTTATTTTTGCTGGGCGTAAAGTAACAGAAATGATATGTTTTGGGCGTGAAAATTTAAAGGAATTTAGCTTCAAAAGGAACAAAAAATGGTATTTGCGACTCGAAAGATTTTCTGCGTAAATGGGTGATGGAAATATTCCCTGCATTTTAAAAAATAATTACTTTTATTGACAGGATTAGAAACTGTATTGAATATACTTAACTGAGAAACTAACATGTCCCATCTATATATTTAAGTTGCTAAGCCGATATTTTGGGCAGTCCGTGAGAGAAAACTACTGCATCAATTTGTTTCATTTTGGCCTTGAAAGTTTTTAATCTATAGATGTGTCAAATTTGGTTTTAGTAACCGAAGTTTGTATTAATGAACGACAATTTACAATTAAAAATTGCTTTCTGCGCATGTTCAGTGACATTTTTAAATTTGTCTCCAGATACTCAATAAGAACGAGGCCGCATAAACACATTAATTTGTTTATTTCGAGGAATTTCTCTAGCTCTCTCTCTGCCATTTTTATTTTCAATTATGTTATATACAATTAAACCTTGCGAAAATTGTTTATTTCACGCTGTTAGGTAACCATATTTCTTTTTATTGGATTCAATAGTAATTTTTTAAGTGTATTTCTCTATCATTAATATTAAGAGTTTCAACATTTGGCAATGATGTACAATTTGTGTATTAGTAACTTTATTTCCTATCCAGCCGTCATGTTTGGACGGGTACTAACTAGTTATAATTATCTTTATAAGTACAATATTAGAGGCAAACCATGATAATAAACGTTAATCAAATACAAAGGATTAAAGCTATATATTGTGAAAATGCTTGCATAAATGGGCTCCGATATTATCTTGAATAAGTTATTAAATGAAATAATACAATAGATGTCAAAAATGTATTGATTTAGGGGGAAAATTGGTCTAACAAAGGTACTGACCGCATATTCATTATAAATTTAGAAACGTATAGTGTAATTAGGATAACATGATTATCGATTGTTATACTCAAATAATCCATGAACAAACGGTAAATCTGCGTCTAGCCTCAAAGAATCAATTATCTGAAAAGATTCATTGATTAACGTGTGGGTGACTTAAAAGAATGTTTGTTCGATGTCAGGACTTAAGATAGATTACTTCGAAGTAGTTTCCTGTTTATGTTACTGCCTTTCAACTCACAAAGAAAATTTTCAAATAATGTTAGAAAAATAACATTTTATGTTAAGATTACTCTCATATTTTGTCCATCTGAATTTTCTAAATAGTACTTCAATATTCCCGATTAATATTTTCCAGAAACAGAAAACCGTGCGATCAAGAATTAACAAGTACATTCATTTCAGATTCCTGTTAAAATACCCATTCCTGTAACTACCTTCGGAGTTCAAGAAGAAATTTTAAAGTGAAACAGAGGCATTCGTTGAAATATTTTTTCACATTAAGCATTACTAACTCTGCCTTTCGATTTCCTGAGGAACAGAAAAACCAGATTGCCCCGGATTCTGCCTATCCTTTAAAGCTGTAAAAATGAAACATTTAATTTCTTTGATTCAACTAGTAAATTTCCGCTATTTTTCCAGATGTAAAAGCATTTTTTAAATATATCAGTGAAATCAAGCATGTTATTTCCCTAGTATGTAGTTCCAAATTTTCCCATAAAATCCGAAACCCATCAGTATGTTCCTTAAAAAATCTAATCAGGCAAAAATAAACAAAACTACCTGTGCAGCAATGTCTGTAGACTCACCCAATAGTGAATCGTCAGCATGTCACAAGTGATAGTGGAATCGGCAGTACATAAGGAATTTTCCCTTTTTATAAAACCATTACTTCAAGAGAGAAGGAATATCCCAGTGTCTTTTAACATGTTGTTTAGTGAACTATGAGTTGAAATTTATAAACACTGCTGTTCAAAATTTCAGCCTAAGGAGAAATCCTCTTATGTTTTCAATTGATAATTGGATATCCTTTAGATTTAAAACATGTTTTAAACATGTTTTCTCCCTCGTTACGCATTTATGACCCTGCTCATAGTGTTTCCTGTGTTAAGATTACAGTAAACAATTTTGATGATACCTCAAAATTTAAGACTGAGAACTATTGCGTTCGTTCTTAAGTAACTACAATGAATAACTTCAAGGAAATATCCAACATTATTACTTAAACAAAATCAAACCAATCTAAATTAGATAAATGCTCAATATCCAGAATATCGTAAACTGCGTTTTCCAGACCGAGCAAACCCATGTACTTCAAATAGTAACGTTAATTAGGATACCAAGGCGGAAAAAAGGGTATTCAAAGCACACGCTAATTATAGGCGATAGATAGCTCCGAGGCACATGCATTAGTGAAGTGGTTCCCAACGGTTTACATCAAAGGACTACTCTTCCAACAACATATGAGTTGTGGACCTCCGGCTAGCATCAGTGCAGCGATCGCTTAATTGTTTTTGTCCAAAATTTGGAAAAGCATATATTCAGAAATATAAGTAATTAATAACAAGCTAGATCAAAAGGATATTGTTATGCAATAATACTGAATAATTTATAATAATACGTAAATGTATTCGATATTCTCTTGTAACATACATATTATTTTTCTGCTATGTATTCAGGCAAAGCAATAAATAGTTACAGTTACATAACATTCAAAGAAAAGTTCGTTTCTTTTTAAAGTGTGGCACCTCATAGAATTTAAAGATAGTTTCAAAACTGGTTCTAAAAATTGGGTTCAAAATATTTCTGAGCTTTGTTTTATAGCAGTAAGGGTAGAAAAAGCAACTTGCAACGCGTAAATTGGTGAAAAAGAAAGAAGTGCTTTGAGATTTATTTCACAAAGGGCTGGATGTTATTCACAAAGGATGAATTCAGAAAATTGGTTACATTAAGGAATCTAAGGAGTGCTACTTACTCGTAAATACAGAATTTTTCTCATTCTAGAAATAATTTTATTTCTCCTTACGTTGACTTCCTGTTTTTATGAAACTTTCACTATTTGAAGCCACATGTTTTACGGAGACGCCGTAATTTTTGTAAGCTACAAAATATAAACGTTGTTATTTAAGAAAAAATAACGAATTTAATGAAACTTGAGGATCAAAACTTCAAGAGTCTTCAGTGCGCGCTATATTATACCAAAATTATTTCTTCCTGAAAGAAAAATATACCTGATAATCATTGAAAAACTACTGTACCTTGAACTTAAACCACAGTTAAAAACTAGTGAAAAATTTTAACACTTTAAGGGAGTTCAAGACACAAAATTCTTCAAACTTTCGAAACTTTTTTATTTTATTATAAAATTTTCTGTTCTTTTCCGCTTAAAATGACGTTTAAATCATGTCTCTATCTTAATTAGAACAGGAGATATTATTTCTTTTGTTTTTCAACATTCTAATAGCAGCCAATCTCTGTTTAAACCTTTAAATGCGTTTTTGTGCATGATGGCTTTTATCCCCCCCCCATTTCTCGTCTTTAAATTGTTATAAGTCAAGAATGGATAAAGTTAAATGGTTCAAATTTGAAACATGTCTTTTTCAATTATTTTACTTGAATTTTGATTCGGCAAATTTGAAAGAAATATTTACTTTTGAAAATATGACTTTTTAAAAATAAATTAAATTTTTTTAAAAATTTTTACTCTGAATATTTTTAATTTTTTTAAAAATTAATATTAAAAAAATTCTGAATCAAAATCAAAACTTATATATTTCTTTTTAATTAAATGAAAAATTTTTGAAATCGACGTATAATATTTCGATTTATAATGATTATAAGTTGGCCTACTTAAAAGAAATAATTTCAATTTTAAAATTTTTTAAAACTTTATGAGAAGTTTTATGATGTGATTTTCTTTAGAAATTATATGGTGAACCATTACAAAAAAATTCAAAATTTTAACTCAATAAATAAAATAAACTTTTAAATGTGTCCTGGACCCCTTTAAACATGTATATATTAATGCAAATTTTGATATTTTTGATAAGTGCAACTGTTTTTAAAAATAATTGTTTTTACAAAATATCATTTTAAAAATATTACTCAATCTCCTATATGCATTATTTCATGATAATGTGTCTGCTGCGTGGTATCAAAATATTTTAATTACTCTCAGAAATATAACGCGCGCAACAGCAAAATTTATTTAAGAAAGTGAAAAAGCAGCAAATAAGATAGAATCACTGTGTAATATTCAAATAAATCATTATTTTTCATCGCTTTTGTTATAAAAAAACTTACCTTTAAAAATATGTTTCTTAGGTGTTTTCTAGTAAAAAATATTTTTGGGGACACAATATATCCCTAAATTGTAATTCGAAAAAAAATTTCTGACTTTTTTTTGATATCTACAAGAATACATCAAAACCCAGAAACGTTAAGAATTAAACTGTTGGTGTTTAATTCTTAATTTCTCGAGTTTCAGTAGGAATTTCAAAACACAAATGGTAGCAAATTGCGCAGAAAATATTAGATTAATTGTATAAAAGTTTCAAAAAATAAAATAAATCTGAAAGTTTAAAGGTCCTGCGACCCCTAATACAATTTTATAACTGCTGCACGGTGCAAGTTAAAGGACAGTTTGAACAGTTGTTCTGAATTTATTTTCCCACGAGGAAAGTTATTTGTATTGAGGATATTCACTCATATATACAGCAATTTTATTGGCATCATTATTATGGGAACACCGTATAGGGCAAGGATGGCGAACCTGTGACCAGCGGGTCACATAGTGACATGCGAAGCAATTTTAGACGACACGCAATCACATTGTTTTAACATCAATTTAATTTAACTTTTCAAATTTTGATTTTCCTTCGTCGGAATGAGAGATCTGTAATCTAAATTATACTAGAAATAATTTTAAAAA
>OU015493.1:143434139-143476639 GCA_907164885.2 Dolomedes plantarius | reverse complement strand
AGAGGGAATCGGAAAAATGAACCCCGTAAGCTAAAGGTTAAACGGAGTTGCATTCTTCATCAGAACGACCCGTAAAAGGTCCAAGGTAGTTGAATCAATGAGGAATATTCTAATAAATTTTCTTCTTATATTCATATCACTAAAATCAAAACGGGAAAATCTGAAGTTTAAAATTTGAAAATAAACATTCAACCTTTTAATTTTTCTGAAATGATTCATCCATTTTTATCAATAGAAATGTTTACGAACTATAGAATCCTGGTAAAAATAAATTTACCTATGGGTATCGGATGAAAAGAAAAATTCTCATTTTTCTTAGAAGCTTCAGAAAGCTTAATCGACGTCTAAAAATCTGTGAAAAAGTCGATACTCTAGCATGCTTTAATTATATCTTCCCATATAATTATTTTCTGACAAGCGTTAAACAGATAAAAAACAGAAGCACGTGAATTGACTTTCAAATTTTGTTTTTGATCCCTTATTATACTGATTATTCAGTTAATATTTAAATTAGTCAAAATGGAAAATAATCGTAATTCGTTCGGGATGATTGATGTTTCTCATACATCAAGGACGGTTGGTTATTTTAAAGAGAATTACGATACTTAAAATTTATCTTGAATGTCTGTTGATGCATTATGTATTTTGTTTTGATTCGATAAAGTTAAAAATTGTTAAGATTGATCAGACAATTTAAAGTCCCGAATATTCTGCTACTACAAGGTCAAACTATCCAAAGACATTTCACTTAGCTTTGAAAGAACACATTTTTTATTAATCTTAATAGAGATTCTCTAAGCTTTTCTGTACCAAATATTGATGACAGAATTCCCTTTTTACAATATTTATTATTGTTTTTTACTCTTGTTCTAAAATATCTGTTAAAAACTATCAATAGTTTTTCCTATACTTTAAAGGTATTACTGTAAACATTCAGTTCTTCATAATATCTGCGAGGTATGCAGTTTTTATTGTGCAGCCTGGTTGTCTAGATAAACGCTACGATTCATAATGTTTGATCATTGGATGTAACTGGAAGGGATTTATTGAGTGGTTTGCAGCTAAAATAATAGATGGATTATTTGTGATTTTTTTTTTACCAAAGGATGATTACGTGAAGTTTTTCCATAACATAAAACTGTTCAACAATGTTTAGTAAAAACTGTACGAAATAAGTATTTTCAAATGTAAAAAATTCTGAGCGGTACTGTTTGATTACGTGGGTTCTCTATTACCATCCTTTCCTGTCAAATATCTTGGTCTTCAAGTGGTGAAGTCGCATTTTGTTTTATCCGAATCTGCAAAAAAGCCAGAATTACTTCACAGAGGACAACTCTGCTGACAGTGGCTCGATAATAAGGTCTTGAAGCTATAAAAATCATCCCTACCCCATGTTAGCATTATGAAGTCGGTTGATTTGGGTTTTAACCCATAGTCAAAATCGCATATACATCACCGAACATGCATATTGTAAAAGTATTTTAAAAGTGGGAGTGGTCACTTTTAAGTACCTTTAAAAGATCTTTTTTAGACCTATGTTCAATTGTATGTACTACTCATGGTTTTTGTGTGATTTACATGAAATTTTTTGAGTAACTGCCTAACATACTGTTTATTTTATATATACAATATTTCAAGGTCATTAAAAAAATGAAATTATTTTTTATGCATAAAATGTGAATAATTTTTTTAAATTGAGCATTTTGCAGTCAACTGCCTTGCGCATTCTGTCAAAATAAATTATTAAGGTACGGTAATAATTGTTTACTATATGTGATTACAGTACTTCAGGCAACGCTATACATCAACATTATTCTAAAATATATTAAAACATTTTAGTACGTGTTATTTTTAATTAGAAATTTCAAAAATGACTGAGTAAAAGCTTATTAAAAAAATTCTTTACAAAAATTAAAATATGTTAAGGTTCAAAAATGTTGGTGGATTTTGTTGCCTGAAGTATTGTAATCACATATAGTAAACAATTATTACTGTACCTTAATAATTTTTTTACAGAATGCGCACAGTAGTTGACTGAAAAATGCTCCTTTTAAAAAAATTATTCACTTTTTATGCATAAAAATAATTTCATTTTTTTTAATTACCTTTAAATATCGTACATATATAATAAACAGTATTCTAGGCAGTTACTCAAAAATTTCATGTAAATCTAGCAAAAAACATGAGTAGTACATACAATCGAACATAGGTCTAAAGATGATACTTTTAAAGGTACGTAAAAGTGACCACTCCCCTTTTAAATAAGTATCAGTAACATTAAATCCGTAATCTCCTTTCTTTGATTCTCCTTAGACAATAAATGGAACTTCAAAAATCTGGTATTAATTCTGAAGCTACATTCACATTCAAAAAGTACTTTTCATTTTACAAAAAAGCAGAAAAACTTAGAAATACTTTCGAAGAATAAAGAGGGGTTGTGCAGCATAGCGTGCGCCTCTGCCGCCGATGTGCTGTGTTCTCACACCGGCTACAGAGACCAATTGCATTCGCGAAGCCAAAGGTTATGTTAAACATCGCCATCGCCTAATAATAAGGCCAACTTGCAATAAGGATGGATCCTAGTAACATTCTTCAATTTATGATTTTCTTCTCTTATTTTTTGAGTTTTTATACGTTTATAAAAGTATTTTGTTTGGACCTAGATCCTATGAGTATAAAAAGGCCTGTTCTTTTACCAACGTCTTTTCTTTTATTTCTGCTTACAAATATTTTTTAATTTTTAAGTCTATTTATATTTTTAAACAATAACATTCAAGTAAACCAGGAGTTTTCAACCTGGAGGTCGGAAAGTGTTTTCTTGGGGGTCACCACGGTTTTATTCAATTAACTTTTTATCGAATTTCACCGAAAAAAGTTGTCAATATGTATTTACCATGTTACTGTAGAGAAGTAACGTTTTTTAAAGGAAAAAGTTTCATTCATGACGCAAAGTCAGTTCGTTAGAAATCTACCGCCTTTATTGGGTGGTAAGTGAAAATCACGATTTGTGTACTGTACATTACGACGTAAAGTACAGAAATCCTAAACGTCGGTTTGTCTTTAATTAGTCTGTACTGCCACTTTTGGCTTTACTACTGAAGTTTCCTCTACGGAGTAAAACAATCTTATTTGTGTAAGAGTTTTTCAATTTTTGTTTTTATATAATTATGAATCAATACGGTAAAGGCATTATATTTCTTGAGGTTCTATTTTTTCTTGTTATTACACATCTTTGACTGAGGGATGAATGTTTCTTAAAGTTCTCCATTTCTTACAAATTTCTTTCAAATCCATATTTTTTTTTGATTTAAACATTTATTCGGAATTAAATTAGAGCCTTTTTAATGAAAATATGCAGAGTTGGAAGGTGGGGTGGAGGGCGCAGGATGCGTTGAAATTATTGCCGGGTGTCGTGACTTTGAAAAGGTTTGGAAACACTGAACTATACGGTTAAATTAAAAACTAATCAGTGTAAAAGCCATCAATAAATATCTTTTTTGAGTTTGGATAATCGCATTTATTATGAATACCCGTGATTCGCTACGGAGTACTTCAAATTAAATGCACCGGTCATTGTATGCATTTAATGCAAAAGAAAAAAGCAAAAAATATATTTATAAAAAAATTGTAACGGATATTTTTATAGACAAAATAATATAGAAGAAAATATTCAAATTAAATACAACGGTCAATGTATGCAATTAATTTGTATGTTCAATATCTATAAAACTTATTATCTTGAATTAAATTCTTAAAAATGTTCCATTTCAATTAGTCTAGTGGTTAAATTTTATTTTTTACAGTATTTTAATATTTTATTTGTCAATTTATTTCGGTGTTATGCACGTGACGCAAAATTAATTTAAAGTATCACAAAAAGAAAAGAAACCCCGTGATCAGCCTTTAATAAATTAATTTCTAAAAATTAATTTTTAATAATTCACCAACAATCAAAAATTTGAGGTAAGGATTCGAAAAAGATTTCACTTTACAGGAATTTTTATGATCTTCTCGTGATATAAATTTTATAACCCTCAGATTATTATTTTAAATGCAAACTTTAAAAAAAGTTAAAAAAACAGCTTAAAAATTTAATTTTAAAAAATCTAAGAAGAATTTTTCAAAAATCTTTCTTAATTCACCCCTACACTATAAGAAGAATCGCCATGCAAAATTTCAGCTCTTTATGTCCAGCGTTTTGGTCTGTGCGTTATCTGTCAGTCGGTCAATCAGTCAGTTACGGAATTGTTTTATATATATAGATTACTTTGTTTGGTAAAATTTTATATTAAATTTATCAAATGCATAATGCATATCAGCTTTCTGTGTTGACGTTTGATATATTATGAATTTAGACTTCCGTAAAAAATTTTATTTAATAATAAATCACAATTCCATTAAAACAAAAGAAACCAAATACAATCGCAAATTTCCTGCAATAATTCTTTTTTAATTCTTCATTTGAATAATAGTGTTACAAAGTACCGAATCTATATGTTTGAAAAGATGAGCACATTATCCTCTACATAATTTGCATTCATAAATTTTTTTTCACGGCTCCCTTCTTGATTTGTAATGTATGTCTGTTCGTCACTCACTTTTCTGGAATAATAAATAGCTTCGTTCCTACAAGGAAAAATGTTCCGAAAATTTAAATGTCATGTGTCCTTGGACTTTACGGACAAGCGACGGTGTATTCGGCAACATATATTTTGTTTAATCAATGGCTTATCTCTCTGAATTGACCCATTCTGAATTGAAACATTCAGCTTTCCGTAGCGTTGTTGACTGATAAACTATGTTTTATTTTTATAGTATATTAGGATTTGATTCCCTGGCACTAACAGACACGTTGGGAAGTGTTTTCGATCTCTCTGAAGGTCGCACTAACGTCTCACTGGAGGGACTTGCCTTGAAATTTTTATCCTAAAGGATGCGTTTATTGTGGGCCGCCTGATGTTAAAATGTTCTCTTTAAATCTTTCATTCTTAAAGTTTATTAAAAGATATAAAATTAGCAATTTCTAAGCAAAAATTTGCAGATGCGGACATCAATTTTGTGATATTTTCATTCTCAAATTATACTGTTCTCATACAGTAAATTGTAACTTGCAACAAGTAAACGTTCTTACATAGTTTGTGCCATCAGGTTTATAGAGGGGTCTTGTTTTGCATTAGCAAAGCACTAGTGCGTTGTAATTGGATTAATCTCTGTAAACAAAGCAAATTTAAAAACTAAATGTCTTAGGTTTCATAATCATTTTACTGTAAATTGTGGTTAAAACTCCCTGGTAAAATTTAACAGTTAAAAAAAAAGACTTTCTATGAATAGTGAAGGAAGAAGACTAAATATAAGAGATACTAACAAATATATGTAATTTATAAATATCAAATGGCAAAAAATCAGTTATGGTGATAAGATTTCTTGATTTTTAGAACTAAAGACTCACTATAAAACTGCATGTTCATTAAAATATGTTTTAAAAATTGATATAATGAAATTTATAATAATAATATATTATTAAAAGAGTACGACATTCAAATAAAAAATTACGCAAAAGGGTGGAGATTCAAGCTCAAACATCCAACTGTAAATATAAGGATTTCCATTAAAAATTTTTGTTTCCCTGAAAAAGCGGTTGAAGCATGTCAAAATTTTTATTCAATTATGAAGTAATAAGAAAAATTGCCTGAAAGGATAAATAAATAAATATGATTTAATTATCATGAAAATTAATAAATTTAAACATAAAATAATTTCAGTTAGTCTCTTCTAAGGAAACTACAGCGAGTTATTAACGTAGGATTATTTATAGTTGCTTACCTCTTTTGTATGTATATATGTATATATGTACCTATATTTATGTACGTATATATATATATATATATATATATATATATATATATATATATATATATATATATATATATATATATATATATATATATATATATATATATATATATATATATATAAATTTTGTCAAAATTTTGATGCATTTTGGTACTTTTCTGTTTCACTGTTTACTGCTTGCCCAAGCGATGCAGAATGGGTTTGGGGCGCTGCCAAAATTATAACTCATGACCTAGGACATCTGAAATATTGCTTTCCGGAGGACCGTTATGGAGGAAGCAATCCTACGTTATAATTATGAATCAATATGTCTATATATTCAGTTTTACTTACGGAAATAATAATTTCTATGTTAATTTGCGTGTTGTGTATGAAGTGATTTCAATTGAATTTAACTATTCTTTTTAAAAAATGACCTGAATTCAAAAGTGCTCTAAAATAGATTTTATTAACAGTGCTTACACGCAGTAACAAATTTTGATTGATATTTGGAGAAAGACGTAAGTGCCGCAGATGCATCACTGGCTATATTTTGCACTGCAATTCTACTAGAGGCACTAGTCATCCATTCTCTAAATCATTATTATCGGGCTCGCCTCCAAGGCTTTGACCTGTTAACCCAAATGCACCTCACCAAGGACCCCTCTCCCCAATCACTTATAGCCATGTGGCACCAAACTGTCTATTTGACTGACTGTCAAAGCTTTGCTGATCCTCTGCTCTCTTCTCCGGGCTATTAAAAGTCACTCCATACAACTCCTTGTAAGAGCAGACACGCGCGCGCGATACGCTCAGCCATTAGCGTCCACTGCTCTTGAGAGGGTGTCACAAGAGGTTCAAGAGTGGGAGAGAGTGTAGGTCGAAAGAGGTAGTTCATCACGTAGACCGATAGTTTTGGCTCTAGTGATATGATGCATTTAGAGGATAATGCTGCGAGAAACGGCTGGAATCTGGGTTACTATATAACAGCACGCTGCAAGATAATGATGTTTCACGAGAGCCCCACGCGGGGAAATACATCGTCACTTTAAAAGTGTCATATTAATAGGGCAAAATAACAGTCTTCCTTAAAATACGTGAAAGGCTTCTCTGAAAAAACGTTGCTGGTAGTGAAAAGTAATTGTCTAAGAATAAGGGCCTGTTCACATAGGAGTCTGTTGCGTTGCGTTAAGGAAAATATGACGTTAAGACGAAAATAAACCAATCATAGGCGTTAAAAATTTCATTGCTAATCGTTTGGAGGCATATGATTGGTTTATTTTAATCTCAACGTCATCTTTTCCTTAACGCAACACGTCGGACTCCTATGTGAACAGGCCCTAAGAGAAATACACTTAATTCTGTTTTTACACGACAGATACGTTCCTGTAGAATGCGTGTAAAAAAGACATTGTATCTATGGAAGAAAAGAAGATTGGTTACGGGTCTAAAAAAATCAGTAAAAATAATTTTAAAAACATATGAAAATATTCGTTTTAAGCTTATTATTTTATTTCAACAAAATGCACATGTAATAATATGTAATGAAAATGAAAAAAATTCGTCATGAACGAAAAAAAAATCTGTTTTACACATAAAAATTTTTTTTATTCATTTTCACTTTTTGACAATAAACGCCGAATACGTTTGCGTACGACTGGAATATCACTGCTATCACTAGAAATGTTGTGGACATCGTCTTCTTCCTCTATTAATGAAATTCTTTCTGTGATCTCTTGAGCAAAATCAGCACGAGTCACCTCTGGTGCTGATGATTCTACGGTTTTAAAAACGAATTAAGTTATTAACCGTTGTGTTCGTGATTTGGTTGGGCCGTTATATGATTCTCTGTAAGAGGCTTTCAAAAACTTCAGTTCACGTTGAAATTTCTCAACGCGTCCCTCATTAGGGTCATGTCTGACAAAATTATTACCCAAATTTTCTGCCAGTTCCATACCTTTTTTTATTAAAACTGCATTTAGAACAGGATCATTTTCTTTAATTTTCTCCATTTTTGATAGAATAAAAGAAGAAAATATTTTTGCGGACTGAATTCTTGAATCAAAACAGAACTGGATACACTATCGCCAAAAATAATACGCCGCAAATAAAATTTTGTTTTCTTAGAATTTAGGCAAAAAAAATTGAGAAATTGGATTGAACCGCTCTTGTTAAATCAAAATGACTCGTGTAAAAAGAGTATGAAATATTTTTTTGAATTCGTGTTAAATCAAATTAGTGTAAAAAAGGTTCGTGCAGAAACAGAATTATGTGTACACATCAAACCCAAACTTGTCATTTTTTGAAAGGTTTCTGTGAAAAAGTTGCTGGTAGTGAAAAGAAATTGTCTAAGAATAAGAGAAATGCACATTAAACCTAAACTTGTCATTTTTTTTTCAATGAGCAGAAAAACAAATTTTTGCAGTTGCTAATTTTCAATTTTTAGAAATTATTTTTTGTCGATTTAGCATTTACAGCTGCTGTGTGCAATATTAGGTTAATTAATTAACCCAAATTACTGTTACGCTTAATATGATAGAATAACTGATATTGTATCCACATTCTCCGTGGCAGGGCGTCTGTGGTTCTGCAGCCTAGCATACTTGACCTAAAGGGTGTATACATGGTTGTGTCATACCTTTGATCATCGCAGATTTAAGAGGGTGTGCAATCTGAATTTTTTGCGGTTTTCCTTGTGTAAAACAACGTATTTTCCCGTGAAAAGTATTGTTTAAGGGATCTTGCTGCAGATAAGGGTTTACCCTTGAAGAAAAATACAGCTGCTCAAGTAAGAATTGCTGTATTAATTGGGGGATCGCCACCCGCAGTTTGAGAAACCGGATCCCAGATAGTTATGATCGTCGAGTAAAATTTACTTTTGTAAGAATGCGTATTGCCACCAATCTTCCCATTCCATTCCTGATTAGTTTCTTAAAACTTTGCCAGACCAAGTAAATTTGAATTTCTTTAATTTCTTTATGAATGTGACACAATGAACTTCATTAATCCTCTTACGGTACGGTGGTTTGAGACGAAATAGATGGTACGGACGGGTCGGATTCGACCCGATATCTTTTTTGATGAGGTTTTTGGTAGAAAAAAAGTACACAATAAGCATATTTGTTGTATAATAACATTTATTGATAATATTTTACATGAAATAAAACCCTTTTTGTAGAAAAAATGACCAACGAAATGTAATTTTGCTAAACAAAGAAAAATTTCTCTGGCATTTACATAGACTGTTGTATTTATTACTGTTGTATATATTAGGTCTAATATATAATTTAGTCGAACTAGTTTTAGAAGTTAGTGAAACCAACTTTCTGAGCATAAAAATGTAAAAAATAATATATAATGACATTTTTGGCTTTCAAAATCGAAATAAAATGTTAAAAAACTAAAATTAAAAAAAAATTTAAAATGTCTAGTGATTATGAATAATGTTTTTCAACAAAGACACTCGTATTTAGTTATTCCTATATCTAGTAGGGTTGTCTAGTAGGTCTATCTGGTAAGGTTCCTTGTTAACTCGATCTTTTGTAATGAGAGGGAAGAGTACGGGAGGGGGAAGACACACCCTTGAGGGGTGAGGGTTTAAGATTACCCAGTGAGGTAAGATTATCTTACCCAGGGGGTAAGATTACCCCCTCACCCAGTGAATCCCAGGAATGCTGATTAAAACCTACGATCCCATGAAGAACCTTTTTCAAGGCCCTGAAGGAGTCTTACGGGAATCGATAGAAGATATCAAGATTCGATATTCAAGTTTTCTTGAATTGGATTGTGCAGTTATTTTCAATGAATGCAACACTAAACAAAACTCAAACTACATATCAAAGACTTTTTTGAAGAAAATTTCATATAGTTCATAGTATTGTAAGAATTTTTAAGGTTAGATAAAATCTGAACCAAAATCTATCTGTATATCTTAATTTACTGAAAAACAGTTTAAAAATATATGTGCGTATATACTACATGCATGTATGTATGTACACTGGTGTAAGAAATTGAGAGAATTTGCAGACTTGGTCGATTATCTCTAGAACTACTGTACCGATTTTAATGAAATTTGATATGTACATACATTGATACAATACAAAACAAATAACCATTCAATAATAATTGTAATGCACACGCATGATCGTGCGTAACACTCGTTGGCGTCGGAAGGTATGAAACAGCGGTTGCAGAATAAACAAAAAAATAGGCAAATAGATGGGTTAATAGAGGGTATGGTCCCCTCTTACAGATATACAGGTCTCGCAGCGTGATTTCATACTTGAAATAAGGCAGTTTATCATTTCCTGTGGCAATTGGTCCCACTCGTTCAGCAACGCTGTTTTCATTCCCTGGATGGTTCTCGGAGGGGGGTTGCGAGTTGCAATTGCCCTCCCCAGAGCGTCCCAGACATGCTCTATAGGGTTAAGGTCAGAAGATCTGGCTGGCCAATCCATCCGGCGAATATCCTCACTCTCTAGAAATTCGTCGACCAGAAGAGCTCTATGTGGACTCATCCATTAAAATGAACTCAGGGCCAACTGCACCCCTGAAAAGGCGAACATAGGGCTCCAAGACCTCATCCCTATACGTCACACCAGTCACAGTGCCTCTTTCAAAGGACATGGAGAGGTGTTCGGCCATCCAACATGATGCCTGCCCAGACTATTAAACCTCCTCCGCCATAATGGTCGATTTCGCGGACATTGGAGGGTAGGTAGCGGATCCCTGGTTCTCTCCATATGAACGTACGGCGAGAATCGGTGTTTAGGCTGAACCTGGACTCATCAGAGAAGAGAACGGTCGCCCATTGATCCATTCTCCAATCTCTATGCTCTCTGCACCATGATAAACGGATTCTCCTGTTCGTAGAAGTGAGCGGGACGCAAACAGCAGGTCTTCTTGCAAACAACCCTCTCTCATGAAGTCTTTTGGAAACAGTAACCCTTGATACACGGGTTCCTGCAACTGCATACAAGTCGCGAGAGAGCTGAGAAGCTGTAGCATTCCTGTTACGCCTCGCTAAAATCGACAAATGGCGATCTTCTCTGTCCGTTGTGTCTCTTGGACGACCTTGCCCAGGCTTTCTCTTGATGGATCCGGTGTCCTGGAACTGTTTCCATATGTTACACATGACGCTGGGCGTTAAATTGAACTCTCTACAAATTTGGACTTGAGATTGGCCTGCTTCTAGCCTCCCCACAATTCGCCACCTCATTCCATCATCTAAACGTTGGTGGTTGCTCATTTTTACTGTTACAATTTGAAATTAACCGATTGCTGCAAAATAACACCATCTATTTACCATTTTTTTTTTTTGTTTATTCAGCAACCACTGTTTCATACCTTCCGACTCCAACGAGTGTTACGCACGATCATGCGTGTGTATTACAATTATTGAATGGTTATTTGTTTTGTATTGTATCAATGTACGTACATATCAAATTTCATTAAAATCGGTACAGTAGTTCTAGAGATAATCGACGAAGTCTGCAAATTCTAGAAAATATTATGTATAATAGGAACTTTATACCTGTTAACTATTTTCTAAATTAATGCACAAGTATAATTTTTTTTTCTGTATGTTATCTGCATTTGTGATTTCTTTTAAGGGAGCACAGGGCCTTTAAGCTCGACGAAATGAGTATATATATGGGTCTAATTCGAACCGCAAAAACTCCAAATAATATTAGAAAAAAGAAATTTTCTTTCTTTATACATATAAAGTACATATCTTTAAATATGCCATATATAAAAATGAAAATTCTAAATCTATAAATAATTTTCAAATTAGCAGTGCTGTGCGCATCATAAAATTGAGATATATGCTTACAAAAAATAATTAATGGTCAGAATACACTTGTCATATGTTTACCTGTAATGTAAAACCAAATAAATTGAAATAAATATTATTTCAATTAAAAATTGAGCATAAAATTGGAAAATATAAAAAATTATCATAATTATTTGCATAATTTTCCCACATACAAGAGTATTCCAGAATTGCACATTTTTCTGCTTTTAAAATGTAGAGTATCATGAAATATAAATATTTTGAGTGTAGTTTTATCAGTTTCCTATTGAAAGTTTAAAAGTAATACTGCACACAAACTCAAAATCCAGCAATCTGAGAAAATTCAAATTTAAGTTTCATTACCATTTTTCTCCTATTTATATATATATATATATATATATACTCCTGACAATAACTAAAATGCCACAGAAGCATAAACTAGTCCTTTTATTTTATTAGATTCATCAATTTTCTTTCATCATATTCAGAAATGTTCAAGGATTCAGAAAACACCAAACACTGAAAATCGATATTTTTAGGGTTTCAAGTTCCTGTGCCCCCTTAAATCACTTTCGTGTATTTGGTCCATGACCAATACAGAGGCTGTTCACACATTTTTTAGACGATGTATATTGTATTCATAAAACTAAATTACATAAAATTGTGTTTTAAATGTTCTATTTGTTATCCCTTATTCTGAACTATCTTTCGACACCGCAATTTCTAGGATAATAATACCTTTTGAAGTGTCAGAAGAAGTATTCTATCCCATTCCTCCTGAACAGCTTTCCAGAGTCCTGTGAGGGTTTTGGGACGAAATTTGGATAATGCATATTTTAAAAGTCCGAAAGCACAAAAATCCATAGGTGATACATCGGGATATTTAGTAGGGATATCAGTAAAGGGTATGGCCTTGATACCAGTTTTTTGTTCCATTTCTTTTAGGAAATTTACAGTGGATTTCGATGTGTGACTGCTAACTTTGTCCTGATGGAGTCTCACAGATTGATGGCACTGTGGGTAAAACTATGGAAATTCATTCAGAAAAATTGGCGATAAAATATGTTCCTGATAGTATTTGGAGTTAATCTTGACATTTTTTCCACTCTCTTTATTTTTAACTTGCCATTATAAGAAAAACCAGCAACAATCATGAATCCCTTAGAAAGACTTTCTTTCGATTCTTTGAACCATGTACTTAACCCATTAATGCCCAACATCGAATTCTTTAATTTTCTTTACCTAATTATGTTCGTAGAGCTGCAAAATGAACTGAAAAAATAATAAAAAAATTCCTGCATTAAAATTTTAATTTTTATTCAAAATAATGTTACCGTCCTATAAAAAGGACGCTAGGCACGGGAGGGTACAGGTTTTACACAAACACTTCAACCCTTAGATTTTCTAAAACTATTCCTTTTAATGTCGTTTTTCGATAAATAAACGCATGAAACCAATGGAACTCTGCGAAAAAATGCATAATAAAATAAACACAAGGTTTTTAAATTGTATTTTAATCATTTAAAAGAAATCAAAACAATTTAAATAGCTGAAAATGTCAAAAATAATAGCTTAAAAGGCACCAATTTAATAAATTATGTCTTATGATAAATTTTACACTCTTTTATATTTAAATTTACATATAAAAGGGGCTTATTAAAATACAAAATAATGAAAAAAGTCTATTCGTAATTTTTTTTTACACAATTTATATACAAGCTATTTTGTGCGAAAGATTTCAAAGTATTTATAATGCAATCCAACTAAACATTTATTGCATTTTCTTGTGGATTTTTTGCCACAGTAGGCGCATCTTATCTGTTTTGGATTCACAACGATTAAATTATCTTTTCCGCAATACCGGACATCACCAGACTTTTTGAATTTTTTTTTGGTTTCCATGCAGCCAGACTGTTATTTGGTCTCTTACTGTACTTAGAAAAATATGTCTGACAGATTTCTCTTCTAAAGTGGAGAAGATCCATTCTGTTACTGTCATTAGAAGGGCATAATCTGTACAATAGCCACGCATTTTGGATTGATGCTTCTAAGCTAAACAAAAACAGAGGCCACCACCATTTTTTAGACCGTATGGAACACTGGTATTGTGCCAGATTTTGATCCATTTGATCGGTACCTCCCATAAATTTATTATATTGAGACACAATATACGGTTGGTCAATCTCTATAAATCTGTTATCAATATTCGACCAGCGTTTGGCCTGAGCTACAGGTTCAATACCATAATGGTTAGACGCCAAAGTAACGACACTATTGTCATTCCACCGAACCATTTTAAAATTTTTGCTGTACTGAAAATCAAAACTTCCCCTACTCTTCTTTTTAACAGATTTAACATCTCCAAGTGGACATTTTTTAGTTCTATTAACCCGTATAGTGCCAGTCATCGGTAACTTCATTAGATGGTGGGTCCAAATAAATATACGCTTCATGGAATGTATCATTATCAGATAACTCTGCCATTAAAGCTAATGCTTCTCCACAGTCAAACTTAAAAATAAAAACAAAAATATAAATAAGAGCTTTAAAACTTATCGATTGCTCATTTCAGTATATTTAGATCAAATATAATTTGGATTAAAAGACAAAATTCTTAAAATTTATTAAATTATAGACATTTAAAATACGCATATTTTTAAAAAATCCAGACAATTACTTATGTACTTCGTAATTTTTCTTTATTTTTTAAAATCACTAAATACAGAACACATCCTTTGATTAAAATTTTTGTATTTAAGAGGCTAATTTTTTAATACGTTCATTTTATTATCAAGAGGTAATATTTCTCTTAAATAAGAAATTCTTTTAATCATTCCTTAATCAACAGAACATTTATTTTAAAATTATTTTCATAAATAAGGAATACTCAATAATCTTTATTTATAAAAATAATTTATAACATCATTTTTCTGAAAATAAATAGCATTTCCTTTTCTCTATGGTAATAAAACATCATAAATTGAGAAAAAAGACGCATTCGTATAGCGGAACAGGTCAGAAAAACATGTACCTATTTTTGCCTAGCGTCCTATATATAGAACGCTGCGCAAAAGAAAATATAACAGTGTTAAAAAATAATTTTAACAATTTTGAAAAATACATATTTAAGAAAAGAGTATTGACTGTGATAACAGCATAAAATATTTTCGTAACATTGAAAAACAATAAAATAAACTTACTTTTTGTGTGACGCTCTTTTGAAAACGTAAAAAACGACTAACTCTGACTTTCGACCCTCAAAACAGATATAGAACATTAATGTAGTGCTACCAACTGATGGATAATAAGAAATACAACACTTTATCATGATATTCTGCTATTTGGATCGAAAAAAATAAAAAATTCAGTTACAATTAAAACGCTTATTATGTAAGCGTCCTTTTAAAAGGACGCTAGGCACTAATGGGTTAAGTTTTTTTTCTCCCCTCTTATGATAATAAATGGCTCTTTTTTTGTTGCAATCATTTAAATACACCCATGATTCATCTATTGTGACAATTGTTTTCCATATTTCTTTGGATAAGTGTTTCTCATATAGAATTCTGCAGCGTGTCCTGCGTTCAGCGATATGATTTGGAAGAAGACGATGCACATTGCGTTTTTTCGCTTAAGATTTAAATCAACGTTTATCATTTTGTTAACAGTGGACACCGAGCATTTTAATGATTTTGCAACTGTCCTTTGACTAGGGGGATTTTCTTTTAACATTAAACAACGTACCTTTGCAATAGTCGAAGATGTCCGTTTTTTCCTTGGATACTTGTTTGGAATTTTTCTTCCTCTTGAGGCTCCAATTTGACGTTTTTTTCCTTTCTTGTTGACGATATTACCTATCGACGCTTTAGATATCACAAAACCATGACTCTCACATCGTTTTTGGATAACGGAGTATGCATATTTGTCTTCGGAAAGAGCATAAATGTAGCCTTCGAACCACTGCTTTGTTAACAACGCCATTTTGAATAAAAACAAAACTTTCAAGCCGCAGACGATAATTTTGTCTTTTAAAAACATAGTACAATTGCAATTATTTCTTTTGCAGCAAACGATTTTTTATTACCGCTTACCAAAATCGTCTAAAAAATGTGCGAACAGCCTCTGTATAACGGAAGACTTGTATAATTGCGTCTAGATATTTGCCTTATTAATAATTAACGACTTAGGATATCATAATTATGTGCTTTGAGATAACCATTTGTAAAGATTATTAATTATTCTGATTGATGGTCTATCGGTAAAACACACCTGCGCGAAGAGCTTTAGGTTATCGAGTCCAATCCTCTAACAGCGGTAAGGTAAGTTGGTTAGGATGGAAAAAGAAAAGTTAGGGACAAGGTGCGGTAGAAGGTTTATTGTTATGGTAGCACCCAAAGATAAACGAAAATATTATCATATCTAAATTGTAAATTAACCATAATGGAATGAACATTTTGTAATGACCATAAAATGGGTGGTAATATGTTGCTATAAATCACGCATTTGAAAGCTTAATGTTATTATTCCATGCATAGTTTAAATATGAACTAAAAAATTACAACACACACATACAGAGAGAGAGATTGAGAGCCCGAGAGCGAGAATCCGACAAATAACTAATGCTTCAACTGACAAATTTTTCATACTCGTATTATAATCTATATGTATAAAACAGTTCCGTAACTGACTGACTGACTGACTGACTGACAGATAACGTGCAGACCAAACCGTTGGGCCTAAAGGGCTGAAATTTTGCATGGTGATTCTTCTTATGGTGTAGGGGTGCACTAAGAAATATTTTTGAAAAATACTTCTTAGATTTTATTAAATTAAATTTTTAAGCTGTTTTTGTAACATTCTTTAAAGTTTGCTTCTAAAATAATAATCTAAGGGTTATAAAATCTATATCACGAGAAAGATCATAACAGTTCCTCTAAAATGAAATCTTTTTCGAATCTTTACCTTCATTTTCTGATTTTTGGTGAATTTTTAAAGATTAATTTTTAGAATTTAATTTATTAAATGTTAATCACGAGATTTCTTTTCTTTTTGTGATACTTTAAAATAATTTTGCGTCACGTGCATAACAACGAAATAAATTGACAGAAAATATTAAATACAGTAAAATATAAAATTTAACCACTAGACTATTTGAGATGGAAGTTTTTTTAAGAATTTAATTCAAATTAGTATGTTTTATGGATATTAAATTAAACCTATTAATAAAACTGCAATTTACCCTCAAAGAATGCTTCGCCGTGACGACAAATATGCCTCGAGGCTAAACTGTAAAATACGCTGGCGTAGATGCAAGAGAAAATTGTTTCTCCCACGGTCAGTTTTACGTAGCTTGCTCACGCGTAAGTTCTCGAACGAGCCTGGTAAAACTAGTTCCGCCCAATAAAGAAAAAAAAAATTTATAAACAAATCCTCTAAAAAGCAATTTCCTTATTTTTTTTCATTGTAATTATCCTAAAATGTACTCCGTAGTGAAGCACGGGTATTCAACTAGTAGAGAACAAAATAGTACGCATACTTTACACGCGATTAAATGAGGCACTAATTATTTACTGTTTATTCAGTGTTCAAAATCCACATGTTACGTAATTTTCATAATGCCAAAAAAAAAAAACTCTCTCTTTCAAAAACTGTAAGTATTCTGAACATGTGTCAGGAATTAGTATAAAAATATACCTCTTATGATTAAAATGTGAAATTCCCCGATGCCATTCCTTCACTATATTCTTTCACTATAACAATAGCAATACGAAGGAAGAGTGCCTACAGCAAGTAAAGATTACACTTACTATATTTGAATACTAGCTGAAAACCCATACTTCGCTACGGAGTACATTCGAATTAAATACAACGGTCAATGTATGCAATTAATGCCAATATATATATACTATCTATATATATAAAACAGTTCCGTAACTGACTCATTCACTGACTGACATACAACGCACAGACCAAACCGCTGGACTTGAAGGGCTGAAATTTTGTATGGCGATTCTTCTTACAGTGTAGGGGTGCACTAAGAAAGATTTTTCAAAAATTCTTCTTAGATTTTTTAAAATTAAATTTTTAAGCTGTTTTTGTAACTTTTTTAAAGTTTGCATTTAAAATAATAATTTGAGGGTTATAAAATTTATATCACGAGAAAGATCATAAAAATTCCTTCAAGATGAGATCTTTTTCGAATCTTTACCTTCCTTTTCTGATTTTTGGTGAACTTTTAAAGATTAATTTTTTAGAATTTAATTTATTAAATGCTGATCACGTGAATTCTTTTTCTGGTACTTTAAATAAATTTATCGTCACGTGCATAAAAACTAAATAGACAAAAAAAATATTTTTTTCTTGCTAATGCGGCAGACGATTGGACATTATTTTGTCTATAAAAATATCCCTTACGATTTTTTTATAAATATGTTTTTTTTGCATCAATTGTATACATTGATCGCCGTATTTATTATAAATATATATATATTTATATTTTTTGGCATTAATTGCATACATTGACCGTTGAATTTAATTTGAATGTACTCCGTAGCGAAGTGCGGGTTTTCAGCTAGTATATATATATATATATATATACAACGATCAATGTATGCAATTGATGTAAAAAAATTAAAAATATATTTATAAAAGAGACGTAACGGATATTTTTATAGACAAAATAATGTAGAAGAAAATATTCAAATTAAATCTAATAGAACACACTAAAGAATAAAGTACTGTCAATATAGTACAGTTTGAGGAACATATCTTTTACTGCATTTTAATGTTTTTGGGGTATAATGTCCAATTGTCTGCCACATAGGCAAGAAAATAAATATTTTTTTGTCTATTTTGTTGTTATACACATGACGCACAATTAGTTTAAAGTATCACAAAAAGAAAAGAAACCACGTGATCAGCATTTAATAAATTGAAGTCTAAAAATTAATGTTTAAAAATTCACCAACAATCAGAAAGTGGAGGTAAAGATTCGAAAAGATTTCACTTTAAAGGAATTTTTATGATCTTACTCGTGATGCAAATTTTATAACACTCGGATTATTATTTTAAATGCAAACTTTAAAGAATGTTTCAAAAAACAGTTTAAAAATTTAATTTTAAAAAATCCTAAGAAGAATTTTTCAAAAATCTCTTTTAGTGCACCCCTACATTATGGGAACAATCGCCATGCAAAATGTCAGCCCTTTAGGTCCAGAGCGGTTTGGTCTGTGCGTTATATGTCACTCAGTCAGTTACGGAACTGTTTTATACATACAGATTGTTAATGAAAATAATAGGGACACTAAGGAAAAAGTTATTACTGAGATAAAGAATTAATGTAAATGTTCTGAGGTATATCAGTTAAATAAGCTTTTGGACTTTATGTTCTTAAAAAAAGTTTTACAGTATTTTTTTGCAATTCAATTAAAATATATTAAAATGGAGAAAGCTCTGAGGACATAGGTTGGCTAGGAGAGTATGGAAACAACCCAAAGACAACTTGCGGATCATATGACTTTTTAGGAGTTATGTTCTCCTGCAATACAGAGATAAAAGAGGAATATTACATCGCACACAATTGCTCTACAATTATTCCTGAGAAATTTTTAATCGTTCATCTCACTAAGAAAGAGCTCTGCTATTCTGTCTGTTCTTCAAATACGAATGTAATTGTCATCTACTCTTAAATACAATCGGGGTTAATCGTTAAAACCGCGCGTCGCTAGTCGGGGACATGTCAGCTGGACACTTCTTACGATGGAGAAGTTTGAGACTCAACTTTAATGGAAGAATCCAGTCGATTTGCCTATTTAGGACTCCTACCATTACTAGTGTCGTACAATTAGTTGGTTTTAAAATGATACGCGGTGTGGTTGGAGAAAAGTCGTTTGATTTCATATAGTGATCATTACCGTACGATTGTCGTCTAGCACGATCCCTGGTTATCAGCTTCCAGAGTCTTGGGTCCGTTGTTTTAGACGCTGTAATCTAGCTTTGAACTGCTGATACTGAACTACTCAGTTCGCGTGTAGAAAAAAGGCGATCGTTGATCCCCAAACCAATCAACCAACTGATCAGTGAATCGGTTGTCACTTTTATGAACATTTCAGAATCTTAGACCAGAGTATATGTACCTCTCTGGGCCCATCTTTATAACCATGTGAGGCAGTCTGATTTACTCGTCCTAGATATGAGCAACGTTTCTAAAAGAATCCAGCCTCATTGAGTTCAATGTCATGGCATTTGCTAAAGTTACACTGTTGTTCTAAATTTCGTATATGACATAGTTGAAATATCATCTTTTATGTATAATAGAAATACCTTTTTCACAGAGGAAGAAGTGTAGTTTATATTGATTTTAGGTGCTTCTATTAAATGCAAATGTCAGGCGGTCGTAATTGTTCATTTCATTTGAATTTCTAATCATTTCACATAAATCGAAACAAAGTACTGTCATGCAAGTATCCATCACCGCGATATAATTTTGATTTTCACAGTGTAAATAATATATATATATATATATATATATATATATATATATATATATATATATATATATATATATATATATATATATATATATATATATATATATATATATATATATATATATATATATATATATATATATATATATATATATATATATATATATATATATATATATATATTCAGGAACTTCATATTTCTTTAACAAACCTAACGATCGTGTTATCGGGGGTTAATATATATATATAAACACGCACACTGTTTATGTGTATTTTGAGTTTTTCGGTAATTAGTGGATTTATGTGATTAGATTTCGTTATTTTTTAGGTTCTTTTGCTCATATATACCTCATTGTTTCAATGTTCTCTTAACTCATTTCAGGATCCTCGTTTCAACAAAGAAATCGATGCCAGAACCGGCTACCGAACAGTCAGTGTGATGTGTCAGCCGATACTAAATTTCCAAGGGGACGTCATTGGTGTGGCCCAATGTATCAACAAGGTATCCGGAGACCACCAATTTACGGAGCAAGACCAAGAGGTCAGTGTCTCCATGGATGTTCTTCATTTAAGTAATTACTGCTACAATCGCATCATACGAAATGAATCTTAATTTTTTTTGGTATGATTGATATTCCCCATTAATGATATGTTGCCATCTCTATTGAATTTAATTGATTTAGTAGCCGCATGCCTGTTTCCAAATAAAAAAAAGTTTTCTCTCAAATTAATGGAACAAGAAAGAGTATAAGAATTCGTTTAGTAAGATTTAACACGATATTAATTTTGGCAGGAATTATATATCGTTACTAGGGAAAAATATAAAATTGCAATACCGTTAGCTATTTTAGTACAGGATTTAAAGTACTTAAAATTAATTCACTGTAAAATTTAAATCCTGTTGAGGAAGTTTCTGTTGTATGAATAACTTGTCAGACTATTCAGAATTTCATTTATTTATAAAGATGGGTAAAGTAAATATTCTGTGCTCACCTGTAAACATTCGCATGTGTATGTCCTTCAATTTTCTCTACAAACAACATACTATTCTACTCAAAGAACAAACGCATGTGTAAGTAAGTTAGAAAAAAGCGCGTAAAGGAAATATAACAACAGTTCATACTATATTGAGATTTTCATTAGGCTAAAAGCTGCATCTTAAAACATTTAAAATCTAACATCACCCATTTTAATTTTTAAATCATCTTTCTTTTCTAGTTATCGTTTTTTCTGAAACAAAATGTCTATAGAGAATTACACTTCTCTACCCTTACCTTGGGTATGTATATCTTGAAATGGCACTTTATATAATTTCATTCAAACACAGTTCTTACTCAAAAAACAATGTTTATTCAAGCATTTGCCCATATATCTATTCTTTTCAACGTAAGCAATGCGTACTATTACTACGAGATATATATATAGCATTCATGCAAGGTAAATACAATTCAATATATTCACTTTTATAACTACTCACTTTGCACTTTTATAACTCACTTTTATAATACACTTTGCAATACTCTCAATACTTGAAAAGTCAACCAGCAGTTCTGCCACATAAACTTTGGGCTTAACAAGAACTCGCGTAGGTTTGAAGCAACCTAGCTCTTCCCTCAACACTTCGTTTCTTTAATCTAGCTGCTTGGTATTTATACCAACCGCGTATGCCACAATTAGCATATCATAAGCGGCTTCTTAAACTTTATTCACATAAAAGTTCGATTATTGTGAATCGAATCTTATGTAAACCTTACAAGTCGTTTCCAGTTTTCAACGAGTCAGCCGTAACATTCTTTCCCATTCATAAACTAACACAGTTAGACTATTTGTGTATGTTTTTTACCGTGTAATGCTTTAGGTCTAAGTAATATTTTAATATGTTATGCTGAACGAATTGCACAAAATTTCTTTTTATTTATGTAATTAAATTGATCCTATAATGATCATTATTTTACTCCATTAAAGTTTAAGATTTCAACGGTACACAGAATTTTTATACTAAGCTTATGATAACGACTGGAATGCAATCAGTTTAATCCATTAAATAAAACCATCTATTGCAAAATGAGTGTCTCGGATTTAAATGCATTCTGACTGATTTTCTTATTGATCTTTCCGTGTTATATACTGATTTTCTGTGTGACAGTTTGTCAAGGTATGTCTTTTATAACCGTTCATCAGTCATATTTCTCTCACTTATGCCGTGATAGGGTAGGTGTCCCAAATACCTCCTACTCTAACTTTTTTCGACATTTCTTACACTTTTTAGTTTCTGATTAGGCTGGAAACTCAAAGAACATCCCTAGAACTATTTCCTTTGGTATCCTGAGATCAACCAGCTCCAAAACCAGTGCCAGTTTAAGTTATGCAGCTAAATTCAAAAAATTGAAATTTCTAGTGAACTCCAGAGCGGTTCCTAATATCACCTACCTCTGTTCCTCTTACCGCCCACCAGGCGAAATTAGGAGACCCTGTTAAAAGGCGTTGCTAGGAAAGTCTCTGTTTAATGCAATTTCAAATGGTATAAGCAAAATTAGAATTTGGGTGCTCCTACATGGTTATTCACTGGATCCTGATTCTTTGGAGCCAAAGTTTACGAAGACAGCATCCAAAACAACTTTAGACGCCATATAGTTTCTGTTGTCAGTTATAGGAGCGTTGTCGCTATCACCGCTGTTAGTAAAAACCCAGAACTAAGAAGTTACTGCATTTTCTCATACATAGCGCGAATCACACTTTAGAAACACGAGTAGGCAATATTAGGCACAGGGGTGATATTTGGGACACGCACCGTAATGAAACACATTTATCTTATAGCAGTATAACGTAAATGTACTTCATTCAATAATCAACCACTTAAATATTTTTACAACAGCAATATTTCTGTATCCCAAACTCCTCATTTCCTCTCCATTATCATTTTTCTCCGAAACGAAACGAGAGAAAGCTATTTTTTGTGATATTTACGAAGAGTTCAAAACCCCTGAGTGACAGAGAAAGAAAAATAAGCAGGGAAGAATAGCAAAAGTATTTCCGTGTGTAAAATTGACTGCTTGAGAGAGAGAGACAGAACAGTATCTTTTACTGCTCCATAATGATGCAGGAACTTCCAGTAACGTGATTTCAGCAGAAAAGTTCGTAAATATTAGAAACACTTACGTGAACTAAACTAACGTAATATATCACTCTATCATGGTAAGATATAACTGTAATGTCCGTTTACCTATTCATTGATTTGATACTTCGCCCCTCTCTCCGTCTGTGTGTTCATATATATATATATATATATATATATATATATATATATATATATATATATATATATGTATATATATATATATATATGTATATATATATATATATATAATTATTAAAGCAATAGCACTTAGACATACATCTATACACTATTATATGTCAGTAAAATACAACAAGAGCAAACAGATGAAACAAAACGCAAACCAAATTGGCATATAGAAATCTTGGAGCAGAAACAACAGTCTAATTGGGCTCGTATTCATTCCTCCTGATCAGTTCCCTGGCCTCCCAATATCTGCCATAAATGCAGTTACTTTATAATTATATATATATATATATATATATATATATATATATATATATATATATGTATGTATGTATGTGTGTATATATATATATATATATATATATATATATATATATATATATTAGAATAAAATATAATATTGTGTTAATATAAGTAATACACATTTTTCTTAAAAATTTCTTACCTCTATGCACAAAATATAAAAAAGAACTGCAGTTCTTCTTTAGAAATTTAGTATTGTCTAGTAAGTTACTTTAGTTCATTGTAGTTTCTGGAGAAAAGAAATTTTCATCAAGTGACGACTCTCTTAAGCATAAAAAAATTGCTGAAACTATCTTGATTATCATTCTAACATAGCTGAAAAATTTGGAAAGTACTAGGAAATTATAAGCTTTGGCATTCATTACTCAGCTGGTGGTCATAGAATACCGTACGTTCTTTATAAGATGGTTCTCTGAGGCCTCTATTAGGCCTCCTCTGTGCGACTTTATGTGAGCTATCATTTACTGTATGTCAGCTAACCAATTTGTAGCCAGATTAGTAGTTCAGGAGAATACAGGAAGATGTAGCAATTTATATCGAGAGTTCGAATAAATGCAATTACATATTTGTTAAAAATTGAATTTAAGAATTGGGTTGCATTATTTATTGTTGGAATATAAAAATTTGATTTCATTTGTTAAATTTATAACGCAAGTAAATAATTGAACTCCATTGATAGCTCGATTTTAACTCCCCATCATTTTAAACTTGTCAGTAAGAGTCTGACAGTATGTTAAAAACGAAACAATTTATTTTAAATGTTAGGTATTAAGTAAGGGTGATAATTACGAAGGTGAATAACTGAAGAAAATATCTTGTAGCAACATTTTAAATAAAATGTTTTTAATGGCGTAATAAAAAATATTTTGTTTAATAAAATAAATAAAAAATCATTTCCTTTTTTAATATATATTAAACATTCAGTCTTCATTTCTATGTTAAATCAAAGAAGGATTTAAGCATGGTGACTTTTGGCATAAATATTTTGCTTCGTAAAATAACTTGATAAAATTTTAAAAATAAATATATTTTTTTTACAAAAGGTATACAATCTAATGTTTTAATTACTCAGAGTTACTCAAAATTTATTTTTTTACAACCTCTATTGCTGTAGCTATTACAAAAATTTTATACTAGTGTATGTACAGCAAAATAAAAAGTTCATGGATATTTAGATTTTTCAATTAATCAATGATAAAACTCTCTAACATTAACAATGACCATAAATCATCATAAAACAAAGCCGTGTCTGGTAGCAGTTTTTGAGGATTCAAATTGCAGGGTTATTATTTGAATCTAACAATTCCCATATATCCAGACAGACTGCCGTATAAGTTATTGAGTATGTTCCATAGACAAACCGGATCTAAAATACTTCAGAACAAAAAGATCCCCATCATAAGAAAAAGTGTCAAGACTGATGGACGTGTTCTCACATATTTTATCACGTAAACAGCTTGTCAAAGTAAAGTTAATGGGCGGTTAACCTTATATGTATGAGTGGAAATTGTGAAATAATTATGTGTATGTAATGATCGTTTGGATATATTTACATATATTTCAAATCAAACCCTTTAATCTTCTCACAGAATTCTAACGTGATATAAACTAGTACAGCCTCTACATTCTCTGTTAGTAAGTTAGGATGTAATTTAAGGAAGATAATAAGACGTTTCCTCCTCTTGACTTCAATAATTTTATAAGTCACATCGTTAACGTTTTTTTTTTTTTCAAACTAATGCGGAGGCACTTGTAACCAAACATTCTACCTTACTACGCCGCAGTTTTACTGTCCATTTATTATGGGGGCACCATATAGGCGGACAGCATTACCCCCTATGAAGGGACGACACGAACGGAGGCATTTTTCGTGGCGCAACGCCGGGATTCGATCTGAGCACCCTCGGCACCGAAAACAAGCGCGCTGTACCACAGGGCCGCCACTAGCCCCCACATCGTTAACGTATATGAACATTTATTCCATGCCATGATAGCTTAATGATCACACAGAAGTGATTTCAGTGATTAAAATGGTCAAAATCGGGAAATTTAATTTAAAGATTGCTGAAGTCTGTATCGTAGAAAAACATGAAAAATTTTCGCATATATCTTATGTGGTGGTAAATAACTAAGATTTATATGGAAGAGAAAGTTATTCTAGTAATGTGATTGTATGGGACATCAATACCGCACAAATCAGTTTTATTAAGATCATTACAAGCATAAAGTTTACTTTTCTTTTGATGTGGATCACGCAGCAAAAATGTAACACCCCTTAAGGGGGTAATTTTCTCCCCAAATAATTAAGTAAGAAAGTTAGAACTGTCGCACTGTTTATGCAGCAGGCTATCGAATTCACTCCACGTTAATTTAAGTGAATGATAGAAAGGTGCGTGGTTTTGCATGAAGTGTCTTTTAACTCTCTGTGATTTAAAATTATCTTACCTTAATACATATACAGGGTGTATCAAAAAACCTCGACGCATTTTAAAAATTTTAAAAAGGTATACAAGGTAGGAAATGGAAATTCACAGATGTGTTACCGCGTATGTTAGAGTTTTTTCTGTGTCAAAAAAGTTCAACAGAGGGTGCTAGTTGTTCCGTGAAAGCGAAAGTTGCAAAATGGCAGTAAAAGTTGTAAAATTCTTACTGTCGCACAAATTTCTTATTTACATCCCAAAATCATTTTGCAACAAGACGGTGCACCGCTTCATTCGGATATGATTATAATAGACTTTTTAATTGAGGAATTTCCAAACAGGTGGATTGGACGAGATGGTCCCATCCAATTCCCACCTCAATCTCCAGACATTACATCTCTTAACATTGTTCTTTGGGGTTTTGTCAAAGCCAAAATTTATTCGACAAAAGTGGACAGTCTTAAAGAACTCAAAAAATGCATAATTGCTGCAATTTCATGTGTTACGGAATCCATTTTGGAACGCACATGGGCTGAAATGGATTACCGACTGGATATTTTCCGTGCCACAAAAGGAGCACATGTTGAAATTTATTAACTATACAAAAAAAACTCTAATATATAAGGTAACACGTATGGGAATTTCTAGTTCCATGAGTACTTTTTTTATTTAAATTTTTAAAATGTGTCAAGATTTTATGCGACACCCTGTACAATAAATTTGAGAGTAACAGTTTTAAAATCAAATTCAGAGTCTAGCAACTCTCAGTGAAAAAAAATCACAAATTATTTGTCTAGTAAAAATTGCAAAATGTACTCTGCCATCTGTTGCCCAACTATTAAACCGAAATCGGTTGCATATTTCACCGTCTATTGTTGTTTTCAAGAAGCTGTAATGAAAGCGTCTAGAAATGAAATTTTTTTAACATCTTGAATTAAACACATTTTAAAGCTACGTAGAGTTTCAGAGAAAATTCAAATTGCGCCATAACATTCGGTAATTTCTCGTAAAATATACAAAACATTGTAATAACGAATTAAATTGCTGTCTTCAAAAATTTCCTTTAAGAATAGCATAATTTTGAACATCATGTATTTTGTTCACCTTTACATAATTATTACATAATGAAATAAATGCAAGTTTGTTAAGTTATTTTCATGAAGTTTGATTAAAATACAATTGCATTTTTCTTAAGGGCACACAGAATATCTCGACAATCAAAATGGAGCGATTTTAGTGAAATGTTTATGAGCATGTATTTAATTGCAGAAGACAGATATATGCAAAATATTTATATATCAGTAAATACATACATTATATTTTTTATTTAAAGTAAAATGGAAAAATCGTGTTAAAAATTTAGTTTATTATAGCAATTTAAAAATTTGTTAAACGTTTGATAATATTTTAGGTACACTTTTCTAAATTCTATTAAATTCATCACTTCCAAATTTGATATGGCTACATAAAATATATCGGTTGACAATAATACGAAGTATTTTGCTTCTAGGTTACAAAAAATTAAATTTAAAAATTGGTGGGAAACTTCAAAAAACATATAAATTTTAATTATATATTTTTGTTATTTTCAATTTCACTACACTTAAAAGCAAAATATTTCGTATTATTGTCAACTAATATATGTATGTTACCATGCCAAATTTGTAAGAGATAAATTCAATAGATTTTTAGATAAGTCTACCTAATTAACAATTAAAATCAAACAATTAACCAGTTTTTAAATTGCTACAATAAACTAAATTTTTAACATAATTCTTCCATTTCACTTTATATATAAATTACTAGCTGAAAACCCGTACTTCACTGCGGAGTACATTCGAATGAAATACAACGGTCAATGTATGCAATTAATGCCAAATATACATATATATATATATATATATATATATATATATATATATATATATATATATATATATATATTCATAATAATAGCAATGATCAATGTATGCAGTTGATGTTAAAAAAAACCAAAAAATATATTTATAAAAAATCATAACGGATATTTTATAGACAAAATAATGTAGAAGAAAATATTCAAATTAAAATATTCAAATTAAATCTAATAGAACATACTAAAGAATATAGTACACTTAATATACACTGCTGGCCACTGTAAATGCAACACCCTGAAGGAAACATGCAAATAACATGAAATTTACAACATGCATTAGCGGAGGTGAGATATGCAAATGATTAGAATTTCAGCGCAGACGCACATCACGCGCGCCTGTGGCGCCACTTCAAAGCGCTATTTAAGGCTTGGAGATTTCGACGATTTCAATTTCGGCAATTGTGTTTTTCTTGTGGTTTTTTAAAAAAAAAAACGATCAATTATGCCTCGTCGAAAACAGCGATCATCTTTTAATCAAGTATCCGAGTTCGACAGAGGAAGGATAGTGGTTTTTCAAAAAAAACGATCAATTATGCCTCGTCGAAAACAGCGATCATCTTTTAATCAAGTATCCGAGTTCGACAGAGGAAGGATAGTGGCCTACCGAGATTGTGGATTATTTTTCAGGGAAATCGGTAGTCGTGTTGGACGAAACCAAACAACTGTAATGCGGATATGTGATCCTTGGATGCAGGAGGGTACGACGAACCGGCGTGTTCGATCGCATCTACCTCAGCGCACCACTTCACGTGATGACAGGCAAATTGTGCGCATGGCAGTGACGGATCGCTCAGTCACATCACGAACCATAGCACAACACATGCAGTCTGTAACGCATCATCCAGTGTCTGTGCGTACCATTCGACGCCGTTAACAGCAGAGTGGTTTGTCCGCAAGACGTCCATTGCTTTGTCTACTCTTGACGCAGAACCACAGACGTCTCCGCCGCCAATGGTGCGATGACAGAAGGATGTGGACGGCAGAATGGAATGAAATTGTCTTTACTGACGAGTCACGCTTCTATCTGCACCACCACGATGGTCGCATTCTCGTCTGGAGACACCGTGAAGAGAGGATGCTGAACAGCTGCGTTATGCACTGCCACACTGGTCCTGCACCGGGTATTATGGTAAGGGACGGTATTGGATATCACTCTCGCACACCTCTAGTACGCATTGCCGGTACTTTAAACAGCCATCTCTACATCTCCGAGGTGTTGGAGCCAGTTGTCCTTCCTTACCTTCAGGGCTTGCCCACAGCCATATTTCAACAGGATAATGCGCGACCACACGTGGCGCGCATTGTCCAACGGTTCTAAGTCAATCGCCAGATTGAATTGCTTCCCTGGCCGCCTCGCTGTCCGGATCTTTCGCCGATAGAAAACATGTGGTCCATGGTTGCTCTACGATTGACCCAGATTCCATCCCCAGCGGCCACAGCAGATCAACTTTGGCAACGTGTGGAAGCTGTTTGGTCTGCTGTACCCCAAGAACTCATCCAAAGTCTCTTTGAATCAGTGCCGAGGCGTGTGGCAGCGGTGATCTCCAACAATGGCGGCTACTCTGGCTACTGATTTTGGCAGGAACCACACTTCACATCTATAGTCTATAAATTTAATCATTTCTATAAATCTATAAATTTAATCATTTAAATCTATAGATTTATAGAAATAAAGAAGTCTATAAATTTAATCATTTGATACTTGGTCAACATGTCATCTACAAAATAAATTTTGTTGTGATATCTCTTGTCTTTCTTGGTGTTGCAATTTGAGTGGCCAGTAGTGTAGATAATGTATGTATTTATTGGTATAGAAATATTTAGCATATATATGTATTCTGCAATTAAATACATGCTCATAAACATTTCACTAAATTCGCTCCATTTTGGATGTCGAGATGTTCTGTGTGCTCTTAAAGACTGGAAAGATTTGAACACGACATGTTTATGTACACTCGGCCGTTTGATGTGAAGGTGATATATTGCATAAAGAACTTTAGTTCATAACAAGTTAAGAGACAAAAATTTTTCAATGCAAGTTATAAATTTCATTCTCATTTTAGAGTCTTTCACATGGTTGTGAAATCAAGTGGAAACTCAAAATAAAATTATTAAAAAAATTAGTCCAATAAAAATTTTAAGTCAATCTTCTAAAAACAAACGATAGTAATCATGTACCCAATAACTGTTTAATAAACGAGGCATGAGATTTCTATTTATATATGAATGAACCCCCCCCCCCGCCCCTATTTTTGCAAACCATTCTCATGAAGTATGTAGATGTGCATTCTTAAATTATTGCATTTAAAACTTTTATATACAGCATTTATAAATTAAATACTTATCTCTGATTTGACAACATGCATAGTTCGAAATCACTTATTCTTTCTTCCGAAATTATTTATTTGTTTGGTGCCCTGCCCAAAATATGGTTTGCCCAAATATGGTTGTTCAAAATATGGTAAACGAGGCATTAGATTTCTATTCATATATGAATGAACCCCCCCCCCCTTTTTTTTTGCAAACCTTTCTCATAAAATATGTAGATGTGACATTCTTCATACTTAAATTATTGTATTTTAAACTTTTATATGCAGCATTTATCAATTAAATACTTATCTCTGACTTGACAGCACGCATAGTTCGAAATCACTTATTCTTTCTTCCGTAATTATTTATGTTTGGTGACATGCCTAAAATATGGTTTGCCAAAATCTGGTTGCCCAAAATATGGTAAACGAGGCATTGGATTTCTGTTCATGTACGAATGAGAATCCCCCTTTTTTAAAAACCTTTCTCATGAAGTATGTAGATGTGATATTCTTCATACTTAAATTATTGTATTTAAAACTTTTATATGCAGCATTTATCAATTAAATACTTATCTCTGACTTGACGGCACGCATAGTTCGAAATCACTTATTCTTTCTTCCGTAATTATTTATGTTTGGTGACATGCCTAAAATATGGTTTGCCCAAATCTGGTTGCCCAAAATATGGTAAACGAGGCATGAGATTTCTGTTCATGTACGAATGAGAATCCCCCTTTTTTAAAAACCTTTCTCATGAAGTATGTAGATGTGATATTCTTCATACTTAAATTATTGTATTTAAAACTTTTATAAGCAGCATTTATCAATTAAATACTTATCTCTGACTTGACAGCACGCATAGTTCGAAATCACTTATTCTTTCTTCCGTAAATATTTATGTTTGGTGACATGCCTAAAATATGGTTTGCCCAAATCTGGTTGCCCAAAATATGGTAAACGAGGCATTAGATTTCTGTTCATGTACGAATGAGAATCCCCTTTTTTAAAAACCTTTCTCATGAAGTATGTAGATGTGATATTCTTCATACTTAAATTATTGTATTTAAAACTTTTATATGCAGCATTTATCAATTAAATAATTATCTCTGACTTGACAGCTCGCATAGTTCGAAATCACTTATTCTTTCTTCCGTAATTATTTATGTTTGGTGACATGCCTAAAATATGGTTTGCCCAAATCTGGTTGCCCAAAATATGGTAAACGAGTCATTAGATTTCTGTTCATGTACGAATGAGAATCCCCCTTTTTTAAAAACCTTTCTCATGAAGTATGTAGATGTGATATTCTTCATACTTAAATTATTGTATTTAAAAGTTTTATATGCAGCATTTATCAATTAAATACTTATCTCTGACTTGACAGCACGCATAGTTCGAAATCACTTATTCTTTCTTCCGTAATTATTTATGTTTGGTGACATGCCTAAAATATGGTTTGCCCAAATCTGGTTGCCCAAAATATGGTAAACGAGGCATTAGATTTCTGTTCATGTACGAATGAGAATCCCCCTTTTTTAAAACCTTTCTCATGAAGTATGTAGATGTGATATTCTTCATACTTAAATTATTGTATTTAAAACTTTTATATGCAGCATTTATCAATTAATACTTATCTCTGACTTGACAGCACGCATAGTTCGAAATCACTTATTCTTTCTTCCGTAATTATTTATGTTTGGTGACATGCCTAAAATATGGTTTGCCCAAATCTGGTTGCCCAAAATATGGTAAACGAGGCATTAGATTTATGTTCATGTACGAATGAGAATCCGCCTTTTTTAAAAAACTTTCGCATGAAGTATGTAGATGTGATATTCTTCATACTTAAATTATTGTATTTAAAACTTTTATATGCAGCATTTATCAATTAAATACTTATCTCTGACTTGACAGCACGCATAGTTCGAAATCACTTATTCTTTCTTCCGTAATTATTTATGTTTGGTGACATGCCTAAAATATGGTTTGCCCAAATCTGGTTGCCCAAAATATGGTAAACGAGGCATTAGATTTCTGTTCATGTACGAATGAGAATCCCCCTTTTTTAAAAACCTTTCTCATGAAGTATGTAGATGTGATATTCTGCATACTTAAATTATTGTATTTAAAACTTTTATATGCAGCATTTATCAATTAAATACTTATCGCTGACTTGACAGCACGCATAGTTCGAAATCATTTATTCTTTCTTCCGTAATTATTTATGTTTGGTGACATGCCTAAAATATGGTTTGCCCAAATCTGGTTGCCCAAAATATGGTAAACGAGGCATTAGATTTCTGTTCATGTACGAATGAGAATCCCCCTTTTTTAAAAACCTTTCTCATGAAGTATGTAGATGTGATATTCTTCATACTTAAATTATTGTATTTAAAACTTTTATATGCAGCATTTATCAATTAAATACTTATCGCTGACTTGACAGCACGCATAGTTCAAAATCACTTATTCTTTCTTCCGTAATTATTTATGTTTGGTGACATGCCTAAAATCTCGTTTGCCCAAATCTGGTTGACCAAAATATGGTAAACGAGACATGAGATTTCTGTTCATGTACGAATGAGAACCCCCTTTTTTTAAAAACCTTTCTCATGAAGTATGTAGATGTGACATTCTTCATACTTAAATTATTGTATGTTTTATTGTATTTAAAACTTTTATATACAGAATTTATCAATTATCTCTGATTAGACAACACGCATAATTTGAAATCACTTATGCTATCTTCCGTAATTATTTATTTGTTTGGTGTCCTGCCCAAAATATGGTTTGCCCAAAATATGGTAAACGAATCATTAGATTTCTGTTCATGTACGAATGAGAATCCCCCTTTTTTAAAAACCTTTCTCATGAAGTATGTAGATGTGATATTCTTCATACTTAAATTATTGTATTTAAAACTTTTATATGCAGCATTTATCAATTAAATATTTATCGCTGACTTGACAGCACGCATAGTTCGAAATCACTTATTCTTTCTTCCGTAATTATTTATGTTTGGTGACATGCCAAAAATATGGTTTGCCCAAATCTGGTTGCCCAAAATATGGTAAACGAGGCATTAGATTTCTGTTCATGTACGAATGAGAATCCCCCTTTTTTAAAAACCTTTCTCATGAAGTATGTAGATGTGATATTCTTCATACTTAAATTATTGTATTCAAAACTTTTATATGCAGCATTTATCAATTAAATACTTATCTCTGACTTGACAGCACGCATAGTTCGAAATCACTTATTCTTTCTTCCGTAATTATTTATGTTTGGTGACATGCCTAAAATATGGTTTGCCAAAATCTGGTTGCCCAAAATATGGTAAACGAGGCATTGGATTTCTGTTCATGTACGAATGAGAATCCCCCTTTTTTAAAAACCTTTCTCATGAAGTATGTAGATGTGATATTCTTCATACTTAAATTATTGTATTTAAAACATTTATATGCAGCATTTATCAATTAAATACTTATCTCTGACTTGACAGCACGCATAGTTCGAAATCACTTATTCTTTCTTCCGTAATTATTTATGTTTGGTGACATGCCTAAAATATGGTTTGCCCAAATCTGGTTGCCCAAAATATGGTAAACGAGGCATTAGATTTCTGTTCATGTACGAATGAGAATCCCCCTTTTTTAAAAACCTTTCTCATGAAGTATGTAGATGTGATATTCTTCATACTTAAATTATTGTATTTAAAACTTTTATAAGCAGCATTTATCAATTAAATACTTATCTCTGACTTGACAGCACGCATAGTTCGAAATCACTTATTCTTTCTTCCGTAAATATTTATGTTTGGTGACATGCCTAAAATATGGTTTGCCCAAATCTGGTTGCCCAAAATATGGTAAACGAGGCATTAGATTTCTGTTCATGTACGAATGAGAATCCCCCTTTTTTAAAAACCTTTCTCATGAAGTATGTAGATGTGATATTCTTCATACTTAAATTATTGTATTTAAAACTTTTATATGCAGCATTTATCAATTAAATACTTATCTCTGACTTGACAGCACGCATAGTTCGAAATCACTTATTCTTTCTTCCGTAAATATTTATGTTTGGTGACATGCCTAAAATATGGTTTGCCCAAATCTGGTTGCCCAAAATATGGTAAACGAGGCATTAGATTTCTGTTCATGTACGAATGAGAATCCCCCTTTTTTAAAAACCTTTCTCATGAAGTATGTAGATGTGATATTCTGCATACTTAAATTATTGTATTTAAAACTTTTATATGCAGCATTTATCAATTAAATACTTATCGCTGACTTGACAGCACGCATAGTTCGAAATCACTTATTCTTTCTTCCGTAATTATTTATGTTTGGTGACATGCCTAAAATATGGTTTGCCCAAATCTGGTTGCCCAAAATATGGTAAACGAGGTATTAGATTTCTGTTCATGTACGAATGAGAATCCCCCTTTTTTAAAAACCTTTCTCATGAAGTATGTAGATGTGATATTCTTCATACTTAAATTATTGTATTTAAAACTTTTATATGCAGCATTTATCAATTAAATACTTATCGCTGACTTGACAGCACGCATAGTTCGAAATCACTTATTCTTTCTTCCGTAATTATTTATGTTTGGTGACATGCCTAAAATCTCGTTTGCCCAAATCTGGTTGACCAAAATATGGTAAACGAGACATGAGATTTCTGTTCATGTACGAATGAGAACCCCCTTTTTTTAAAAACCTTTCTCATGAAGTATGTAGATGTGACATTCTTCATACTTAAATTATTGTATGTTTTATTGTATTTAAAACTTTTATATACAGAATTTATCAATTATCTCTGATTAGACAACACGCATAATTTGAAATCACTTATGCTATCTTCCGTAATTATTTATTTGTTTGGTGTCCTGCCCAAAATATGGTTTGCCCAAAATATGGTAAACGAATCATTAGATTTCTGTTCATGTACGAATGAGAATCCCCCTTTTTTAAAAACCTTTCTCATGAAGTATGTAGATGTGATATTCTTCATACTTAAATTATTGTATTTAAAACTTTTATATGCAGCATTTATCAATTAAATATTTATCGCTGACTTGACAGCACGCATAGTTCGAAATCACTTATTCTTTCTTCCGTAATTATTTATGTTTGGTGACATGCCTAAAATATGGTTTGCCCAAATCTGGTTGCCCAAAATATGGTAAACGAGGCATTAGATTTATGTTCATGTACGAATGAGAATCCGCCTTTTTTAAAAACCTTTCGCATGAAGTATGTAGATGTGATATTCTTCATACTTAAATTATTGTATTTAAAACTTTTATATGCAGCATTTATCAATTAAATACTTATCTCTGACTTGACAGCACGCATAGTTCGAAATCACTTATTCTTTCTTCCGTAATTATTTATGTTTGGTGACATGCCTAAAATATGGTTTGCCCAAATCTGGTTGCCCAAAATATGGTAAACGAGGCATTAGATTTCTGTTCATGTACGAATGAGAATCCCCCTTTTTTAAAAACCTTTCTCATGAAGTATGTAGATGTGATATTCTGCATACTTAAATTATTGTATTTAAAACTTTTATATGCAGCATTTATCAATTAAATACTTATCGCTGACTTGACAGCACGCATAGTTCGAAATCACTTATTCTTTCTTCCGTAATTATTTATGTTTGGTGACATGCCTAAAATATGGTTTGCCCAAATCTGGTTGCCCAAAATATGGTAAACGAGGCATTAGATTTCTGTTCATGTACGAATGAGAATCCCCCTTTTTTAAAAACCTTTCTCATGAAGTATGTAGATGTGATATTCTTCATACTTAAATTATTGTATTTAAAACTTTTATATGCAGCATTTATCAATTAAATACTTATCGCTGACTTGACAGCACGCATAGTTCAAAATCACTTATTCTTTCTTCCGTAATTATTTATGTTTGGTGACATGCCTAAAATCTCGTTTGCCCAAATCTGGTTGACCAAAATATGGTAAACGAGACATGAGATTTCTGTTCATGTACGAATGAGAACCCCCTTTTTTTAAAAACCTTTCTCATGAAGTATGTAGATGTGACATTCTTCATACTTAAATTATTGTATGTTTTATTGTATTTAAAACTTTTATATACAGAATTTATCAATTATCTCTGATTAGACAACACGCATAATTTGAAATCACTTATGCTATCTTCCGTAATTATTTATTTGTTTGGTGTCCTGCCCAAAATATGGTTTGCCCAAAATATGGTAAACGAATCATTAGATTTCTGTTCATGTACGAATGAGAATCCCCCTTTTTAAAAACCTTTCTCATGAAGTATGTAGATGTGATATTCTTCATACTTAAATTATTGTATTTAAAACTTTTATATGCAGCATTTATCAATTAAATATTTATCGCTGACTTGACAGCACGCATAGTTCGAAATCACTTATTCTTTCTTCCGTAATTATTTATGTTTGGTGACATGCCTAAAATATGGTTTGTCCAAATCTGGTTGCCCAAAATATGGTAAACGAGGCATTAGATTTCTGTTCATGTACGAATGAGAATCCCCCTTTTTTAAAAACCTTTCTCATGAAGTATGTAGATGTGATATTCTTCATACTTAAATTATTGTATTCAAAACTTTTATATGCAGCATTTATCAATTAAATACTTATCTCTGACTTGACAGCACGCATAGTTCGAAATCACTTATTCTTTCTTCCGTAATTATTTATGTTTGGTGACATGCCTAAAATATGGTTTGCCAAATCTGGTTGCCCAAAATATGGTAAACGAGGCATTGGATTTCTGTTCATGTACGAATGAGAATCCCCCTTTTTTAAAAACCTTTCTCATGAAGTATGTACATGTGATATTCTTCATACTTAAATTATTGTATTTAAAACTTTTATATGCAGCATTTATCAATTAAATACTTATCTCTGACTTGACAGCACGCATAGTTCGAAATCACTTATTCTTTCTTCCGTAATTATTTATGTTTGGTGACATGCCTAAAATATGGTTTGCCCAAATCTGGTTGCCCAAAATATGGTAAACGAGGCATTAGATTTCTGTTCATGTACGAATGAGAATCCCCCTTTTTTAAAAACCTTTCTCATGAAGTATGTAGATGTGATATTCTTCATACTTAAATTATTGTATTTAAAACTTTTATAAGCAGCATTTATCAATTAAATACTTATCTCTGACTTGACAGCACGCATAGTTCGAAATCACTTATTCTTTCTTCCGTAAATATTTATGTTTGGTGACATGCCTAAAATATGGTTTGCCCAAATCTGGTTCCCCAAAATATGGTAAACGAGGCATTAGATTTCTGTTCATGTACGAATGAGAATCCCCCTTTTTTAAAAACCTTTCTCATGAAGTATGTAGATGTGATATTCTTCATACTTAAATTATTGTATTTAAAACTTTTATATGCAGCATTTATCAATTAAATACTTATCTCTGACTTGACAGCTCGCATAGTTCGAAATCACTTATTCTTTCTTCCGTAATTATTTATGTTTGGTGACATGCCTAAAATATGGTTTGCCCAAATCTGGTTGCCCAAAATATGGTAAACGAGGCATTAGATTTCTGTTCATGTACGAATGAGAATCCCCCTTTTTTAAAAACCTTTCTCATGAAGTATGTAGATGTGATAGTCTTCATACTTAAATTATTGTATTTAAAACTTTTATATGCAGCATTTATCAATTAAATACTTATCTCTGACTTGACAGCACGCATAGTTCGAAATCACTTATTCTTTCTTCCGTAATTATTTATGTTTGGTGACATGCCTAAAATATGGTTTGCCCAAATCTGGTTGCCCAAAATATGGTAAACGAGGCATTAGATTTCTGTTCATGTACGAATGAGAATCCCCCTTTTTTAAAAACCTTTCTCATGAAGTATGTAGATGTGATATTCTTCATACTTAAATTATTGTATTTAAAACTTTTATATGCAACATTTATCAATTAAATACTTATCTCTGACTTGACAGCACGCATAGTTCGAAATCACTTATTCTTTCTTCCGTAAATATTTATGTTTGGTGACATGCCTAAAATATGGTTTGCCCAAATCTGGTTGCCCAAAATATGGTAAACGAGGCATTAGATTTCTGTTCATGTACGAATGAGAATCCCCCTTTTTTGAAAACCTTTCTCATGAAGTATGTAGATGTGATATTCTTCATACTTAAATTATTGTATTTAAAACTTTTATATGCAGCATTTATCAATTAAATACTTATCTCTGACTTGACAGCTCGCATAGTTCGAAATCACTTATTCTTTCTTCCGTAATTATTTATGTTTGGTGACATGCCTAAAATATGGTTTGCCCAAATCTGGTTGCCCAAATATGGTAAACGAGGCATTAGATTTCTGTTCATGTACGAATGAGAATCCCCCTTTTTAAAACCTTTCTCATGAAGTATGTAGATGTGATATTCTTCATACTTAAATTATTGTATTTAAAACTTTTATATGCAGCATTTATCAATTAAATACTTATCTCTGACTTGACAGCACGCATAGTTCGAAATCACTTATTCTTTCTTCCGTAATTATTTATGTTTGGTGACATGCCTAAAATATGGTTTGCCCAAATCTGGTTGCCCAAAATATGGTAAACGAGGCATTAGATTTCTGTTCATGTACGAATGAGAATCCCCCTTTTTTAAAAACCTTTCTCATGAAGTATGTAGATGTGATATTCTGCATACTTAAATTATTGTATTTAAAACTTTTATATGCAGCATTTATCAATTAAATACTTATCGCTGACTTGACAGCACGCATAGTTCGAAATCACTTATTCTTTCTTCCGTAATTATTTATGTTTGGTGACATGCCTAAAATATGGTTTGCCCAAATCTGGTTGCCCAAAATATGGTAAACGAGGCATTAGATTTCTGTTCATGTACGAATGAGAATCCCCCTTTTTTAAAAACCTTTCTCATGAAGTATGTAGATGTGATATTCTTCATACTTAAATTATTGTATTTAAAACTTTTATATGCAGCATTTATCAATTAAATACTTATCGCTGACTTGACAGCACGCATAGTTCGAAATCACTTATTCTTTCTTCCGTAATTATTTATGTTTGGTGACATGCCTAAAATCTCGTTTGCCCAAATCTGGTTGACCAAAATATGGTAAACGAGACATGAGATTTCTGTTCATGTACGAATGAGAACCCCCTTTTTTTAAAAACCTTTCTCATGAAGTATGTAGATGTGACATTCTTCATACTTAAATTATTGTATGTTTTATTGTATTTAAAACTTTTATATACAGAATTTATCAATTATCTCTGATTAGACAACACGCATAATTTGAAATCACTTATGCTATCTTCCGTAATTATTTATTTGTTTGGTGTCCTGCCCAAAATATGGTTTGCCCAAAATATGGTAAACGAATCATTAGATTTCTGTTCATGTACGAATGAGAATCCCCCTTTTTTAAAAACCTTTCTCATGAAGTATGTAGATGTGATATTCTTCATACTTAAATTATTGTATTTAAAACTTTTATATGCAGCATTTATCAATTAAATATTTATCGCTGACTTGACAGCACGCATAGTTCGAAATCACTTATTCTTTCTTCCGTAATTATTTATGTTTGGTGACATGCCTAAAATATGGTTTGCCCAAATCTGGTTGCCCAAAATATGGTAAACGAGGCATTGGATTTCTGTTCATGTACGAATGAGAATCCCCCTTTTTTAAAAACCTTTCTCATGAAGTATGTAGATGTGATATTCTTCATACTTAAATTATTGTATTTAAAACTTTTATATGCAGCATTTATCAATTAAATACTTATCGCTGACTTGACAGCACGCATAGTTCGAAATCACTTATTCTTTCTTCCGTAATTATTTATGTTTGGTGACATGCCTAAAATCTGGTTTGCCCAAATCTGGTTGCCTAAAATATGGTAAACGAGACATGAGATTTCTGTTCATGTACGAATGAGAACCCCCTTTTTTAAAAAACCTTTCTGATGAAGTATGTAGATGTGACATTCTTCATACTTAAATTATTGTATGTTTTATTGTATTTAAAACTTTTATATACAGAATTTATCAATTATCTCTGATTAGACAACACGCATAATATGAAATCACTTATGCTATCTTCCGTAATTATTTATTTGTTTGGTGTCCTGCCCAAAATATGGTTTGCCCAAAATATGGTAAACGAGGCATTAGATTTCTATTCATATATTAATGAAAACCCCCCTTTTTTTGAAAACCTTTCTTATGAAGTATGTAGGTGTGACATTCTTTAAACTTAAATTACTGAGTTTAAAACTTTTATATACAGCATTTATCAATTATATACTTATCTCTGACTAGACAACACGCATAATTCGAAATCACTTATGCTATCTTCCGTAATTATTTATCTGTTTGTTGCCCTGCCCAAAATATGGTTTTCCCCTTCTTTTATTCGGCTAGAGATCTGTCATAGGCTCGAAATTTCTTATCTAAGATGCATCAGATTTCCCCGAAAAAGCATATCGTTATTTTATTAAGTGCTGAGAGAGGGACGATGTAGTGATAAGTAAATTTCTTACGGCGTGCGTCTATTGCCTCTCCGTTAAGAAATCGGCAGTCAGTCGGCATATTATATTTTTTATGTAGTCTCATTGGAAACCATAAGCAAGAACAACAACAAATAAAAACCTATGAAAATTTAAGGTATCCTTCTAAGTTGAAATGGCTGTTTTAGTGCCACCACTCAGTTTCAAAGGCCAATCTTTTAGGTTTAAAAAAATGCCTAACTTTCATTCGTATGATCATTGGATGACAACTTATGGCCAATTCAATAAACCGAAAACTATATTAAAAGACCTGAAGTAGCATCTTTAAATGCATTTTCTAGAAAACAAATTTTTCTGTTACTTTTGTAAACGAGAAAGCTAATAATATACAAAGTTTTCAATGTATTTCAATGAAATTTTACAATTGTGTTTTACATATTACTATGTTTTTTAAGTAAAAGATAAGCTATATGTGTCAATTTAATAATTCTACAAGTACCTGTACTTATAAAAATAATTTTAAAAAATCAGTGTTTTTCACTCTTTGGAAATATTTTAAAACTTTTACTTCAGAACACAGTAGTATATAATATAAAGGAAATTAAAATATATTTTGTGTCACAGTAGTATATAATATAGAGGAAATTAAAATATATTTAGTCTCACAGTAGTATATAATATAAAGGAAATTAAAATACATTTAGTGTCACAGTAGTATATGAAATAAAAGAAATTAAAATACATTTAGTGTCATAGTAGTATATGAAATAAAAGAAATTAAAATATATTTAGTGTCCCAGAAATATATGATATAAAGTACATTAAAATATATTTAGTGTCACATTAGTATATGATATAAAGGAAATTAAAATGCATTTAGTGTCACAGTAGTATATTTTATAAAGAACATTAAATTATATTTAGTGTCATAGTAGTATATGATATAAAGGACATTACAACATACTTAGTGCCACAGTAGCATATGATATAAAGGACATGAAAATATATTTAGTGTACCAGTAGTATATGATATAAAGAGCATTAAAACATACTTAGTGTCACAGTAGTATATGATATAAAGGACATTAAAATATATTTAGTGTCCCAGTAGTATATGGTATAAAGGACATTAAAGTATATTTAGTTAAATTGAGTGTAGGGTCTCTGGCATAAGCACTAAACTGTACTAAAAGTTTATAAAAGTTTCCCTATATTTTATTTGTTGTGAAATTGTTTTAAAAAGTGCTCCGAACGTAGACAAATAACTAAAAGGACGTGTTTATTTAATATTTTAGTAAATTTTAATATTATACTAAAATATGACGTTTCTTCCCTCGTGAACAGATTCATTGAGAGCGGAATCCTTTTTAAGGATAGTTACTAAACAAGCTGTTAGCGTGTTTTAGAATTTAATGCATTAAGACTTTATCGTTAAATTCATCTGATAAATATCCCCGATTAGAATGATATCAAATGGGGAAAAATGTCAGGTTAGGTAAATAGAAAAGTTATTAAAACATTGAGATTTTGCACTTTAACTTTTTTTTAACTTTTTTAATGCATTCTTTGAA